>JADWQK010000835.1:600000-1118743 GCA_017933935.1 Sesamia nonagrioides | reverse complement strand
GTCTTCGTTCTCCAATTCTTGGAGAACGAAGACCTTAACGTTCTTGGAATAAGGTTTATTTTTCTTTATTTTGTATTGGATCATTAAATTTGTATGAAAACAAGTAAAACTGCGATTTTAAAAGTCTGTACAAACAACAGGGTTAATATGACAATAATTTCCGTAGTTTTAATTATTTTTGGGATAAAAATTTACCTTTATTAAAAATTACCTTTATTAAAAATTACCTTTATTAAAAATTACCTTTATTAAAAATGATATAAACCGATTCATTACCTACGTAAACGATTCTGAACAAACTGTTTTCAGGAAGTGCGCTAACTAATTTACATGTTGTATGTTGTTCCCATAGAAGTTTGACATACACAGGCCTCCTCTTAGTAAGAGGAAGTATGCTTCCATATAGCCGAGTACGACTTGGAAGATGTCACGTCATGTCTTTATATCTAATACTTTTTTAAATATTTATTTATTTATTTGCGATATATATAGCTAATATTTACATAATTTAAAAAGTTAAAAAAATAAATTTATGTACAAGTATGTAAAAGAGAAATGGAAATAACTAGAGAGCATCAAAAAATTCATCCGCATCGCTGTCAATAGGAAACGTGCCCAAAAGGCTGGCAGCATTGCCACGTTGAATGGCGATGCTGATTCTTTGGCCAAAAAAATAGCCCAGCCTCCTGGTCACGTGAAGAGTCACATGTCTACGATTTTTTGGTTCCAGGACATGCCGTTTTCCCACAAAATTTTCCGTTTCGAGAACAGTGTACCTAGTGATAAAATTACTTACAAAAAGTAAAGCCCCTTGGTCCTTCGGTTTGAACCCATGTTCAAATTGTAACTATACTAATATATAAAGCTGAAGAGTTTGTTTGTTTATATGTTTGTTTGTTTGTTTGAATGTGCTAATCTTAGGAACTACTGGACCGATTTGAAAAATTCTTTCGATTTTCTTTCGATAGCCCATTAATCCAGGAAGGCTTTAGGCTTTAGGTTTGTTTTAACATCACGCTGCGACCAATAGGAGCGGAGCATAACTAACTCCACGCGAACGAAATCGCTGGCGGCAGCTAGTTTGTAATATGTGTATAAGTTGACGTTCATTCATAATAAAAATTGTTGACATTTAAGTCACCACAAAAGTGGTCAGTAATATCAATCAATTTTCGTCAGTGGCGACGTTACATCTCGGTCCCTCGGGAGACCAGTTTGGCTCATCCGAAAAGGAAAGTCACGAATTCATGACGGGACCATTCTACGAGTAACTCCCAACAAAATAAGTATATTTTGCTGATTCGAGACGAAATTTGCAAGTCTGCCAAGAATATTCGTACCAAATCGTTTTCCTATAATTGGAGTACATGTGAATTTGTATTCAGTGGCGCATCCAGGGCGGATGGAATTTCGCCATTTCGTGGGAACCTCGTCCTTCATCATGCGTGCTTATTGAAGTAATTTGTGTAGCCCTGCGTGTATCAGACTGTGTTACTTGAATTTTATTGTGGGTATACGTATATTTGCTGTATATGTCGAGATATGAAATTGGCCAGCCTTTCTCCTAAATGATCAGCGCCTGTAAAAATGTCTATTGATAGTATGAAACGTAGTTCGCAGAAGGATGGGATGGGATTCAGTTGATTTATCTTTGAGATTAGGTTTCCAGAACTCTAGGTAGGTAAAAGTTATAAAATCGTGAGATGAAAATGTTTAACGCACTTTTCTATTACTTGTAGATAATAATAATAACAAAAAAGTCGGTGGCGAGCTAAACAACAGAAACCTCGAGTTCTGTCTACTGTGCCTTGAGACACCGACTTCTAGAGTGAAGAGAATTATTTTTTCCCATTAAGTGTTTTTTTGAAGTCAGTTTCTATTTTTTTGTAAAAAGTTTTTATTTCATGCTTTTCAGTGTCCTAGTCGAAATTCGAAAATTACTTCTTTTTTCACCTCATAACCATAGTGGCAGCCATAACCCATGTTAGAATAAGTTCATCAATACGAAAAAAAACCCTATCTCCAAAACTACTAAACAGAATTAAATAAAACTTATAGTATTCCCTAAGGTGAACAATGCATAGTATAACAAAAAAAGAATGATTTAAATCGGACTTGTAGTTCGAGTAATATGCGCGCACAAACATAAAAACATACATACGCTCACACATACACTTGAAATTTAGCTTACATACATACGGGTCGAATATTGATAAACTCCTCTTTTTGAAGTCGGTTAAAAAGGCGGTTTATAAACGAATTCTACATAATAAAGACAACAAAAACATGTTTTGGACGTAGATTCTGTTTAAAATTACGAACACGATTATCCACTCAGTGAGGTTATTGTAACGGTACCTGCAAAAGCCACATGGAACAACGCGTCAGACTGACGTCACACGAATTCTACATCTTGCAATCAGAGTTTACCGTGCAACTAGCATACATACAACTTCCCAATTTCAAGCATTGGGCCATAAGTGCCCGCCAGACAACACCCGTCTGGTCGGAGGATCCTCCCTTTTCTATAGAGGATGAGTTAACTTAACTCCCTGTTCCTCATACCTCCACAGTTATTATTATCCCATTAAACGAAGATACATATATGTCCTACGACCAACTGCAGCTTCTTAGAAACATTAAATAATAATTAAAAGAAACATACCTATGAAGAAGTCGTTTACTCGCTCCAAGTCGACTGTCAACAATGGTGCCGGTTCTCTGTACACTCATCATCATCCCAGCGTTAATTCCAGTCGTATCCGAAGCCTTTTCAGCTTTGGAGTCTGGGGTCCGCTTTACCAGTCCAACTGCTGATATGGCTAAACTTCGACATTTTCCGTGAAGTGACCGCCGTCTGACCTCCACAACCCGAACGCGATATCGAAGCATTGCAGTTAGACCAATTGTTGGACTTTTGAGGGCTCCAACAACCCGTAACGACTGCCACTAAATGTTCGTATGGCAACCGGGACCAACGGCTTAATGTGCTTTCCGAGGCACGACCAGACCAGTGCAAATATTCATATTCATGCATACAAATACCTGCACTGTGCGGGGATCGAACCCGCGCCACCTTGCGCACACACTAACTAAACTAAATTTAGGAGTTTTTGGCGGGAAGCTAAGATGAGTGCCACGCTCATTTTTCATTGGACTTTTAAATTATTTATAGTGTCGTTTACTAAATAAAAACGCGTGATTTATGTAGTAAAAAGTGCATTCAGTGAATAATTCATAAAAAACAGTGAAATATTGTAGCATAGTGGCCACATCGTGGCTTTGAACCAAATCTTCCTCCGTGTTCGGTCCGCGCGGCCGTCTTTTTCGACATGAATAATTCATTACGTGACATTGGCTAAATGCACAAACCGTGCGAAGCCATAAGAGAAAGAAAAAAAAATCTAAATTTAAGGCAAGTGCATATCAATTTAATCCTGCCATATCAATTAAGATATTTAATAGACAGATTAGACGTGATTAAAAACATAACGACCAATAAAACCTGCACCCTAATTGCGTAATACACTATTACTATCAGTTGGAATCATTTTGAAGCTTATTGCTGCTTCATTGCTCCCTATGTTCGAAAATGTGTCTGTTCAACAACGTGAATAATGCAATGAATGTTGTTGAACTGTCAAAATGAAACCCATTGCTACTGATAATGTGTTACGGAATTATCCTACTGAATCTACGCCAGGCACTGAATACCTACTTTGACAGGACTTAATTACTGTTATCTTGTATCCTTTTTTTGCAATCCCGCCTGATGGTAATGCAATCGTTGATAGTAAAGCGCGCTAGTTTTTAAAGCTATTCACTGAAAAAAAACTAGGTGAAGAGGAAGGAAGACGGCAGTTGAGTGAGGTGATGCAATGTTTAACACAATACCACGACCAACGATGCTGCGCCAGAAGGAGATTGATATGGGGAGCCTCCACGACCAAACTCCCGAGACAACAACATTTGGCGCATCATACCCGGCGCACATCGCAACACAACTGCTCAGAACCGTCCTCCGGACGGCTTCACCAGTCGTCATGCCGGAACACGACGAATCTCTTCGCGGCAAGACTTTGTCTGGTGGGTGGTAACTTCTGCCGGCAGCCGATATTATGGCCGAGAAAATGAAATACTTAAAAAGAAATAGATTCACTGAACTTTAGTTTGTGAACAATCTAAAACAATCTCAAACTAAATCTGCGACATTATCCTACAATAAACGTGAAGATTTGCATACTGACTTGTATGCAAATCTTCACGCCAAAAATACTAAGCGGAGGTTCATGACATAGGTCACTTTTTATGCCGACATCTCGATACATCGAAATTTATGCGGATGAAACTGCGAGGCGCAGATAGTATCATTATAATATTAATCAAATATTATTAAACGTACATAGTAAACATGTCGCCTAACTACCTACATTCAATGCTCGCTACGAAAAGCGTAGACACTGCTACGCATGTAGCAGTCACTGATTGTAGGCTGCATTTAGTACGTGTGCGCTTTTGAATGGATTGAATTAAATTACATACATGTGAACATATATGTATGGGACGCGTGCTACGCATCCGCTTGGCGGCTCATTGTTCCCGTTTTGCCTCAACACTTCTGTTATTTAGACGTAAGTCGGAAATGAAAAAGATATTGTAGACAAGCGAAATGTACTTGCGAAACGTATTTATTTATTTTGCACATTGTGTTCGAGAAAAATATTTTATATGGAAAAAAATAAGATAAAAATAACATCACGGCAATGTTCCTCGAAGGGACAGGTCTGAGGTTAGTTGTACATTTCTATTTTGCAATGGAGGAGTAATTTGTTACGAACATTACAAGACAATTCATAGTCCGGAATTCCTACTGCAAAGACACTTGGTGCAATGCAGAGGACGAACTCAAGAAGCCAGGAACCCAGGCTTTTAGTAAGTACGCAATGAAAATAAAATTAAAGAATCAAATGTTAACAACGCATTTAAAAGAATTGGTCTTACCACCACTTAATGAATTCTTATCGACCTTTAATTCCAGTGTCATCACCCTTCCCCCAGGGAATACAACTAGACGGGGGACTCAGTAATGATCATTAGCGAATGGTAGGTATAGTGAGTCAGCGTGATTTTTGATGTCCCTTTTATTTTTACTAAAACATTATTTCGAAAGAGTCGTGGTGGTTTAGTGGTTTAAACACCAGCCTCTCTCTCTCAACTCAGTGTGCTGGTTCGATTCCAAGTCAGGAAAGTACCAATGTAACTTTTCTAAGTTATATGTACTCTATAAGTGTATGTTGGACACCAATGACTGATTAAAAGGTGAAGGAAAACATCTTGCGGAAACCTGGACTTTAAGTCTGAAATCGCCAACCTCACGCTCAATCCTTCTCTGTATGAGAGGAGACCTGTGCCTAGGAGTGGGACGATGAAAGGTTGATGATGATTATTTCGACATTGCCTGCAACGAGGAGGAGGCGTATAGGGATGGTATACCTAACTGGAAGACTTTATTTTTTAAAATCTGATTTAATTTTGAGGCTTTTATATATGTCAGCCCCATCATACCCTTTACATTGATATTACTTACTAAACACAGTATAAAATGTATTAAGATAAACTTTAAGAATCGCTGATAGATTGTTATCCATTGAAACTGTATGGAAATATTCTGTTGTTGAAGTTGGAATTAGTGTCTTTTTTTAATGTCAAAATAACTGATTTTTACTATAAACGTTTATACAAGTATTTACAAACTGATTAATATTTTTAAATGGCTGGACAGATTTTGACGCGATTTTCACTAAATAGGTATTTATTTTAGAACTTGAATTAGGATTCTACGCAAAAGCACTAAAATCCATTAATTCCCCATTTATTGCCGTTATGCGGGTACGGATAAAGAAAACTATAATAATAATAAATAATAATAATATTTTTTTATTTTCAAAACTTACAGACAGGCTTACTTATACTTAAGATAGTTTTTTTAAATAGCTATTACATTATAGGTTCCTTTAATAATATGTTGATCCAGATTCTGTACACCGGAAATAAAACTCTGTCTCTTAAACTAGGCTATCCTGTATCTTAAGAGACAGTGTTCGGCTAAGGAGTTTTTACATAGAACAGTACAATGATGGAACGGTGTTACTCTGGTTATGTAGTGACATTTAAATTTAATACTTATTATTAGGTGTGTGTTTGCTAATAATATTGCTGCCTACAATATCAAGAAGATACGTGATTCTTCCTTATCCACTCCCGTTCTCCGTGCGACCACAGTATGGATTTGTTTGTCCGTAAGCATCGCAAGCGTGCCGCCGCCGCGGGCACAAGGGACCCAAGCTATCAGTGACACGCTTCGCTAACCACGTGTCGTCGCCCGCATCCGTACATGCCATATTTAATTCCCCTCCAAACTACACTTGGACGATTTGATAATAATAGTATTTAGGTTGATATAAACAATTGTCTGGAATTGTGAAAATAAAAACAGCTTGATAACGGTTATTTTCCTCAAATTCTGAATGTTTTTGGGAAAACAACTTCAATGCCCACCCATAAGTTTCAATTTGATTTACAACTTTGCAGTTTTGCAGCTCTTAATAGTAATTTTACATTGCAGTTTTTCATTTCAATTTTAGAATGCAGCTTTGTTTAAACTTACATAAAGTTGTAATTCGGTTAAAGGCTGATTTTTCCATTGCCGGCAAAACTGACGTTTCGTAGTGTTTTTATGAACAACTGTCAAAATTTCAAAGTTGTTCCTGGAATAAAGCTATCTATAGAATATTGCAGAGTCAGTCCCTAGTGGAAATAACAACAACTCGCATTTAATTTATATCACCAACGTAAAAATAATGTTTTGTATGCGCGCCTGAATGTCAGTGCAGACGTACGTTAGTTACAGTTTCCAGAATCGCTGTGTGAAATAAACTCTGAAAGGAAAGTTCTCACTTTAGTTTTACAATTTTCAAGTACTATTTTTTTATTTTCTTGTTACTATTTCCGCTAAACTAGTGTAGATCAATCCGTCTTTCAACTAGATACGTTTACATAACGTTAATGTAACCCCTTGTTGTGTTATGACACTGTCAAGTTCCGAGCAATAAACATTTCCTGTGAAAATTGGAAAAAACTAGTTTTACAACTGCAAACATATCTCGTTTCTCTAGTTAAAAATGTTTCAAACAAAATGTACAGTAAAAATCTACGCAAGTTAAATTGTATAGCCTTTTATTTTGATATGGTTCATTTTCAGTTTTGTATTCAGGCCTTTGCCATAGTTGAAAACTTTTAAGCCTTTAGTTTAAAAAAGTATATTTTGTTTGAACTTGTATTTTAGTGCGTATAAAACTGTGGACGTCACACTCGCGAAATAAAATTATGAATTCATTTTACGATATTTTTAGTGTTACTTTTTTACGTGTCTGCCTTTGTATTACAGAGACAAATGCCAAAATAACTCACATCACCCTGTAATTTTAATGGAAACAGCTTTCAAATCAGTTATCGATACATTAAATAAACTGACACGTACATTATGTATGCGTCATGGTAAATAATAAAATTTTAAATATAGCCACACCATTGAATTAGGAAATGCCTTTAGTAATTGTGCTGACGAGTTAATAAATAAATAAATGTTATTTACGCCAATAAGCGCCATTAATGAGGCTATAACACTCACCACCGTCCTTTTCATCTTTAGCAGACTAATTCGATGCTTTAGCGGGTTGACGAAAATTGCTTTGTACAAAATTCAGACGGCAGCCGGCGACGCGCTGACAAGAGCCCAAAGCTCATTTCACGGCGGCCGCACTCATATTTTACACTATCCAAAAGAGGCATTCTAAATAGGGAGAAAAATCTTGTTTACTTTCGTAAATATAGCTCCGTTCTGGAGTACGAGTTTGCTCGGAAAGGGTCATAAAGGTGGAATATACGAAGCTTTTAGAATTACACGGCAAATTATTTCGGTCATAATGAATGTTCGCTAATATTCATGTTATAATTCGAGGTAAAGAGTTACTTGGTACTGCTACACCAGCTTGAAAGCATAAACTGGTTGTTACATAGATAATGCTGTGTTTGAATTAATATAGACCACACGGCGTAAGTGTTATACGAGATTGAATTAATTAAGTAATTTATTTAGTTACACGACGTAATCGCTTCTGATCCCAAGGGATTAAACAGGTGTTCTGTCTCACATATCGTCGGTTACGATATTTAATCTCCATGTGATAAGGGAAAACTCAATTGCTAATTAGTTATTCATAGGGCTCAAAATAATCCTGATAACTTTGTTTTTCATTCCAAGAGACGCCTGGATTGAAATCCTCAATTTTACAATCAATTATAAAAATCTGTAATCTAAACTAATATCTAACTTATTCTGTACCTACTGTAACAATGATCGTTCAAAAAATATTTTAATTTTGAAGATAACATCATCACGAAAATATTTTCTTCAAGGATTCTAACGGATAGTTTAATCCATCTATCATACTATCTTTCTAATAGGATTAGAACTAGGTATACAATATGTTACACATAAAGTCATCCCGTCAAAGAGCTTGGATGGAAGGTTTCGACATAACGACGGACTTAAAGTCTTGAAAACCTTGCATCAGGGGCCACGATGTATAATATGAGTGCACTAAACCGCCTTATCTCCCCTTCTTGTTTAGATAGACGCCGGCTTCTTCCGTAGAATGCATCTTTTAGAAGTTCATAGATAAGATTTTATGTCGAAAATAATGTAGATCAGCACAAATGGGGAGGGTGCTTTGTTGTATTATATTGCAAGGAGACTATTAACTGCAAGTTCAAGGATCGTTTCATTGCATATGTAGAAATGGGGATGACAACGTAACAATAACAAAAGTTTAGAATTTGGGGCGCGAGGTGCGTTGCCAAAGCGGGCAGGATTGCCGAGGTCATGACACGGCGTAGTTGAATCCGCTGTCACCTTAGCGGTGCGGGTCCACTCCGCACTCACTGACCTACATCCGCTTTGGCACCGTTCACAATCGCCGCTTCAACTTAATTGTCCCGACACTTTGGCCTTCCTAACGACTGTGCCGCAATCGGCCGATTTAAGGGGCGTTCTGAACACTGCGCCTGCAACCCGCTCAGCCCGCTTCACTGCTCGGGCCGGCGACATCCACCCGACACGGGCTCAAAGGCCGCATTGGAGATGACGTTATGCAAATCATACCTTTGTTGCAAATCAACGTTTGTTAGTAAAACACTTGTTCCTTTTAGGATAATAAAGTAACACTGCAGTGGTATCGCATGGTCGAATAAAGTAAAAATACGACGTGCGAGTGCTACGTTACGGGAATATACAACGAAAAGAGGGAGGATTACAATTTGCCTTTGTGATGGCGTCGTCGAATTACATTAATCTGGCGTACTTGTGCCGAGGCGGCGCCGCAACCAACTTGATTAAAAATTCTATTAGTTGAAAGGCACAGACATCTTCTTAATAGATAAAGTGCACGCCGCTAGTTGTGGTGACTTGCGGTTACGATCCTTGTTATGGGGCACCCGACATACTTGTGCTAACCTTAATTAGATTTTTCTATGCCATTATCTAACTAGCTAGTTAGTAGTGTATGTACAATGTACATACCTACTACTTACTTGTATGTAGTGGGGTGGCGAGATAACATGGGATGTTTGTAATGTGGAATGAGTTAAATAAATACTCGTCGTATTCCAACTTTTTGCTGTCCCTAAACTTTCCACGCCTATTGTTAGCTTCGCTTTGGGTGAAGAAACTGGTCGTGCGTAGTATTCCGATTTCGTTTGGGTGTACATTCCATTTCTGACCCAATTATTGCTTTCGGGAAAGCTATGCTAATTGGAATAATCTTTTTTACTTTAAAGGTATAAATATGACTCAACCCTAAGTACCTATAAGATGTATAAAGATAATCCATAAGTTACATAATGAATATTTCCTGTCATTATAAACACACTAAATTCTTTTATATGATAAGTTCTCTAACATTTCCAGCTCAGGCACTCACCTGCAGTGGCTGCCACATAAGAGGCAGGCTTTAATATAGAAGTAAAAGCAGAACTAAACTCGAAGAACGAGTTACTGCTTTCTTAGTGCACCTTAAACAACAAACCTTTGTTTTGCTGCATAATATATCTGAGACATAGACTGTAATGTAACTGAATTAAGTGAAGCTTCGTCACCTTATCGTGGTAATTGTAATAGCGAAATCCGTGTAAAAACAACACGGCCTGGCGCGGGCGACTCTCTCCTTAATGAGCGCCCCGGGCGTCCGCTCGACACTTCTGGCGCCATATATCTGTATATTTGCCTCCCCTTTTTGTAAAATACTCAATTGAAACATTGAATCGAATGCGCAGTAATGTTTTCTCATTACACGGTTTTTGTTTTGGCCAGTATTTTTACTTGTTTAATTTTGTGATATATGTATTTTATTCATAACTGCAACAATTAAAATAAATATTTCTCGAAAGTCTTTTAGCATTTCTACAAATCATTTACAATTTGTTTTAGGCTGGAGCTACTTTAGAACCATACAACCCTGAGGGTAGGTTGACGGGACCAACATACCCTTAGGATTTTACCCGTCTCCAAATGTAACTGAGATTTAGACCGTAGCTATAAATGAGCCAATTTTCATACCAATCCTTTGAGGATTGTGTGACTTCTGATTTCGAAAACAAACAAATAAAGTTGTACACCTATATGTAGATTATAAGCATGGCTGTTTAGATAAATCATAATTTCTTATAGTTACTTGAATTTAGATATTGTTCTGAAAAATCTAACTTAAGAAAGTAAGACGAAAATAAATCACAGCATTTTAGCAAAACACGTCAGTGCGGTTTCTTTAGAGTATTTTCTTTTATATATCAATGTGGAGTAGCTCTCTACACGACACACACACGACTACACGGTGGTGACTCGGACAGCGCAGATTTACGAAGACCGTTATCTCGAACCGCATCTCCGACCGGACGAACGCGCAGCTAAAATACGCAAAAAGAATGCACCACATTCCTAACCATTGGAATCACAAGTAGCGCAAGAAGTATAGAAGTGAGAACTCCATCAGTGCCTGTCGCAAACATAACCTACCCGCGCTTTGCGTCCAAAGCGCATTACCTTCGAGTTTAAAACTTTAAACAATGATAGGGGACACTATACCAGACGCTTACTAAAACGTTTACTACAGAATTGTTCTTTTTAAGTACACAGACAACTCTCTCTGTAAGTCGCCGACATTCGTGTGAGCTCTTTGTAAATACGTAGACTTTATTTGAACTGCTGGTGTCTGATTTACTTTCGGGTTTCGTGTACTGGGACGTTAAACGGGAGTTATGGGACTGTTTTATTACCTATGTAAATTTCTACTGCGTACGTACGTATAAATACCATTGCTTTTTTAAGAGCAAAATGTTTTTTTAAAGTCTTAATGACACTCCTTTAGCGGAGTTTGTCGGGGTAGGTAGCATACTTTTCCAACCTTCCGACAAGATTTTCAGATATTTGCAGTGAATTCTTCTTTTTTAGTTGTTTTGAAGCTCCGAGCCTTATCTAGCCCTGTAAATTGTATCGAACTTGCTTACAAGGCACTGTTTTCTCCAAGAGTATTTTTATAACCTGGTGCTTTTGAGACTTTGTAGAATATTTTAAAATTTATCGTTCCAATATTCCGACAACAAATAGAAACGGAAGAGCATTACTGGCACTTAAAATGTGGCCAAACAACGGGTAGTGAAATTGCGGACAAAAGCTATTTAATATCACCACGCATACGTAATGCGCTTAAAACGCTAATTCTCTCATTTTCGAATACAGGCAAGGATATTAATACACTGACGTGAATGTAGGGCCGATGCACGCCAGATAGTATTGCGTCGGTATAATAAAAAAGGAAACATATTCTGTACCACAGCTGCTGCGGTCTGGAACAACATATTTAGTTCGCAAACAATTCCTTTTCTTATTTTAAAACGTTTTGATCTTTTATGCTAATTTGCGGAGTCATGTTAAGTTGTTAACAACTTCATAAGAATATTATCCCTGACTAAATTATTTCGTAGTAACTTCAGTGCAAATGAGTAGTTGCAAGTGGATGAACGTGTTTTTTTTATCTAATGTATTTTGGAGGGTTTCGAAATTGAATGTTCGTTTTCAATAAGCTTTATATTTTGATAAGAATAGAGTGCAGTTACATTAAAAGGGAATCCTAATAATGCTATAAATATGAAAGTTTGTATGTTTGTTACCCTCATACCTACGCAAAAACTACTAAACTGATTTGTTTGAAATTTGGTACACAGATGGTTTGTAACCAAGATTAACATATATGGGATAGGTTTTATCCGGATATTCCCATGGGATCGAAACTTATGCGGGTGAAACCACAGGACGTAGCTAGTATTATTATACATAAATTAGCACAGTTATCGCTCTTTGACTGCCCACGTTGTACTTTCTAAGTCTCTATCTAACGCCCACTGTAATCACTAGCTAAGCGAATAAAAGCACTGCATCAAATACTTAAATACTTATGCGAGCATATTATTTATAAATATAACTGTATTTCTTTTTCCTTAAGGCTAAAATAGAACAGTCTATCCTTTTCTGTATGGGAGTTGGATAAAACGGACGATATCATAGAGGATATCAGTAATATGGTGGCTGTATTAATTTGGGTAGGTATATTTTTACCCAAATTAGTGTAATTGGACCTTTCTTTCCCTGTTTCTTCACTTGCTGCACAAGCAAGTGCCACAGTTTCTTTTTTAAGCAACCCGCAACCCTGTCTTGGAAGGCATCGGTCTCGTGGACCCCATCACGATATGCTGACATCTCTTTGAGGCGCGCGTGAGACACGACGCGCCGTCGCCTCGCCTTGTCATTACCGGGCGGCGAGCTGCCCACTGCTCACCGCCCGCACCTGCAGGTATATCTTCGAGGATTATACATTTTATAGGAAGAATAATAGAAAAGGATATGGACAAATGTGTGACCAACAATATTATCCACGGAATACAAATAAAAATTATAATATTTACAAACAATGCTATTTAAACCGAGACCTACAAACTACAATACACAAGCTAAAAAAACACGAATCTTTTGACAGGATAACTTGTAAACTAACGTAGGCATTCCTTCCAGGGCGTGATAGTGTGACCCATTTATAACAATATTAAGCACCCGTAAAGCCTAGACCAAATGCAAGGATGTCCAAATAAGAAACAAACTTAAAGTTTTATTTTTTAAATTTGACCGACAAAACATGCGTTTTTATTTTTACCCACGCAAAAGGCTCCTTTAGTCCTTTTACTTTACTCAGTGGTAGGCCATAATGTGGGCCTCCGGCAGAAGTTACCCATCAGACAACGTCTTGCCGCCAAGCGATTTGTCGTGTTCCGGGATGATGTCTGGTAAAGCCGCACGGAGGACGGGTCTGAGCAATTATGTTGCGATGTGTGCCGGTACGAAGCCCCAAATGTTATTTTGTCGGGAGTTTAGTCGTGGAGGGTGTCCAGATCAGTCTCCCTCTGGCGCAGCATCGTTGGTCGTGCTTTTGGGTTTAACATTGCATCACCTCACTCAACTGCCGTCTTCCTTCCTATTAACTAAGTTTTTTTAAGTGAACAGGCTTAATTAACTAGCGCGTTTTACCATCAACGATTGCATTACTGATTATCATCAGGCGGAATTGCAGTCAAGCACTAGTTTATAATGATTGAAAAAAAAAAGTATAAAAAGTGTTGTTTTTCAATAATGTAACTAGTGCAGTGAATGTTGTTGGAACTGCCAAAATTACAGCTATTGCTACTGATAGCTTGTTACGCAGTTAGCCGGTATTATTAACTGTAACTATGAATTCAGCACATCATTCTAGACTTTTCTTTTATAACCGACAAACATTTTGAACGCAGGTTCATTATTATGTCACGACGACACGGTTGATGCTGAGTAGCTGAGCGATCGACAGCTGCGCTGCGTGTCGTGGATTTGATTCCCGCGCGGAACCAATATATACAATCTGTAAAGAAAATCCTGTCCGATCGGTGAAGGTATGGTTAAGTATCGATAACTGATTCTACTAATACCTACAAAGCCAGGCTAAACTTAAAAAAAAATCCTCTAATAAAATAAATATTATTTCGCAAAAGGTAGGCAACATACTCGCGGGCGAAGAGGGGCAGGGCACGCGACACGCGGTCGTATCGCAATAACATAGTGGAAAATGGTGTTGTCACTTTTTAAAAATGTACCTACCATATTTTGGGGAAGTTGAAATTAATTATTTGCAACAGATTAAGTATATATTGGATAAAAAAAAAAAACCAAATAACTTTAATCTAGGCAACAAACGATTAGTTTACAAACTCTCCCACACTTGATCCTATCCTAAAATATCCATAACAAGTAACGTAATGACGTTAATAAATTAATTTACAGCAAATTGGTAACACGGATACGTGCGGTGAAAATGTAAATCCATAATAACGAGATGAGGTATCGGGCGACAGCAGCAATGACGAGCGCATTATGCTGATACCATCACATCGGAGGGTTAAATACCGCAACAAGTAAACGGGCGGACGATTGTTTACTGAAACGTGCCGGCACTGGTTAACTCGTGTTCCTACTGAAATTCGTGCAGTTGTTTTTACGTTGAAACGTTGTTTCAATAATTGGCGGTGCTGTTGGGGTTGGCTGTAACACGCCGACTTACTGTAATACTGTAACGGTTGTCATGACTTTCCGTTTTAATCTACACATAGGAGTTTTTGCTAGTAGGTTCTTCTCCATAACCTACAATGCTTTGTAATAGGCGACTTAATTTGTCTTTCTGTCTGGCTTGCCCCTTGACAATTGGATGTAGTTATGCAAAATGGACCCAAGTCACAAAAATCGTTTTTGAGTTACTGTCATAAATGTCTAAAATCTACACATAAACTTAAGTATATGCAAAAAATATCAAAGCCGCAAAGAAGTACAGGAAAATACCCATTATTTAACAGTAAACTTAAATCTACTGTCATGTTAACTTAATATATAAATTTTACTTCAAATTCTATTTTCTCAAAAGCAAGTTTGCTGGCTGGATCCTTTGCATAACTACGTCCAATTAAAAGTACCTGTAATTACTGTTATTTGAAATAAATACTTTAAGTTTTAGTTGGATATAATGGGTTGTCTGACTGGGGACTGGAGCAAGGTTATGTAGGCTTAGGTTTGAATATATGTATTTACTCTCAAAAACGTATGTAAACGTAGGTTCTATAATGATGGTAGCAATTGTTACAGGGTATTGCAACATTTAATTTTTTACAAACAGCCAGACCCGCCACCTACTTGCAGGCCATACAAATATTTGTTCCGTGCGGGAATCGAACCCGCGACACGCAGCGCAGCAGTCAATAGCATAACCACTGCGCTAACCGTGCAGTCAAATTATAAAACATTACTTTTTGTTTATGCGAAACCTGAAACACGTGTCTAGTATTTTAAAGAATCTATGTACAAAATTTCAAAAAGATATCATCAAAAACCACAAAGTTATGACCTTGTTATCCTACTTGGTTGTCCCAACAAAAATATGGTCTACGCTCCGTTTGGACGGGCGAGCCTCGGGTGCTTTGACCTTTGGTGTCAGCTGAGCGCGGGCATATGCACGCGTAAGCTGCGTAGCGCGCTCAGTAACCATATTGTAATAATTTCTGAATGTATTTGTGAAAAAATATAACATGGTGTAAAAGTGATTGGAATCGATTCAGTTGCTTATTTTGAACAAACTATATTCAGGTTTCCCGTAATAAACAAAAAATAACGTTGTATATTCTTAGTTTAGAGAAATTAACGAACCACTGCGTTGCCTAGGTACCTTACCTTCCTTACTTTGTTCATACAGGGTACATTCTATTTGACGTATACCTTCCAAGGCGTGACAGTGACCTATTTGTAACGTTTAAGCACTCCATGAAGGAGAAGGAGAAAGGGGGATTAGCAATATGTTTCAAAATGCCGCGCTGTATGCTGGCATCATCGTCAGCACTATAAATGTTTATGGTTGCCAGACTAATCATCATCATCATCATCAACCTTTTATCGTCCCACTGCTGGGCACAGGTCTCCTCTCATACAGAGAAGGATTGAGCGTAATCACCACGCTTGCTCACTGCGGGTTGGCGATTTCAGACTTAAAGTCCAGGTTTCATCAAGATGTTTTCCTTCACCTTCAGTCATTGGTGTCCAAGATATACTTAGAAAGTACATATAACTTTAGAAAACTAATCCAGACTAATAATCTGTACTAATACTAGTTTTCCGCCCGCGGCTTCGACCGCGTGGAGTTCGGTTATATCGCGCTTTTCAGATTTCCCTCGGGAATATAATTTTTTTTTCGGGATAAAAAGTAGGTACCCTATTGTTTAATCCGGACTTCTAAGTTTACGTCTGCAAAATTTCAAAGCAATCGGTTCAGTAGTTACGGCGTGAAAGCGGAACAAACAAACAAACTCACTTTCCCATTTATAATATTAGTATGATATACCTATAGCTGATGAGTTTGTTTGGATGCGCTAATTTACCGCTGGTCCGATGTGAAAAATTCTTTTTGTTTTAGAAAGCCCATTAATCCAGGAAGACTTTAGGCTATATAACATCACGCTGCGACCAATAGGAGCGGAGCATATAAAAAAAAACATATCGAAACCTACGTGGGTGAAACCGCGCGGCGCAACTAGTAAATAATAAAATAACCAAAAAGTAACCATGTTTTGACAAAATTTATTTAAGGCTCAAGTCGCTATTATAATATCCACGAAAATTGGTTTTTATTCCAGGAAAAATCCGTTTATAAAATAAATCCCTGGCACTCGCAATGCTGTATAAGGAAACTTATTGAAGGTTAAGGGCGTTAAGCTTGGCACACACTGTTCCCTATAAAACTTAATTATAAGATGATCATATGTTCATACTGCAGTGGCATTGAGCATACGGTTCATTAGACGAGCAAACAATGAGTTCATTAGTGTTGTAATTGGCACGATGTCCGGTGGTGTCAACATATCCATGCTCATCACGTGATTCACTGAGCAAATCGTCACAATGTGGTAATTAGGCTCCATTTATTTACGTTGGAATTTATAACCTGCATAAGACCGCTGTGCCTACAGGGGTCTGATGCAAGTTCGTCAAATGTGCACGCATGACGCAGTCAAGAAGCTGTCAAATTGTCACAACCACGCACCGCAGTCTCACTACAATCACGCCTACGCGTCGCAGCGGCGTAGTTTCTACACTTACGCTTAGTGCCTCTTCCGTAGACTTTTTTTTTTTGTTACATTTTATAAACCAGCGCTTGACCGCAATCCTGCCTGATGGTAAGCAGTGACGTAATCGTTGATGGTAAAGCGCACTAGTTTATTAAGAGCCTATTCACTCTAGCCTTGAAGACACTCAAATTGTAGTCCGACGGAAACACCGCCGCTGGCAAATTATTCCAGTCCCTCGATGTACGCGGTATAAAGGAGGAGGCGAAACGCTTCGTCCGGATCGTAGTGGTGTTAACAACGTAAGGGTGGAAACCAGCCGTACGACGGGTCGTCCGCTGGTGGAATGGAGATGGGGGAATTAAATCATGCAATTCCCTCGCACACTCCCCAAAATGCATCCTATAGAACACCGAAAGGTTGGCTACTCTACACCTGTGCTCTAGGCTTTGGAGACCAACTCGAGTTAGATCAGGGTCAACAATCAGCCTCTTTGCACGTATCTCCACTGAATCCAAAGTGGCCAGGTGACACTTGGCAGCACCAGCCCAAATGTGGCTGCAGTACTCCACACACGACCGGATCTGTGCTTTGTATAACATTAGAAGCTGCCCAGGTGTGAAGTACTGCTGGACCTTTGCGAGACTATTCGCATTCTGTCCGTAAGCAGCTGATCGTGTCTGGAGCATTGTCCGCAATTAATCCCTACCGGTTTGGCCGATTCTTCAGGCAAACTGCGCCTCCCTCATAATCAAACAGCAGGACGAACAAGTAATTGAGGGAGGATCAAACTAAGCCTTTTGATGGAGGAAATAGCCTTCCTCACTTACTTAACTCTGATTCGCCGAACATCGACCCGAACGCATATGTGATTCTTGTTTATTTATACTTTCTCGCCGTGATCCATAGATTTAATAGAATAGTATATTGTTGTCGTCCTCTGTGGCGCAGCGGTCAACACGCCTGCCTGCGACGTGGAGGCCCACAAGTCTCGAACTTACTTTGGGGCTAGCTCAATGTGTGATTTGTAAAAAAGAAATATATATTATATATCTTTTTCTTTTTCTATATAAGTTATAAACTAGCGCTTGACCGCAATCCCGGCTGATGGTAAGCAGTGATGCGATCATTGATGGTAAAGCGCGCTAGTTTATTAAGAGCCTATTCACTCTAGCCTTGAAGACACTCAAATTGTAATGTGACGGAATCACCGCCGTTGGTAAATTGGTCCACTTTCTCGACGTACGCAATATAAAAAAATATATTCATATTTATCGATTCGAGCGCAATTCTTTTTTTTTTTACAATTATAAAGTAGTGCTTGACCGCAACCCCGCCTGATGGTAAGCAGTGAAGCGATCGTTGATGGTAAAGCGCGCTAGTTTATTATGAGCCTCATCACTTTAGCCTTGAAGATACTTAAGTTGTAGTAAGACGAAAACACCGCCGTTAGCAAATTGGTCTAGTAGTATAAAAGACGACGCGAAAGGCTTCGTCCAGCTCTTACTGGTGTCCGATGATGGAACGGAGATGGGGGAATTAAGTCATGCAATTCCCTCGCACACTCTCCAAAATGATCTCTGGAATACCGATAGGCTGGCTACCCTTCGCCTGTGCTCATGGCTTTGGAGGTCGTTTTAACCCAAATCTGGGTTGCCAATTAGCCTCTTCGCACGCTTCTTTATAGCATCCAAAGTTGCCCGGTGGCATGTTGCAGCACCAGACCAAATGTGGCTGCAGTACTCAACACACGAACGAATCTCTGTTTTTGTATAACATTATAAGCAAAAAACAAAAAAAAAAAACTTCCATACAATATTTAACACATATATTTTTAAACACATCTGAAACACGGAGAAGAGAAAATTAAAAGGGGTTTCCTTTTGAATGATTATATAACCTTATTATAATGTATTTATTACCTGTACACTATACAATTATGTAAAGAAAACCCCGTCCGATCCGTGAAGGTATTGTTGTTATCGATACCTAATCGATAACTGATTCTACTAATGCCTGCAAAGCCAGGCTAAACTTAAAAAATCCCCCTAAAAAATAAATATTATTTCGCAAAAGGAGGTAACTTAATACATGAGTGTTAGGCATTACATGCGCGGGCGAAGATGCAGTGATTTTTTCAAAATTCATTAGTATTGTTACTATGATGATTATGTAAAATTTCATATTTTATTTAGTCATGTGTTTACTTAACCTTTATTATCCTTATGGGTCGGATGGGGTTTCTTTACATATTGGGCATATAATAAATAAATTGTTCTAGGTTTTATTAAATGTACAGACGACAGCACATCAAGCTACTACAATCTGTCAGATTTCTTTATTAGATTTTCAACTTTATCTATGTATAAAGTATTAAGGGCTTAAGGTAGATCGGGAATATTTGGCAGTTTCGGGTAACTTGACCTGCTGTTG
The DNA here is from genome assembly GCA_017933935.1 of Sesamia nonagrioides. NCBI lineage: Eukaryota > Metazoa > Arthropoda > Insecta > Lepidoptera > Noctuidae > Sesamia > Sesamia nonagrioides. Next base: position 1,099,012 of record JADWQK010000835.1, on the reverse strand, counting down.
TCCGTAACTTAATATTTATTCTGGGCTTCACATTCGTCAAAACTGTAAATGCAGATTGCAGACCTAAACAAAGGCGTAAGTTACCACCCACCAGACAAAGTCTTGCCGCCAAGCGATTCGTCGATGTTTGGTGAAGCCGTACGGAGGACTGGTCTGAGCAGTTGTGTTGCGATGTGTACCGGGTACGATGTGCCTAATGTTGATGTGTCGGGAGTTTGGTCGTGGAGGGTCTCCAGATCATCCTCTGGCGCAGCATCGTTGGTCGTGTTGTTGGGTTAAACATTGCATCACCTCGCTCAACTGCCGTCTCCCTTCCTATTCACTCAGTTTTTTTGAGTGAATAGGCTTAATAAGCTAGTGCGTTTTACCATCAACGATTGCATCATTCCTTACCATCAGGCGGGATTTCAGTCAAGCACTAGTTTATAAATAATAAAAAAAAAGAAACAAGGATCGAGTTCTTCGCAATGAACGGTTCGATAACCTGATAAAGGGTCTTATCAGTTGATAAGCTTCCATTACTGAACATGGTAATATTACCCACTGCTTATTAACGACCGATAAGGGATTTTGCCATTTGCTTCATACATAATTTCCTGGTTCTCCTCCTACCCCATTTCCTAGTTCTCAAACTGAATAAAATTTCAGTTCTCAGTATCTTTTTCTATCTAATTCATCAAGAAAAGGACAGAAGATAAAATATTACGTTAGTCCTGTCAATTCAGGATAGACATTTTATTATAATTTTTAAAAATATGGCGGCTAAAATTACGTCAATTTACGTCAGGCGCGATCTTGTGTCCTTAGTCAAATATAAAAAAAAACACACCAAACAATAAGCCTTGAATTTTCGAAGTTTAAGGCAGAGGTGAACTAAGAGCTACACATATTTCGCCAGTATTGAAGCCACAACTTTTTAGGGACCTATTGATTTCAACGGGCACAAATCCAGACTCTGTGCTGCTATTGCGTAATTTCTGTTGGAAAACCGTCTTTAGACTTCTTCTTCTTCAGCCTATAGATGTCCACTGCTGGACAAAGGCCTCCCCCAAGGCTTTCCACGCTGACCGGCCTTGTGCCGCCCGCATCCATCGGCTTCCCGTGACCTTCACCAGGTCATCGGTTCACTTTGTTGGGGACCTCCCTACGCTGCGTCCTCCAGTACGTGGCCGCCACTCAAGAACCTTACTGCCCCATCGGCCGTCGGTTCTACGAGCAATGTGCCCTGCCTACTGCCACTTAAATTTAGCGACTCGCAGAGCTATGTCGGTGACTTTGGTTCTTCTGCGGATCTCCTCATTTCTGATTCGATCACACAGAGAAATTCCGAGCATAGCTCTTTCCATTGCCCTTTGTGTGACTCTGAGCCTTCGTATGAGGCCCATTGCGAGCGACCACGTTTCAGTTCCGTAAGTATCATTGGCAACACATATTGGTCAAAGACTTTAATCTTGAGACACTGTGGTATCTGGACGACGAGAAGATGTAGACTGTTTGTGAGAAAATCCTATAACACTTTATTCGAATCCAGGACCTCACGATCAGCATTTGCTAGTGTATCAAAGCCCTAATAAAAACAAGGTTCACTTACCTACATGATTTTTACAGACAATATTCTGTATACAACTATGTAACTTGAAGTTTAATTATTGTTAAGTAGAGGTCGTTGTGAACATGCCGATGGAGCGGTGGGTTGTCACGTGAGCTTGCGTGCGCGCCGGTCCGACCACCTGCCAATATAATCACGGCCTTCTTATAATTACTCACCTTCTGAAATTGCATACGGAGTACATTGTTTTGTGGTTAGGGATATTATTTAAATGTATTTGAAAATATTTTTAGCATAAATCTTGATTTGTAACTATAGGGGACGTATTATTATGTAGGTATTAATGTTACCATTCTTATAGTGAAATGAAATCATTTATTAAGCAAGTAGGATCACTGATCACTTTTACACGCCATATGTATTTTATTTAAACTAGATGGAGCCGGCATTTAATAGCTGACTACCTCTGAGAAGATATAGCCGAAACGAACTCAGGGATCATCGTCTTTTTTCAAGTCCAGACATTAAAAATGAAAACGTTTACAATCATTTACGTGGCTTAAAAAAAAACAGTGTTCAAAATGTCATAATTACGCATAACAATGCAGCTCAGTCCCAAGCTTTAATTTCTTCTAAATAATCAGTGATTTTATAATATCCCTTTTTCAAAGTTTGGCGAGTGAGAGAGCACCAGCACCATATCTTTTTTCTGACGAAATAATGATTGCATTACGGCCCCACGCTTTTTCACTATTTATCTCCCTCTTTTGACGGCAGCACACTATAAGTAACCCTTTTGTAAAAACCTGTATTTATATTAAGTAATAAAAAGTGGATATAGATAGGTTTTATACCCAACATTCGATCTTGGATAACGCTACCTTGTCATACTAAGAGATGAAACGGAATGTCGTAATCAAGCGAGCGAAAAATAGACAAGGCGAAGAAAACTTGGCTTATTAGCCATGATTTTCCGTGTCACTTGCCGAGCGTCATAACTTTTTACCTTTTTTTACTTCTTTACAGATACCATACCAACATGCTATAAATGATTTTGCAAACCTGTCAAAACGTGGCCGCTTTGTTTTATCTCTGACAGTAGCAACCCAACAACAACCTTATTACAACGACGATAAAGAACACTGTGAATTTAAAACATTTTTTTTTTAGAAATATGTTGGCCTACACTAGGAATTACTTCTGTATCGTAGGTGCGTTTACAAACATTGAAACTCACATATACAGACAACCAGACCCGGAACAACTACCTGTAGGCCATGCAGATATTAGTTGTTCCGAGCAGGAATCGAACCTGCGACACGCAGCGCAGCAGTCGGTCGCTCAGCCACTGCACCAATCGTACCATAACATGGACTGGAATGGACTGTAGATTCTAATACAGAAAATATAAAATGACTGAATTTGTTGTATATCTAATATCAGAATACTTATTTAATTGTCCCATTAATTTTAATCACCTATTACAACGCACAGCTTCCTGTCATTGAGAATTTATGTTGAATAAACATACCCATGGTTCTGATTTTAGGACTACATGATAATGTCACAACAAATTAACATGCTTTGTATTATCTTCACCGGTATACAGGTGAAGATAATAAAAAGCCTGTTAATTGTGTATATACAATATGTAAAGAAAACCCTGTCCGATCCGTGAAGGTATTGTAAGGTATCGATAATTGATTCTACTAACGCCTACAAAGCCGGGCTAAACTTAAAAAAATACCCCCCAGAAATAAATATTATTTCGCAAAACGAGGTAACTAAAAACATGTGCAGTAGGCCATCCAGGCGCGGGCGAAGAGGGGCAGGGCACGCGTCACGCGGTCGCATCGCTATTCGCTCGAGATTATACCGTCAAAAATAATATTGTCACTTTTTTAAAATTACCAAATTAATTCGATCGGAAATCGGAATTAATTCGCGGGAAAAAAGGTTATTTCATAATTGACTAGTATTGTTACTATGATGATTATGTAAAATTTCATATGTTATTTGGTCATGTGTTTACCTAACCTTTACTATCCTTACGGGTCGGACAGGGTTTTCTTAACATATTGTATATTAACGGAATCTTTTTACTTCATTTTCACATATTTCTACGAGTCTGATTAACTTTAATATTTGTACAGGGGTCAAGGGACGATGACAATACTTCTTCTTCTTCTTCCGCCTATAGATGTCCACTGCTGGACAAAGGCCTCGCCCAAGGCTTTACACGATGACCGGTCTTGTGCTGCTCACATCCATTGGCAATACAATCTATACTAATATAATTATAAAGCTGAAGAGTTTGTTTGTTTGAACGCGCTAATCTCAGGAATTACTGGTCCGATTTGAAAAAATCTTTTTGCGTTGGATAGCTCATTAATCCAGGAAGGGTATATACTATATAACATCATGCTGCGACCAATAGGAGCCGAGCATAACAACTACATGCGAACGAAGTCGCGGACGGCCGCAAGTACTATATAAAAAAAGGCTTCTACTTTTTAGTTCGATTGCTATTAAAGAGTTTGTTTCAGTTTTTTTTAAACTATAATTTATTTTTATATTTCCTTAAGTAGGTACCACTTTAGATTTTGTGAGCTTTTAACTGTCTCAAAGCGGATGTTGATTTTCTTTAACAAGCATAATCCCACAACTTGATAATATTTTACATTATATCTACTGCACAGTTCGTCCGCATGAAATACTGTTATTATATTTCGATAGTCAATTCTTATGCTAATGATAGAATACTTAAAAATCCATTGCATAAACCAGCCATGAATCGGCATTAAAACTTTTATAGATTCTGTCTGTTGTTCGTAAAATACGATTTATGGAAAAAGACAAACAAATTACATGTAAATTACTATTATAATTTTTAAACGAATTTACGAAATTATTTAAGTTGGAAGTTAGGGGGTAAGGGTTTGGACTTTTTTGTTCAATAGAATTTTGTTGTAATGTCTTAACACACACAACAACCAGTCACAACAGTCCACAGAACAACAACAACCACCTGTGTGTCCACCTGGACAACAGTCCAGTGAACAGTCTTCTGAGTGTGTTCGTGGACCGTTGGGACTCGCCGATGTGGCGGCACTGGATGCGACTACACACTACGGGTGGTCGTGTCCTAGGGTAGGCATAACTTGGCACTTCTGTGCGGTTCCATTTCATTGTGTTGTATTTCTGTTTTGTGTACTAACAATAGATTTATAAGGTTTTATTTGTATTTTGAATTTTTGTATTACTAACATTATATGGACTACGTCTGAAATAAATTATTATTATTATTAAAATTTAGTTTAATGTAACATTGTTTTAAAATTTAATTAATATGACATTGCTTTAAAATTTAATTTCATATAACATTGTTTTAAAATTTAATTTGCTACAACGTTAACAATTTGTATTCATGCTGTTATATTATTATTTGCATGCTGTGACTTCTTATAAGTGGAGCAGCACAAGGTCATATCCTGTTATTTATATTTTCTAGCATTTAAGGTGTTTTCTCTGTTAGAAGTCCAAATAAATAAATAAATGTGGAGAGCGTGGTGGCCTAATGGTATCGGCGTCGACTTACAAGATGTAAGTCGTAAGTTCGAACCCCCGCTAGGCGCTTTACTTTGTGTAAATTATTTCATTGCCATTGCTCTCAAAACCATGAAGGATAACATCGTGAGGAAACCGGCATGGTCTAGAAGCAAAAACTTCGAAGTGATATCTACCAACCCTCACTGCGCCCGCGTGGTAGATTATGGCCCACTCCCTCTCATCGAGAGGAGGCCTGTGTCTCAGAAGTGGGAACATTATACAGGATACAATTTTATCCAGTGCGCAAACTTTGTCAACTTATAGCTAAATAAGTTTTATAGAAAAAATATTATTACTTTGGTATGTTTTAGTACAAAACAAATAGTTATTGATAACGAAAGATGTTTATTATGAAATCGATGTTATGGTCACCGCACGCGGTCCCATTCATGGTCGGCGGAGTGGGGGCGGCGGGAACATCACAGGACCCCCGCGCGCCCGCGCCGCCCGCATGTTCACTACGCGGCCATATGCTAATACTACGATATTGATATGAATAATTGGTGTCTCTCATTTGCTGATTTTAGGGCGGACAAAAACATGATTTTTTATTTTAAACTAATAATGCAGATTTGTTCTGTTATTGATTCTGAACCACCCATTTGTTTTTGCGCACTCGAAAAAAAGTTTCCCTGTATAGACTGACGGTGATGATGATGATGATTTTATGTATTTTATTTTCCCTTTTACTCTTACACGTTTCACGTGCTAAAGCCATTTTTATGTGATCTTCTATCGTAGTATGCTGAAAGAGGTTTCCTTAGGAATAAGCATCACTTTTGAACGTATTTTTCTGATCTATATTTCTTGTCTGTTTATATTTATAGTATACACATAAAAGACTGAAGGTAAAGGAAAACATCTTGAGAAAACCTGAACTCTCAAATCGCCAACCCGCATTGAGCAAGCGTGGTGATTACGCCCAATCCTTCTCTATATGAGGGGAGACCTGCGCCCAGCAGTGGGAAGATAAAAGGTTGATGATGATCATGATACACATAAAAATCAAACAAACTTGATGCTGTAAAAAATACAGTATTTTATCACTTTTAACACGAATAACGTCTTGCAGGCAATTTATCAAGAAAAGTACCGCAGTGTACTAAATATGCTTTTCTTTGTTTCAGATCATATAAGAGAATTCTCATGCGGCAGTCTCTTCTACCGCACTTTGTATTTGAATGAGGAGAGAAATACACTCTACGTTGGTGCTATGTAAGTACTGCTACACTGCAATGCAATTTTATAACATAACTTCTGAACGTGGCTGTAATATACATAAATGAAAAATGTAAGTTGCAAGCTCGTGGTGTAAAGTTTTGCTTTAAAAATAAATATGAACACAATGTACCAACTACCAACATAAGATAAATAAAATGAACAAAAAGTAGTAAGAATATTGTGACCATGTCTTTTCAGTTGTACAATACACCCACTCTACCATAATTCACTACACACCACAAACACTTTCTAAACGTACATAATCATCAAACACATTACTCTTACTACATACAATTTCATATTTTTAAAGTTTGACACCAGGTCAAAATTCAAGAACTAGCTAGTCCACTGGCACTTCTGCCAAAATTGCATTATATAGCATACCCTATAGCAGGACACTGTCCGCTAAGATACAGGCCTAGCCTAGTTTAGGGGACAGGGATAAACCTATTGTACCTACCTATTGTAATGCATTATTGATGTACATAAAAATTGAAAAATGTGGTATTGGCCCAATAAATATTTGTATTTGTATATGTACCTACTCTGAAGGGTAAAAAAGAAACATTGTACTTAATTCCTAACGGGAGACAGAATCAAACAGTAAACTTGTGAACGAGAATTGAAAGATTTCAATCAGAAATCATGCTACTTTTAGGCCAATTAATTCAAAACTACAATCTCTATATATAATTACTCGTTACCAAAAATACCATGTTGTTTTACTTCTAATTATAGCAAAAATACACTGAAATGTTATCAGAAACCACAGAAATACGAGGTTACAATTGTGCCTGATTAGTGCTGTTGCCACAAACGCTCGCCGTCACTGTAATGATGGCAAGGGAAATGGGCCTGAGACATGAAACCGTATTATCCACCAATTTCTGTCAACTTTAATTTGTTCCTGCTCGGTCATATTATTCTTGTCAATACGTTTATCTACATGACGTGACGTTTATGTGAGCTTTACATTAAAAAGTTGTAATACTCATTTTGTTAATGCTTTATTAATCTAACTGTGGAGGCATGAGGAACAAAGATTAAAGTTAATTTATCCTCCATAGAAAAGGGAGGATCGTCCGACCAGACGGGTGTTATGTCAGGCGGACACTTGCCCAACAATTAGACATGGTCGTTATTTCACATAACCAGTTACAATAACCAGTGACGCGACGTGTAACTGAATAGCTAGGTACCAGTCTAATTAAAAAGTAGTTATTTTTGTAAATACGTTATTTCATATACACGTTATGCCGTAGCCGTATCATGCATCACAACGGCATAATTTATTGATTTTACTGTATAGCTACACATTTAGCAAAGTGATTTAGTTTCGTTTCGTTTCGTAACTGTATCATTTGGTGGATGTATAGTTATGTTAAAAATCACAGTAGCCGAAAGAAAATAACTAGCTACAAAAATAACTCGTTTTATAACAGGTGACGCCGACCACTTATCTGGTTATGTTACATTTCTGGCGTAACGACCCACACCTACCAACAATTGAAGTTGGGTAGTTGTATTGCACGCTAATTACACGGTAAACTCTGCTTGCGAGATGTAGAATTCGTGTGACGTCAGTATGACGCATTGTTTATTATCTAACAATGTCGGTTACCGGTCTCGTTTTACTTAGAGCTACTGTCAGTCTAACCTCCACAATCAATTTGTGGACGTTAGATAGAAGACTGTTTGCCAGACTTTACACGAAGCGACTGTCAATGATGCGATGCTGAAATATGGGGGCGACTCAGTATGTAGGTACGATTCACACATTAGCGACATCTACATTTTAACTATTTAAGACAGGGAGTCTTAAATAGTTAAACAATACATAATAATACACACCATAAATATCTAAATACCTGCGATTAACGCCAAACGAATATAAAATATCTTTCCGTTTCTGTCAATCGTTTGAAGATGTCAGTGGTTAATACAAGTGGGGCTTAATTTCGAAGTTTTTTCATTTGAAATAAATTCAATTTGTTTCGATAAATCTCATTTAAAATACACGTCTTGTTTCTGAACTTTTGAAAGTTTAATCCAGTAAATTGAGTTGGTGTGAGTCCGCAGCATCTATAGGTAAACGACTTTTAATCGATTACTTATTCACGTTTAGACTCCGTTACCGTCAGAAAACGTCTGTAGACGGCTTCTTTTTGTATAGGTATGTCTGTCTTGTTTGGGTTTGGCTGTATGTCTGTTTGCTTCTATTTTGACAGCTATCAGTCATGTGTCCGAAAGTTCGCAATGCTTTCTGATTTCCCGCGGGAATGGTTTTTACTTCAACCAAATGTAGCCGCGTGTAAAGTAATGCTCATTTATGTAATTTCTTTTTTTAAATTCCCGTCCAATGTATATTTTCTTTCCATAGGTACGCGTGAACTTTTTGCCTACCTCATCAAATAGAGTGTAGTTTAACATTATGGTATTTATTTAAAATATTTGAATGCTAACTTTACAGGATTTTTGCTAACTTTTTAACTCAGTTTAGGCAGTTGCGTTTCATAAGTCAATGTAGGTACTGCAAACCACAAATATTTTATTGTTCTACATCTTCTTCTTCTTCAGCCTATAGATGTCCACTGCTGGACAAAGGCCTCCCCCAAGGCTTTCCACGCTGACCGGTCTTGTGTCTTGTCTATTGTTCTACATATTAGAACTTAATGGCCACTTAGAAATATTCGTAAAGAAACATGTTTTATTTCCTTAAGTAAAAGCGTAGGTACGTGTGACTTTTACAGCGTACTTTAATAAAGACTTGAATAATTTTAGTGCTTCTTAGCAATTTGATCAGTGTAGTATTTTATTCCCCAATCTTTCATTTTACTGATAATTTTATATTCTTCTCTATCTATATTTTTATCTCTCTCTACTGTTTATATTTTGTATGTATGTATTTATTATAATACTTTTTTGTGTTTCTCTTTCAACTTCTCTTTTATATCTTTAAACCTACCATGTTTTGTCTCTGCATCACCTTAAGGTAGGCTGGTAGAAAATGCCTAAGGCATTAAGTCCGCCATTGCGCAATGCTTTTCTTTGTGCATAAAGTTTTAATAAATAAATAAAATAAAATGTAATAACATTATTTTATGACTAAACGTAAACACATAATTTCGGATGTAGCGAAACTCGCAATCGCTTCATATAACTACTAATGCAAGAACATCTATAAATCTTGACTCTCAACTACGATACATTCTCAAATTCTCACACTAACTTTAACAAATACGATGTGAAGTACCATTTATTTTGTTAACAAGCTACGAATACAAGTTACTATAAATTAAGACGTATGTAAGGAACACCACAAGCTACAACTTACATTTATAATAAACTTTAATCAAAGGGTTAATAAATTAATTAAGTTGGTACAGGAAGATGTACCGATTATTAAAATGATACTAAAACCAGACGTCCATTTTACCAGCAAAGCATTAATGTTAAACGGCTAACAACTCGGTATAATTTATACGATTCGGTGAGCAGATAGTGGTCGCAAAAAAACAGAGAAAATGGAGGTTGTCTGTGCATATGCTACCCGCCTACTAGCACCGAGCTCATTCAATTCCAACGTGGATTGTCTTACTTTTGTTATTTGAATACGCAATGCCGCTTAGAAACTATTATTATCTTGTGCACCTACTACTGCATTACGGTTACTGCCATAAATATGTAAACAATTTCATTTTATTTTAGTGGGTATCTTTGTTACAGGGATCGTGTGTTCAGATTAAATATGACTGATATTAGTCAATCACATTGCGAGGTAAGTATTATTAATAAAATTTATTATTTTTAGATTCAATTCCCACCACGTTGTTTCAACTTATTAATATTTCCCAAGATTTATCTACAAAAAAAGAACATTTCTAACAATTCTTTTTTCAAAATTGACACTCAGGTTTTCTTACTTATGACTTAATTAGAATGCAATTCATAATTCCGTAGTAACACAAACACTCACAAAACATCACCCTAAAAATAAGTTCTAAAGTTTTTTTTATAAAGTAAAATGAACCACTTGCTTACGGCTACTGAATACTAAAGAACCCTTTTACGGCACTACACTGGATTTTTAATGCATCTTGCTTTCATATAAGCTTTTTCTACATTTTCACACGTAAGTGTCATACTCTTTTGACGTCTAAACCCTTATATTCTGTTGTAAAAGAGGACTTGTGCGTTTTATTCGCTACTTAGGCACATGAACGAGTATCAGGTATCAGCGTGTAAATAAAAATAAAGCGTTATTCCTTATCTATAAAAAGACGGGTTTCTAGACTATTTCCAGGGCATTGAATCAGAGCAGACTGGTATTCCAAATGTGTTTAACATGTAGAACTGGATTATTTCTGTATTCCACGTCAACGAATATATCCTTGTGGGGCGCTGAAAGCGAGTTTATATTGATTTCTTCTCGTCGGGACATTTATAATCAGTTTAAATTTTATTACAGTATTAAAATCATTTGTGGTTCGGCCCATTGTTGTGTGTTTTGTTCAATGTATATTTTTGGTGTACAATAAATAATATATAAATATAAATAAATACATAAAACTGTGTTTATATTTGAAATTTACACATTTAATCCCAAATAAGCACACTAAATATAATTTTAAAATCTACAATAATACCTAAGACATACATGGACACGCAACACAACATGTGTTAATTGAACACGATTACTGAATTAGCAGGCACATGTTTCCACAGTTACTCAAATTGTGTGAAGCATGTGTCTATCACAATTTATCTGAGACACGTGCATGTTTTGCAGAAAGACGCGTTGCTATTGGAGGCAAGCAACGTGGCGAGGTGTGTGAGCAAGGGCAAGTCGGAACCCTTCGAATGTAGGAACCACATCCGTGTGCTGCAGCCCTTAGGAGACGGAGAGAGGCTGTATGTTTGCGGGACGAATGCGCACAGTCCGAAGGATTGGGTTGTCTATGTAAGTACATGAAAAGCTGGGTACAAGCATCAACGTAGTATACTAATGGACATGCCTTAGAAACGAAGCTTCGCCTATCTTTAGCTCTTTCAAAATCATCAATCATCTGTGAGGAAAGAGATAGGGTTAGACCGAAAGCATAGGCCATCACCCTCACTCTTTTCAAACCAAAAATATACTACAGATTATAAGCGTACGGCATGTCCATTTAGGATATGTCTATCGGTACAACACAGTTCATAGATTGAGTATTAAATTTTAAATTAATAATAAATGTTAACGCGCCCTTAACATTCCATAAGAACATTTTCTGATAAACTCTCAATAATTTATTATTACAAATTCTAATGATAAATTTATAACTAAGATTTGTTCGAAACGTTCATTAGTTTTTGTTTTTTTAACGTTTTTACAGTATTTTAACTATTTTATTTAATATCAATTTAGTGGATTCAAAGGGGTTTTCATATCATCCCTCAGAACACCTAAACCCCCTTAGGAATTCATAAACGCTGTTTAAAGTTAACTAGTGATTAGCGATTCTTTAACCATAAATTTATGACCCTTTGACGTTGCTTAACTTTAATCATCATTTATGAATAAACACCACTGTTTAACAGGTTTATTCATAAATGATGATTTAAGTAAAGTGGCATGCAAACGTCTATAATGTATGCCTAAAGAATCGCTAATCACTGGTTAACTTTAAGCAACGTTTATAAATAAGCGGGAAAATGTTGATGTGAAATTTATTAATAGTTTCTATTAGATTTAGGACTGATTTTTCAAATGCCAGATAATTTTAACGCACAAATAATTTTGAATTTCAGTCAGTTCTTCCATACAATATCGGTCATACGTTAAATTTATAATACGAATAACAATTATTTGTCTATTAACAAAACAGGTCATAAGAAATAAATTACTAACTGACCCGGCTAGAACCTAATTTCCCTTACTATTAATTACTTTAGTAATTATAGATTGTAGCCGTACTTACATAACAAAGAATCCTTCAGTAATTTAGCTTTTAAAGTCTCTTAGTAACATTGTCTTAACGATAATTCGTAAAACAGTTAATAGCTTCTATCATCATTAAGTAGTTCGATCACTTGGGCAGTTAGTAGTTACTAGCCCCAACTAGTTCCTCCGAAATGTAAGATTGATCTATCTATTCTCACGCTCATTTATCTTTACTGTTACGGGGAAGTCTGAGTTACCACATTTAATCCGTCATTAAGACTTGATCCATACCATTACGTAGTATAACCCGCGCAGATAAAGAAAAGATCTGTAAATGGCGTCCGCTCGCATGCGTTCTCACTCAGTCTCTATCCCTGTCTATACTCACACAGTGAAGTAAGCGCTGCAAAAAAAAAAAATCATCGATCAGGAATTCAGGATCCGTTTTATAAACTACTGAAGCTACTTTGACGCACTCCGAGTTATCGTTAATTTCGTTCCGCTAAAGTCTCTGTTATTTTGTTGTTTTTGTTTTTATTGTTGTTTTTGTTGAGTTTGATTGTTTAAACTCAACAAAAACAACAATAAAAACAAACACAACAACAAACAAGTAAAATGTCAAATTTACGTTGTAAATAACAATATTTACAACGTAAATTTGTCATTTTTCTATCTTAGCTTTTGGTTTGTGATTGAACAATGGCATGTTTTGTGAACGGTACCATAAGTATCCGCCGCCATTTTCAGATATTTTCTTTATCTGCGCGGGTTATAAGTAAGATTCTCTAAGATCACTCTTTCGGGGCGTGCTATATGTGGAAACATTATGGATTTAGCGCTTTATCTTTTCTTTTAAGGTATTACAGAACCTCACTCAAAACTCAAGCTTTACTCAAATCTCGTTTGAAGCCATTTGATTTGGTTGAACTAGTTTTAAGTAATGCTTAAATCTTGAGTAAGCTTCTATAATACGGTCGTAAGAGCTAAATACGTATTGCTTTAAAATACATAAGAGATACTAAAACCGACCAAAGTATTTTACAATTAATTTATTTTCATTTAGCTGAACCTCACACATTTGCCCCGACATGAGTACGTGCCGGGCGTAGGGCTAGGGGTGGCGAAGTGTCCTTACGACCCGGCAGACAACAGCACAGCCGTCTGGGTGACGGATGGCAACCCTGGCGGCCTTCCCACACTTTACGCTGGAACCAACGCAGAGTTTACGAAAGCAGATCCTGTAATATTCCGCAACGACTTGTATGATTTCCGGACGGGACAGAAGAAATACAACTTTAAAAGAACGCTGAAGTACGATTCAAAATGGCTTGACAGTAAGTTTTTTTTTTTGTAACTTTAAAGTAGGAATGCCAATTTATTCACAAGTTGTGAATGCTAGAATGTTTAATGTTTCATTTTCAAACATTGTGTTCTACAACTTATTATTAAACTGTCAGTGTAAATCAAGTTTTCGAAATAGTTGTCCATTGTCTGCTTGTCAGTTGAAGCTATTGGGTATATATTACTTAGCGAAATTATGACCTCTACAATTCTATATTGTCTTAGAACTTTTCCAGCCAATAAGACCTTAGAAGCATTAGGTCGTATCTATAGCTCGACGTTAGAAGCATTAGGTCGTATGTAAAGGGTGTATCTGACATCGACGCACAAACGAGTACCATGGATCCAATCATATACTGGATGTGTTTGGGTAGTGGTGGAATTTTTCGTCGGCTTTTTCATGATTTAAAAAAATATATATGCAGTTTTTATTTACTTTAGACCGTTTATACTTGTTATACTTTTATAACCCAATAAGATTTTAAAGGAAAAATTAATTAATTCGCTAATTACACAAAAACGCAATGTGAACAAAACTCGAAAAACTATCTTATCAACTGATTTAATAGAGTTCACATCAGGGATCAACGTCATACCTACAAATCCGCACGGCGGCACGCTTGCAACGTTCAAAAGCCGAGCCGATACTTTTTTTTTAAACACTGTGAATACTGTAAACGTTCATTAACGAGCTAAATGACTATCATAATTTTATTAGTGGCATGTGTGCCTTTATGCGAAGTTTGCGTTATCATGTGAATGATTCATGTCAGATACAACCTGTAGGTATAGCTTCTAACTTCGAGTTATAGATACGACCTAATGCTTCTAAGGTCGAGATTATACGCCATAAATATCCTAGGTTTTCCCATTTACTAGGTTAACTCTATGCAGATGAGCTAGCTATCAATTTAATTATAAGTCGCTCTGCGGTTTAAATGTTTATCTATCGTCATCCTGAAGTAAGATTCATTGAGCCATTAAAACGTTTTATGGATAACAGGAGATAACCTAGTTGTATAAAATAACTAAATACAATTCCAGGTCTTGAACCTACGGATACAAGTCAGAAAACCTACTGAAAACTTCAGTTTTATTGTATAAGTAAGGGACGTTCATTATATTAATCGGGATATTGGGTCTGTGTCCTTTATTCTGTACTTTCTTTTACGAGACTACTAAAACCTATAGGTGCTTACTCTTTATCGTAGGAACATAAAAGGAAATAAAGAAGAACTTCGTACAATGTCTGACCTGTCAGCTAAACGACCCGAAATAAAAGCCTACATTTTTATTAGTTATTGGAAATGTAAAAAATCCCGAAACGTTCACGAAAAAAATACTTTTCGTATTTTATTTGAAGGCATTTCAGTATTTTTACAATACCCACATTTGCTAATGAAATCGACATCAAACGGTACCTAAAGGTGTGTCGTTTTTTTAAAATGTAAATAAAATTATATGTTTCGAGAGTTACCGTGTTTTTATTTTGTCGCAGAAACTAATTTCGTGGGCTCTTTTGACGTTGGAGAGTACGTGCTATTCTTCTTTCGAGAAACTGCCGTAGAGTTTATGAACTGCGGGAAAGCGGTCTACTCGAGAGTGGCGAGAGTCTGTAAACATGATACCGGTGGAAAACATATATTAAGCCAAAACTGGGCCACATATTTGAAAGCGAGGCTCAATTGTAGTATACCGGGCGAATTCCCCTTCTATTTTGATGAAATTCGTAAGTATGACCTCATATTGTGTAACTTTATGAATCTTTTAATTGTACACTTTATAATTGTCGTTTTGTAATTCAGCTTTTATAGAATTCAACATTCCAGGCATTCATTTTATTGCAACGTTATAAAGTCTGATTTAATTTAGGAAGCAAGTTTGTAGTTATATTTCAGTACCAACGTTAAATTCTCTGAAAGACCGGCGAATACTTATTTTGTTACACCTTTATAGTTCTTTAGTTTCGCTGCAAGTGAAGCACTACTCGCATTCATAAAGGCTGAATGCATGTGGGATGTATGCTGGACTAATTGTGACTTTTATTTTTAAACTTATCCAGAGAGCGTGTATCAAATGCCGGGGGACACGACGAGATTCTACGCGGCTTTTACGACGGGGGCCAGCGATGGACTGGTTGGCTCAGCTATTTGCACTTACTCCATGGACGACATACAGGAGGCATTCGCTGGGAGATTCAAGGAACAGGTACGCTATCTAAACTGTCTTATTATCCTGTGTCTTCTAGGAAATAACGATATGCTGATTTAGTGTGTAATTAATTAATTCAGATACAATTACTAGATCAGAACATTACATTGTAACGTAACTTTTTTGACAGAACGTTAAAAGTACTAAATCACTAAGTGACTAAGCATTGACCCAGGGGACAAGAGGGTTAGCCCCATCACATATCAAGTATCGTAAAAGGATGGCAATATCTCTTACGCATTTAAGTGAACGATCCGCGAAGATATAAATAGGATCTTTCGTATAAACCTGCAATTCGTATAAACGATGTGTATAGATATTATACATATAAGTAATTATACAACATGTAATTTAATTAACGCACACTGTCAAACACCCCAATTAGAATATTATGTTATAAACATAATACATACACTGAATTTTTAATTTAACATGTATTTGCATTGTTATTTATTAAATTAGTTATACCCAGTTCTTGGAGAAACGTTCTGGGAATTAAGTTCTTTTTCTTTATTTTGTATTGAATGTTTAAATTTGTATGTCTGTACAAACAACAGAGTTAATATGACAATAATTAGTTTACCGTAGTTTTAATTATTTTTGAGATAAAAATATAATTACACATATTAAAAATGATATAAACCGATTCAGTAAACGATTCTGAATCAACTATTTTCAGGAAGTGCGTTAATTACATTAAATACATGTTGTATATGTAGATAATAAAAATGTTATATAGGTTATGTTGGTGATTAAAATGAGTAAGAGCTGTAATTTCTTGCAGCTCTCTGCTCTCAGAACTGGAATTAAACTTATGAGTGCGGTAGTTATAAATAATTATTCTAACTTGCTCGTAACGTCAGGGTTGTCAAATATCTCATTTTATATATATAAAAAAAACAGTGAATTAAATCAGTTTTCATATTATAATTTTATATATATATTTTTTTAATTATTATAAACGAGTGCTTGACTGCAATCCCGCCTGATGGTAAGCAGTGATGCAATCGTTGATGGTAAAGCGCACTAGTTTATTAGGCCTATTCACTTAAAAACTTAGGAATAGGAAAGAAGACGGCAGTTGAGCGAGGTGATGCAATGTTAAACCCAACAACACGACCAACGATGCTGGACCAGAGGGAGATTGATCTGGAGACTCTCCACGACCAAACTTCCGACACAACAACATTTGGCGCATCGTACCCGGCACACATCGCAACACAACTGCTCAGACCCGTCCTCCGTACGGCTTCACCAGACATCATGCCGAAACACGACGAATCGCTTGGCGGCAAGACTTTGTCTGGTGGGTGGTAACTTCGCCGGCAGCCGATGTTATGGCCTACCACCGAGACATATTATTAAAAATATTGAACTTATATCTTTTCTTAATTTTTTTCTTTTTTAAAAAGAAAACGTTGCCCCTTACATTAGAATTTCTCCTGTATCGTGGGTGCTTTTACAAACATATAAACTCAAATAAATAAACAGCCAGACCCGGAACAACTACTTGTAGATCATAAAAATATTTGTTCCGTGCGGGAATCGAACCCGCGACACGCAACGCAGTAGTCAATAGCTTAGTAGAAAATAAATAACTACTTACTTACCTACTTATCCATGATTATGTTTATGGGAAAATACTTTAATGGACACGTGTTTAACTCAGGCGTCTTCAAGTTCAGCATGGCTACCAGTGCTTAGAGCACGTGTTCCCGTCCCCAGGCCAGGGACATGCGTCAACAATACCGAAGCACTTCCCGACAATGTCCTCAACTTTATCAGGTATGATATGATATTTTATTATTTGTGAGTGTAACTATTTATATTACTTGAATGGAGATTGTAAATTAACCTATGCAACCACCTTATTTATTTATGTAATAAAGATTTATGCCATATTTAACCTTCCTGTGCTTTCAGTACTCATATAATCGCGAACTTATCCATACTAATATTATAAATGCGAAAGTGTCTCTGTCTATCCGGCTTTTACGCCAAAAGTACTGAACCGAATGTAAAGAAATTTGGTACACAGATATTCTACAGCTTGAGAAAGGATATAGGCTATATACATCCCGCTATGGCCAATAGGGGAAGAGCAGTAACAAAAAATGTTGCGAAAGCGGGAGCTAACGCGGACGTACATATTGCTCCCATTATTTTAACAGGCGCTTATTTTATATCAACTGAGTTCTTTTTAATTTTCGGGAACCACCGCGAGCTGTAAACTGAAGTACACGCGGACGGAGTTGCGGGTAACAGCTAGCACTAAAAATAAATATGTAGAAGTAGTTTACAGGTTAAAACATCAGCCTCTCAAGTATGAGTGTGCGACTTCGATTCCAGGTCAGCCCAATGTAACTTTTCTAAAGTTATATGTACTTTCTAAGTATATCTTGGACACCAATGACTGAAGGTGAAGGAAAACATCTTGAGGAAACCTGGACTTTATAAGTCTGAAATCACCAATCCGCATTGAGCAAGCGTGGTGATTACGCTCAATCCTTCTTTGTATGAGAGGAGACCTGTGCCCAGCAGTGAGACTATAAAAGGTTGCTGATAATGATGATGAATTTACAGGTAACCAACTAGGTGTGCACACTTTCGAGATATTGGTAATGTTGGAGTTTAATCTTGCTCTCAGGAGACTAATCTGAACAAGGTTAGAGGGCGTAGTTCGACGCGTATCCTTTAATTGGGTCACACACTAATTGATGGCACGCTGCGAGGTTCCTACTCTATTCTAATTTGGGAACTTAAATAGCTTTTGGATATTTGGTAATTGACAAAACTACTGAATATGGACGTCAGGGACCATGCACTGGGGGTGCATTTAAATTGTCTCTACGTCTATGTCCAGCTCACCTCTGGTATGCAGCTCTGTTAGCGCCTTGCTGACTAGCTAATATTTTTACCGCTGTATGTGATACTTAAAAATGAAAGAAGTTGATCGCACCCTCAAATTACCCACACATTTATTTCGTAAGGACAAGCGCATGAAGTATACTTGGTAGTTACCGCGCTTGCGCCTTTTCTACAGTGGGATTATGACCGAAGTCTCTGGATTAATTGCCTAGGCCGCTAATGACAGGAAATCCTAGGATTGATTCAGTAAAGCTATTTATGTATTTTGTCGGCTTCCCGTCTGTCTAGTGTTAGCCGCAGACGATTTTGCATTAAATATATTTAAAAGGAAACTCGTTCTGAATTAGCAGCTGTCAACTTTCTAAGCTGATATTTATCATCATTAGCTAGCGAAACTATCTACTAACAGGAATAGGTATAGCCTTGAAGATTGATGTTGTTCATTCGTAGGTCTCACCCATTGATGGACTCTGCGGTGCGTCATGAGGGCGACGCTCCTGCCTTCTACAAAAGGGATCTGGTCCTAACCACTATTGTGGTCGACAGACAGTTTGTCGACATGCTGGGGGATGACATCACGTACACCGTTTTCTATGCTGGCACCAGTAAGTCTTATGAAATATGACTGGAATTCTAAATAATGTAATAAAGATGGAAGATGCTAGAGCTTTACTCAATCACTTCTTTTACCTGAAAGTTTGATTTATTGACTGTATATAGCTTTCTGTGTTCATGCAAATTCAACCAATAGCTAGATTTGGTAGTAAAACTAAATTTTGACATGGGTTATTTTAAAATCAGTCCAATACTTTCATCTTTAGTATTTAAACTTGTTTTACACATTCAGAACGTATTTTTGAAATCTAAAGCAGGTAAATAAATAAATAATAATAGAGCAAAGCAGATGTTTCATTTTGGGCCACCACTATGTACGCTATATAGATAAAAAGGAAAAAATAATAGATTTTCATAAAAATATTACTAAATTAATTTGAATAAGAATACAAGTATATATAATTAAGTATTTGAAACGTTTTTTTAGTGAGATAACCCTTTATTAAGGTAGCCATGACAGTGGTTATGACGTTTGATTGACGACTTTGACAGTTTTATTTTCCCGTTGTGTTCGTGTCGAGTGTTGATTTGAGTTTATTGTGTTTATTTAATGGGCCGTATGTTCGGAATTCATGTTTTGTGTTTTTCGCAGTCATATCGTAGATAAAATAGATTCGATAGCCTTAGATACATGACACGGCAATCAAATGTCACTGTCAAAATCTTATTTCGCTTATTGCTGACCACCATTTTTATTAATAGTTGTGTTGCACTCCTTGGCCGAGTTAAATTGAATCTGTATAAAAACTAAGCCAAAATATAGGAAATTAACACTAAAAACAGTTAACTATAGCGTAATTATACCTAGCATTAAGTGTACGATGTACTGGCCCAGGCTCCATACATTTCTGAAACATCTCCTTTATTTGGAATAATATAACTTTACAATTTATCTCAAATTCTTTGCAAAGATATTGTCCCAGGAAAACCGAGGTGTCTTCTGGCTCGCTATTTATGTTCTAACAGAATGTATGAAGCAGCACTTAATTATAACTGACTTGTGACGCAGGCGCAGGTGAGGTGTACAAGATAGTTCAGTGGGCGGGGGGCGGGGGAGGTGGCTCACGCGTGGCGGATGTGTGGCGTGCTGCTGGAGACGAACCCGTCCGAGCGCTTGCAATTTCGCGCCGGTTACATGCATTGTACCTGGCCACTGATAATCGTATTCGACAACTGCCATTAAAGGCTTGCACACACCGGTGAGTTATCCTATTCTTATCGTAAAATATAAGCGTGCTTTGTACTACATAGGTTATGGCGAGTTCTGCGGGCAATGAATGCCCTGTGTGTGCGGGCGCTTTGTTTGCTAGTATTGTGGCAATCGACTGATAACCACACAATCACGATCTGATAACCACATTCAACAGCTCTGTATACGGGATACTTGAATGTTTTGTCCATGATAATCGTGACTATATTTCTGTTCCTTCGTGTTAAAGGGAAATGGGCGGGGCACTCTCTTGACGTCTACACTTTGCATGCTGTTTCTTCCCATAGATAATCACCCCAACAGCTGCTCTCAAGGTAGTAGGCATCGTTAATTACATAAATCATCTCAGAAGTGGGTTTGGGGTCGTTAGCGAACATGTGGTAGGCGAACTACTCTTGCGCCGATTGTATTCTAGTTCGCTTCTTGTAATTGCATGCGACATCTGCTGCTGCGCGTGGCAATAATTACAGAAATCTAAATAATGTAGGTTTGTATACGTTATACGGTACTAGGTACTTACGGTACTTACGGTATTTAGGTACCTCATACTGTTTATACGTTTTATTGGTGCTATTTAAAGAGCGCTTGGTGAACGTGATGGCGTTGGACTTATAGAATGTTGATCCAAAGGCTACGTTTTGTATTGATTAGAAATATTAAGACATTGTTTTCGTGTTTCTGCTATATGGAGAAAGGTAGCTAAATAATAACCTTTGTTCATTGTTCTGTGAACGATCTAATTTATCAAGTAAAGTGCTATAAGGTTTTTATTATATCTTAGAGTGTTTTATGACTCTGCCACAACATAAAACGATCCCGGAAAAACGAACAAAAAGTTTTTATAAAATACTAAAGTTGGTATTTTTTAACAGCTATGACAGTTGTGTCCGCTGTGTCCTGGATCCCTACTGCGGTTGGGATAAAGAAGTGGGAGCCTGCCGTCCATACAGTCCAGGTTTACTCCACGACGCAACTAACTCCACGCCTTCAATATGTGAGGCCAGTGCGCCTCTGAAAACTGTTAGAGCAGGATATGGACAAAGTGTTCATTTGGCTGCGTATGGGAAGACGCCAGAAGCGTTGAAAGACCAGCACGTTATCTGGTATCATCATTCAAGAGAGAAGGGGCGATACAAAATTAATTATAAGTAAGTTGTCTTTATCACTTCATTGAATGAATTCAAAAGTGTTGTTTTTTTTTCTAAACATACAAAAGATTCTCGCGTCTCAAATGTTTTTTTTTTTTTGTTTCTGTAGTTGGGAGCGCATTTTGCAGACATCAGAGCGTGGTTTGGTGTTATTGTCGGTGACAGAAGCGGATCGAGGGCGATACGAAAGTTATTTCGGTCCTACACTGATCGCATCTTATAATTTGGACATCGATATTCACAGGTAACCAAAGTTTGACTACGTTTTTTTGAAAGATCCTTTCTCGTTTACCTTGAATTTCCTACTTTTTTTCCCTATGGTCTGTAAACGTCTCAGTACAGGTCAGTTATCAGTTTGTTACTTATAGCTACCATTTTCAGAAGACTTAACTTTTAAAATGATTCTTTACTCTATAGCTGGTTTAAAATCTTTTTAAAACTTGGATTCCGAATGTTATAGATATGAAGTAGCGTCTTGTGTGAAGGTCTTAAGTATGAAGGTAAAATTGTTCAACTTTGGGTATGTTTACAGATGTACGCAACCAAGTAAGTCGCAGGAATACAAGCAAGTGTATTCAGACTGGTGCCACGAGTTCGAAAAGTACAAGAGTGCCATGAAGGCATGGGAGTCGCGGCAAATGGTAAGAATATCAAAAGCTGTTAAGTTTTATTACACCCGCCTGAAGGTTGAAAAAATCTACTTAAGAAAATCCTGAAAGTATTCATTCAATGACAGACTTTAAACAGTTGGGTCTAAAAGCAAAAACGTTTGCATTAGATTTAGGATTTACTATCTAAAGTGACCAACAACTAAGAAAGGAATTTAGAAAATTCATCCCTTTAAAAAGATTTAGTAGGAGAGGAAAGTACGTATGGAACATTGTTGTTAAAACATTATTTTCCACTTTTTATTTGTATGTTTTATTTCTCTGATTATTGTCTAAGAACTTTCTCTTTTTACCTTTTGGCTGATGAGAAGTCCAACGGGCCACACTGTCAAGCTAATTGATAGTTTAGGCGAAATCTAGTCGGTATTTCTAAACGGGTCATTGGTCATTCTATAGAGGCACTCGTGTACCAAACGACGTTCCTCCTGCCATTTTTAACATATCCAGACTAATGGAACATGCCCATGTTATATCGAACGCTCGCATCCCAACCTCGTTTATCTTGTTTTCAGGCTCTTACAAGGTTGAGCACACAGATTTGTATGGCTAGTTGCACTTCAGGCCTTACGTGACTGACTATTAATTGCATCTAACTCATTCAAATCCTATCAGTCACTCGAATGTCCAGTACAAACAATAGGGATATATACGACGATTTGCAATTGCTCCTCTAAAATTAATTAAACGTAGGGCCCAACTATAGTGTAGGTTGATGGTAGTGTTTTATATATTTGTTATATATATATATATATTTTTAATAAGTGTATCAAGCTTATCGAATCTTGCTAAATTGAAGTAGCAGACTCTTGTTTTTTTGAAAATAGCAGTAAAACCTGAATCCACTTTGGTACAGTTGAAACTTTGTAATATACATTTTTTTTTTACATATTATAAATTAGCGCTTGACCGCAATCCTGCCTGATGGTAAGCAGTGACGCAATCGTTGATGGTAAAGCGCACTAGTTTATTAAGAGCCTATTCACTCTAGCCTTGAAGACACTCAAATTGAAGTCCGACGGAAACACCTCCGCTGGCAAATTGTTCCAGTCCCTCGATGTACGCGGTATAAAGGAGGAGGCGAAACGCTTCGTCCGGATCGTAGTGGTGTTAACAACGTAAGGGTGGAAACCAGCCGTACGACGGGTCGTCCGCTGGTGGAATGGAGATGGGGGAATTAAATCATGCAATTCCCTCGCACACTCCCCGAAATGCATCCTATAGAACACCGAAAGGCTGGCTACTCTACGCCTGTGCTCTAGGCTTTGGAGACCAACTCGAGTTAGATCAGGGTCAACAATCAGCCTCTTTGCACGTCTCTCCACTGAATCCAAAGTGGCCAGGTGACACTTGGCAGCACCAGCCCAAATGTGGCTGCAGTACTCCACACACGAACGGACCTGTGCTTTGTATAACATTAGAAGCTGCCCAGGTGTGAAGTACTGCCGGACCTTTGCGATAACGCCAAGTTTCCTGGCAGCCACCTTGGCCTTGGACTCAATGAACCGCCCAAAGTTAAGGTTCGAGGAAATCTCAACTCCCAAAAGCTGAAGGCGGTCGGAACACTCCAAGGACACATTCCGAAAAGTAGGAGCCAAGGTGAACGGGCTCCTTTTGGCGGTGAAAAGACACGCCTGTGTTTTGGCGGCATTGAATGCTACAAGATTGGCATTGCCCCATTCGGAGACTGCCTGCAGTGCAACACTCGTTCGCTCAAACATGGCCTCTCTTTCGGACCGGATTGATTCCCTACTAGCCCGAGCACCCGGCAGGTATCTCTCTACAACTGTGCTGTCATCTGCATACCCATAGATACCCACACTTATTTACATTCATTCCTGCAGTTCAGAATAAGGATTTCTTTATTGTTACGCGCTTTTCTGATTGCTTTCCACAACACCAGAAGTCGTTACTTATACCTACACAATCAGTTCACGCACACAACCCTCAACATTAACGCTAAGTTTTGACGACTTAGTTATATCTCAGCATTGGAAACTGTACAAACGCTGGATGGTAATATTTTTTGTTATTATTATTATTGTTTATGTACACTCCTTAACTTCAACTCTTGATCAATGGCCCCTGAGGATAGATACCAATAACACGTGTAACAAATTATAGAAATTCTTAAAAAAAATATTTCACAATAATGGCGGATATCCCCAATGACAGTTGAAAAAACGGCTGCGTGAGCCGTCTACGAGGGAGATTTGATGCAAAGTCATGATGTGGTCACTATGCTTGCGATATTTCAATGTTCTTTATGAATTATTCACTGTAAGCACTTTTTACTACATAAATCACGCGCATTTATTTAGTAAACGACACTATAAATAATTTAAAAGTTCAATGAAAATGAGCGTGACATTCATCTTAGCTTTCCCGTCAAAACTCCTATGTACACTCTTGCTTCTATAATCCACTATTGACATTGGCAGAATAGTCGACAACGGCTTCACTTGCCATAAACAAAAATAGAATAGAATAGAAATCATAAGCTATATTGTATTAAAAAGTATTTTATTTAGAAGGAAAATAATAATTACCATCCAACGTGGATGATGAGATGTCACTTAGTCATCGAAACTTAAACTAGCGTTAAGTTGAGGGATGCGTCTGTGAGCTGATTGTGAGTCCTGATGTCGTTAAAGATATAATCAGAACACGCGCCTAACAGTACTGGAATCATCGAGCACATATACTGGAATATTTATTCTGACCTGCAGGAATGAATGCAAATAAGTGTAAAAATGTACATTACATTTTAGAACCATTTAGCTAATGAACGTTCAGAAGCAAGATACGTACATACACATGCTCAACTTAGAACTCTTTCACTTTGATAATTAACTTCAAAATGTTAACGTTTCTTTTTGATTCAATATAATTTACGTATACGAAGGACTCTTAAAGCTCCTTCGTCATTCTTTTAAGTGTTAATGTTAAAAATATTTAATCAAAGTTCTGAAACCAGTTGTTGCTAACAACTGTTATCAAATCACCAATCAAGTAAAAAAAAAGTAAAATATTTTGTTTACAAAAAAAACTCTAGTACTTTATTACGGCCAATTTACTAATTTTAACTTAACAACTCATGGAATAATAGGTAATAACGATATGGTGCGTAATTACTTACAATCGTGGCAGTTTTATACAAAATATGTAATTACGCTTCGATTTTAAGGTCTACTTCTTAAGGTAGGTACTACTTAAGGTGTACTTAGGTATATATTTTTATTCCTAACTAGACCTCGATCCTGTACTCCAATGTAGACATTAAACTTATGAGCAAAATGGACTAGATTTGTATCTATAGCGCGGAAAAGTTTCTTATCGCGTAGATATGGAAGACGAACTGCGTCTTTGCTGATTTTGTTTTTGCGGGTGATGTAATCACAAAAAGTGGCTTAGCGTTCGCGAAAATTTCAGTGAGCAGTTTTGTTCGAAACAAATTTTTGTATAAAAAACAGAGGCTTGATGTTGGTGTCTAACTTTTCTTGTTCTCTTAAATGTATTCTTTAAACTAAGTAAATTAAAAAAAAATCTGTCTCTACAACAGTAAAGGATTCAGTAACAGATTGCAATATTCCAATCTCAAGTTACTTCCCAGTTCAGAATCTACAATTGCTTTATTGGCAACGATTTGTATCCACTTTCTTACTCAAGACGTTCCCTTTCCAGGAAAATTTATTGATAGATATTGTGTATTTCAGCAGTGCTCCAAAAGCCTGAATGCATCGAGCCAGCAAAACAGTATGTCCAACGAGATCGTGGCTTCGCTGCGGTGATAGGGCACAGCTCGCTAGTGATTAATGAACGATTACACACACCGAGCCATGCTAACGTAAACTACCCGATATTTTGTAGACGCAACCCTCATACCCTTACTACGATATCGTTCTCGCAACGATGTTTAAAAAATTTATCTAAACATAATTTAATCGTCAAACATACATGGAACTAACTGAACGTTTAAAATAGGAATAAATTATGATATTTTGTCGTAAGTCATCTCCCTCACTCATACAAAAATAACCAGTGTGATAATGGTTTTAAGCTGATAAAACTGTTCTAATTTTCTTCGTAAACTATAAGAATAGTGTAAGAAATATTTTGTAAGCTGACTTTACAAAATATTTCTCACATTAATTAGAACTGTCAGCCAAGTAGTAACATTCTTTCAGCATGAGATGACAGACGAGATTCCGTAGTGAGGGAGCTGAACTAAAAGGGGAACGGTAATGTAGTGAGGGGATGATCTGTTAAAATAGATTTGTTGTCCGTTCCGAAGACTGCACACTGATGGATGACTGACTTCTGTTCAACTTTCGCCCACAACTTTTTCTTTGTTATCATTATTAAATGAAGTATCGTATAGTTTATATTAGTTATAAGTAATCGAGGATAGATAAAATATAAACGAAAGCGACTGAGTATAATATAGTGAGGACAATGGTCTCGTCGAAAATATTTAGCGCTTCAATGAACGAGTAGTTGTATGCCTTCGCTGCGAAAATCTACTGTAAATATGTCGAAAATGTCAGAGGGTGTGATGCCACCTATATAAAATGCTGTGATATCAGTTCTCATTTGATCATTGTGCTGACGCATGAAATTGTACGTTGTGATAAAATTATTTGCAAACAAAAGTATTAGACGGTGTAAAGCCTTAGTTTAATATCTTAAGCACAAAGTTAGATGGCACCAATATTCAACAAAGATATTTACAAACTTTACACGGCAGTTTTTTTTAACAGCAATGAAATGTGACAGTTCCTTGTGTTAAATAAGTTCATAAATAAGGTTTAAGTTTGGTGCAGTCGATGCGAAAGCCCGTACTTGACAAATGAAGTACCTAAACTTATTTATAGGAGGTCTTGTTCCCTAATGATGGGACTGTTTAAAATAAAGAGCAATACAAACGCCAAGTTAGGTGTAAGATATTATAATAATGACATGCTTATTTGTACCGTATCAAGCGTTGATGCGTAGATTCGTAGTTTTGTCATTTGTTTGTACTAGTTGAATTGAAGTAGCAGCTGACTGTTGCGTGTTGATGAAGTTCCAAGTTGTAGCAACAGTTTATGTTTCAAAAAGTTGTTATTGTTTTGTTGCCATAAAATGTAATTTTAGGCCCGACTTCGGACTTTGAAACCGAATTTAATAGTTGGTCGTGTTTTTGGTTGAGTTTATAATAATCTCGCTAGACTAGTGCCTTGTGAAGCATGCTTACATTATAATGAAAAAACTTATTAAAATTTATTGAGTAGATCATATTTTTGTGTACTGTGTAAAGAGAAATTAATGAAGATAGTGGTTAAGTGATTAATGAAGATAGTGGTTAAGTGATTCATTCAAATAAAGCAATAACGTTCCACTGAATTAATAGTCACCAGTATTATATTATAATGATCTGCAGAGAGTAGATAGTAATTGTATTCGAGAAAAACTAGTGTTAAAGATAATGAAGACGTACAATTTATGTCGGTGTTATGGCTGTACTGAGCCTTGCTCAGTGTGTCCTCTGACTTGTTATTTATTGTTGTGCTAGGCAATCATGATTGGGTTTTGTTTAAACGGTGAAATAAGGATGACGGTTGGTTAGCCAGATAATATATACCTATTATAATAATTGTATTCTAATGCTGCCTTGTATATATAATATCTATCGTAGCAGTTCAAATTGTACAATGCGGCATCAGAGGTCTTTGCATTTTTATTTATTCATTACATTTTTCGTTAAAAATTAAAAGTAATTTCCATTACTCAAATGTTAATGTATAAAAGTATTGTAAATAATTACAAAAGTAGAAGAAACGCTATGAAATATGTTTATTGTAAAGTATATAATTAAGTTAGATTATAAGCAATTGTTTTATAAAAGAAACAAGAAAATAAATTATTTTAGATCTACACAAATGTTTTTCATTTTCGATTTTATTGTTGCATTACCTTGTGGAGGTGTAAAGTTCACTCGTCCTCCATAGAAAAGAGAGGATCCTCCGACCAGACGGGTGTTGTCTGGTGGGCACTTGCCCAATGCTTGAAATTGGGAAGTTGTACGTATGCCAATTGCCCGGTAAACTCTGATTGCGAGATGTAGAATTCGTGTGACGTCAGTCTGACGCGTTGTTCCATGTGGCGTTTGTAGGTACCGCTACAACCCAATACATAATGCTAATTAAAATTCAAATTTGTTCAAATTATTTTATTATTAATTGGGTCAAATTCATTCAAAGTCATTAATTCATTCCGGGTTGGAACTTGAACTATTTGAAGGCCAAAGTAACAAAAAAAAACTGTCTAATAAGCAATCTGAAGTAGCAAGGGCCATAT
Organism: Sesamia nonagrioides; assembly: GCA_017933935.1. NCBI lineage: Eukaryota > Metazoa > Arthropoda > Insecta > Lepidoptera > Noctuidae > Sesamia > Sesamia nonagrioides. Next base: position 1,070,313 of record JADWQK010000835.1, on the reverse strand, counting down.
TAGCCGTAAACCTAATGACCGTTGCGATAGATGTGTTCTTGAGCGGAGACCGCGAAACGGCAAACGTAAGATTAGGTAGAGCATCAATTTTCTCTGGATGGATGGTATCAACTGAATGAGAATTGCTGAACATCGAGCTGAATGCTTCTGCCGGCAGCCGATGGTTATGGCCTACCACTGAGAAATTAATCGTTCTGTAGGAGCGTTTGTTCCTGGCAATTCTGGAATTCTTTATCAATAAAACTATCTCAATATTAATAGTATTGTGGGAAGAGGTGATGTTGTAAGTACAGAAATCATAAGAAAAAATTGCGCTCGGGAATCATCGTCTTTCTTCGGAAATCCGAATGCGGGAGGATGCAATCTTCTATAGAATAACTCGATAGAATAAAATTCTATGAAATTCTACAACTCTACATAACCTTTTGTGGAATTTCACGGGGAAGATGCACTAAACAGCGCACCAGTAAAAAACTAAGAAGATCGGCAGAGGTCTGATGCTGAATTGGAGAGGAGATGCTATCCAGGAGTGAACTGCGGTAAGCTGGTGATGATAATAATGGCTAAGTATTTGGTGGTGCACCTCCTATTCTACCTGTCAGTGTCACTAGTCCTGTTGCAGCTGAACTTATTTCGTACACTGACACAGTTCCAGAACTGGGTATCATCCTTTGATGTTCAAGTCCTTCAGTCTGTGGAAAAATACACCTATACTGATTTAACCAACCAGCTAAGAAATATAGAAAAGGGATTTGGGTGAAAAGTGTTGCCTAAATCAGAAGGTCCACATATTTGGACTCTGTATCTGCATTAATTACTTATCGCTGCAAAAGTCTCTGATCCAATAATCTTCAATACGGTTAAATAGATTTACTAGACTAATCTTACTTGGAAGATCGTATTGTAAATTAACTTAATTACACCTGACTTTGCAATTGCATCATCCGGTACGCTAAAGGCAGAAAAAGTTTGACTTGTTCTATTTCTTGCTAGTCTTTTATTTTTGCCTCATGGAGTAGGTGCCTACTAATTCCATGGAATTTTGCGAGACTCAAAATTCTCGGACATTATGGGTATTAAATAACTCTATAAAAGAGTCAACGATCCATCTCCTGACAATGCACAAAACGAAGTAAAGTGGTGGGGACTTGTCCGTTAAGCGGATTCTGCCATTAAGCTGGAATAATTCTAGAAACAAGAACAAAAAAATACGTTGAACATTCTCCATTCAATTCGATAAATCAGTTTCGGCGCGTCTGAGGCCCTTTTAACAGCGTGTCAACAATTACGATAGATACGATTGGGATAGTGATGACACAGAGGCTTACAGCGGCGGTACCAAGTGTGTTCAATACGCCATAATACCATTTAAATTAGAAACGAGACAACTTCAAAGATTAAATTAATTTTAATTGTCATTCATAATGTCAAAACTTAAATGTTCTTTCCTAATTAAGGCTCCCCGAAAAAATTATGCGCTATTATAACTGGAATTCTCAATAATAAGCTATTCTTATATCTTTTTTAACGGCAATGAAACCGTAATTTGGGTATCGTAAACGGCGCCTGTCTTAGATTGGCGAACATCATAGAATTTAATTACTGAGGGTGACTGGAATAATTGGCGACTCGCCTGTAATGGCCACGCTTTACGGCCAAATTAATAGATTTCCGCAGCGGGACCGCTGAACCTCCACTGAACTCATTTTGATATTAATTGCTGACCTAAAATCAGCCCACTAATATACTTTAATAATTGAAATGGTCAATTAATTATAAACTGTCTCACTGATACTGATGTCCGGCGGTTATTGAATCGAAGGATAGAGGTGTTCAGCCATTGATAAGATTAATTATTATTGTTCTCGATATATTTTAGTAGGCATAGAACATACGAGTATCTAGGTCGGAGTCTCATATAGTAGCCACGACATTAGTTAATTGTATTGATGAGACAATTGGCGCCTGTGTGCCGCGACTTTGTCGAACATATGTAGGCAGGAACGTACAAATCTGTGGATATCGGAAAGTTAATTAATTACTTAAGCCACGCTTGGGTAAACAGAACAATTATGACAACTGACTGACTTGACTGTAACAAAGGGAACATGTGTACTACCTACCTTTACTTCTAATGTCAATATAGACAGATTGAATAATGCCGGCTTGAATTAATAGTCTTGTGTCAGTGATTAATTCATTTATATCGTTAGTCAAGGTATCTAGAACATGCTAGGCTTGTAGTAATAGGTTACACGTGAGTCATAACCAACAAGTACCTAAGTATTAGTGTAGAAGAGTAAGTCAAATGTCACTCAATCTTTATTTAATAAGCTATCAATCTGAACTCATTGCTGATAGTATAGCGTTTAAACAAAAGTTCCTCCAGTACCTACGATTAAGGAGGACCCGATTCGTATTACCTTCGTCGTACTTAGAATCAGCTAAGATACATAGGTACCTACATCTGAAGCATAATAGCCAGTGCCATTATCACCAAATAAAAAACTTCTAACTACTAGGTAACTGGTAGGTAGGTGGCTGGTAGTGGCTTTCGGAGAACTGCTCAGGATCGAGCTTGTTGGCGTGCCATGGAAGAGGCCTATGTCCAGCAGTGGACGAGTAGAGGCTGATGATGATGATGATGATGACCAGGTAACGACAGTGTTGTTGAGCTTGTAAGTTATAATTCCATGCTGCGACCTTACTCGTATCTAACTTTAAAAGGTAGTTAAGCAACCACCAAAATTTTAAGGTCTATCATTTGTGGCTTTAAAAATACGCGATTGGTAACAAGCAATTAAAGGAAGGTCCCATGCAAAGCAATTTAAAATCTGCAATACATGTACAAACTATGTAAATAAGCTTACATAACAACAGCTTGAACTATTAAATTAAAACAAGGCAAAGCATGTCGAACTCACTTAAAAGTTTTCATTTTAATGTAGTCTAATTAATTCCTTTTCTGTATGTTCTGGTTTGATGCAGTATGCAAAGTAAACGCAAGGCCTACTGCCTCAGCTGTGTAGCGAGTTACAAAGTTAAGGGAAGCTTTTTTTAATTTATCTTTTTGTGTTTTAAATTTAATTGCTTTAACAAATTTTAGCGAGACATTCAAGATAAGATGGTAAAAGAAATTCTTCATTTTTTTACTCATTTTATTTCATAATATAACATTTCATTTTGTCACCTGTGACTTAAACAGCCCCTTATACTTTCAACACTTTTTACTCTTCTTGTAGAATATTCTAATTTATTGTCATTATTTATTGCTTCTCTTGAATGCTCCACTCCAGGCGAAAGGGCTTCTTTCCCTTCCTTTGTTTTCTCTGAATAGGGCCGTTAGGAAGGATTAGCTAATCGAGCTGTATCCTCCGAGGTATACAACGTGGCGTGTCGACGTTTTTCAAGAACTGAGGGTTTCAGTGTCTACATGTTTCCTAACTTTACGTCTAGACGATCTAGTTTTTTTTTAAATTTTATATAACAACTCGGAATTTTTAAGTTATGCTTTTAATACATATAAAGGTGATTAATATAATAATTATCCTTAGGTATGGGGAACAGTAAAACTATAACCAGAATTGAGTTGCTCTGAAAAGAGAATAATCTTATTTATTCACACTAATTTTAACAATTTTACAAATCTCTAATATTAAACTAACACAAATATTACCTGAAAAGAGAAACAACATTTAAAGCTATTGTTTCACCATTTCTTCATTACCTACATTATAAGAATCCTGACACGTTTTTCTTAACCTCTTTATCATGTGTCATCGCTCCACAGATTAAAACAACTTCATAGATACGATACAACCTTACAGACTAAACCAAGTGTCACACACTTTGTTTACATACATTTATTAGATAACTAGCTGTTGCCCGCGACTTCAGTTTACAGCACGCGGTGGTTCCCGTAAATTAAACAGAGCTCAGTTGATATAAAATAAGCGCCTGTTAAAATAATGGGAGCAATATGTAGTACATCCGCGTTAGCTCCCGTTTTCGCAACATTTTATGTTGCTGCTATGATCCTATTGGTCATAGCGGGATGTTATATAGCCTATGTCCTTTCTCAGGCTTTAGACTATCTGTGTACCAAATTTCATTACAATCGGTTCAGTAGTTTTGGTGGGAAAGCCGACAGACAGACAGACAGAGATACTTTCGCATTTATAATATTAGTATGGATTAAAAATTCGGCTTTTAATTGGACTTAACAGTACATAGGTATGTAACTGCCAAATCGAAATGAGTTGCAGTTTTTAAAACTACTTAGGTACTCTAAGTTTGTGCAACATCTACTAAATGACTAAACTTACGCTATATCTCAGTAGTTTTTGGTAATTTCGACGAAATAAAAAATACGTGTCGTAATTTTTTTTTATTATCTATAAGACGGACTAATTATTTCTTTGATTTTCATACCTTGGATACATCCTTAATGCGTAACACAATATTACTATCAGTTGGAATCATTTGGAAGCTTATTGCTCTTCCATTGCTCTCTATGTTCGAAAATGTATCTGTTCATCAACGTAAATAACGCAATGAATGTTGATGAACTGTCAAAATGAAACTCATTGCAATTGATAATGTGTTACGCAATTACCCTGCAGGTCTCTAAAAAGAGTCTTTGACCTTCAATATTTTTCAGCCTTTCCAGAATTTTGAATTAGGAATAATTGACGTGTAAAAGTGTTCCTGCAGATCTACTTATAAAAATAAATCATTTAAGTACTTGCAGAAATAGATCAAGAACTAGGACAATTTAGTAATGACGAAACAGAACAGTCTATTTCCTCAAGTTTCAAGTATCGGCAGCGTGTGAAAGTTGTAACTAGCTTTACGAGGAAACCAGTGTTTATAGTTAATTTGTACCACTGTAGTAATCAGGAACTTTCCTTATTTACTACCTTCATGTTTAGCCGACATGATACGGTTCCTATTATCTACTAACTGGTGAAGTTTGGTTAGTTATTATATCAACTTCGCTGAAATTACTGATATATACCGAAATTTCTCCTTTTTATTCATATGGAAAATGATATTACTTATACGTGTTCAAATAAACAGACGGTTACTGTAAATATTCTTTATGAATAAACAATAATACATATGTTCATCCGCTGAACACTCCACACTAGTTTCTCGGTAATCGACATTCGAATTGTTCCCATAACTTGTTCTTGTGTCCCTAATCCGTTATTAATATCAATCATTCCGTTATAATCCGTATCATAAGCTGCGACTAACTGTGCGGGATTATTTTTATAGGTATCGGTAATCTGTCTATTTACGTACTACATGATTATGTATTATGTTTCACGTACCCACTTACCTAATATGAAATAGTATATTACGATACATGTGATTTATGTAGTCTATTATTGCACGTCGTGAATTTGCCCTGAACCGTGCATTAATATCTATACTACCCACTAAGTCTTACGTATTATAATAGGGTATTTGACTAAAAAAAAACTAATTAGTCCGTCAGTCAGATTTCTAAAAAATACTAGAGACGTATTTTTTCTTTTTTTATATAAACAAAAAATGAAGACGACACAGCGCGTTGAAAACTCGTGTGACGTCACTGCACGCTACACTTTTTAGCGGCCAGTGACGTCACCAACCACCACTCCTGATTTTGATGCCTTTTATATTTGTAAATTTTTATTGATTTGATAAAACAAAATATACGTATCTAATATTTTTCTTTAATCTGAATGACGGACTAAATAGAATCAATTTTTTTAACCCAGTAAACATCCTTATTATATTATTTTAGAACTCGTGAGTCGCGCCGTCTTTATAAAAATGGACTAATAAGTCGCAGAAAAGTGTGACTTAAGTACGGGTTTAGGTGGGGCACGCCATAATAGCGGCGCTAAGTCCCCTCTTTGAGGACTGGCTAGAGAGGTGCCACGGCGCCCTCACCTTCCGCCTGACGCAGGTCCTCACTGGACACAGCTGTTTCGGGAGGTTCCTGTTCCGTATAAGGAGGAAGGAAATGCCAGCGTGTCACCACTTTGGGAATCGCCCTGAGGACACGGTGGAGGTCTGCCCGGCTTGGTTAGAGCACCGCCGCGTCCTCGTGGCGGCGATCGGCGGCGATCTCTCACGTCCGGCCCTGGTACAGGCCATTGACCGGAGCGAGAGTGCATGGCAGGCCGTCACCTCCTTCTGCGAAGCTGTGACGCTGGCAAAGGAGGAGACGGAGCGTATGAGGGAGCGGGAAACCCAGCTTGCTCATGCCTCTAGCTGCCGCAGGATACGCTCTGATCGGACAACATCGACCTCCCGGCTACCGTAGACGCGTGCTTGCGGGCGGTGAGCAGTGGGCAGCTCGCCGCCCGCTAAGGACCAGGCCAGAGTCGACAGGGCCTTGTGTTTCAAGCGCGCCTTAAGGAGATGTCAGCATACACAACGTTAGTGGGTCCACGAAGACCGATGTCTCCTGGGTCAGGGTTGCGAGTTGGTTAATAAAGAAACTGTGGCCCTGGCGCACAGGCAAGTGAAAGAACACGGGTGGATTTTAGTCAGTAAAAGTCTGACACGCTCTTCCGCTCGGCACAGAGTGGGAGAGGTCATTTGATGATTTCCCATCCAAAACATTAAAAACCAGTACGGGTTTAGGTCATACAATCCCTTATAATAAATTTTGTAATAGGTACCTAAATCTTGAGCCCAAAAGCTGATTAATGTTTTTCTTAAATTAACTAGATGGAATACACACGCTGTGCTCACATGATAGAAGCAACAGAAATATGTAACGAAGACATGTAATCCATATTATGATTTTAAAAGAGTGTCCATGGAGTTTCTTGCACGTTCTTCTCCATAGAGACCTACGCTTTAGAACGTGCAATTTAGCTTCACTTTTCTTGGAATGACCGACATTGACTATTCAAAAGCACCAACTGTTGGTTAATTTGAAATAAACAATTTTGATTTTGATTTTGTGCAATTGACAATGGTTAGTCAAACTTACTTCTAAAACGATAGCGTGTAGTTTGAAACAGTTTCTGTATCGACAACATGTGTACCACAAACACATTGCTTTCTTATTTCTCTCAGTGCTCAACGAACCGCATAAATTACCGCTTTCCTTCGACTCGATGAGTGTTGTTTTTTTTTTTTGTGTGAAGACCGTAACTTAATTTATAGCCCTGTAGAATGTGCTGAGGAAATTTTCTGTTTGAAAGTATCGTCACAATATCAAAATAAACCTTTACAAAGCGTCTAAGAAGTTACGACTCGAAGGCTGTGTCATCATAATAAAATGCAAATTGACACAGATATAATCCGGACTTATACCGCGGAGCCTAATAACTGTTAATAATTCGGGAGCGCCGACGCGCAGCTTTAGCCATGTCACGGCACCACATACTGCCCGTGTTTACTCGGTCATATTCCAACTGCTGAGATCCACATACCTACTATTATGGATAATTTCTCTTATTATCTGTACAATATGTTAAAGAAATGTGAACAAAGTGAAGGTTATTGTTAGGTATCGATAACTGATTGTATTAATGCCTACAAAGCCGAGCTAAACTTAAAAAAAAAACCCTAAAAAAATAAACATTATTTCGCATAACATCATCAACCTTTTTTTATCGTCCCACTGCTGGGCACAGGTCTCCTCTCATACAGAGAAGGATTGAGCGTAATCACTACGCTTGATCAATGCGGGTTGGCGATTTCAGACTTAAAAGTCCAGGTTTCCTCAAGATGTTTTTCCTTCACCTTCAGTAATTGGTGTCCTGGTGTCCAAGATATACTTAGAAAGTACATATAACTTTAGAAAAGTTACATTGGTACTTGCCTGACCTGAAATCGAACTGGTGTTTTAACCACTAGGCCACCACGACATACGCATAAGGAGGTACATTAATACATGTGCGGTAGGCAAAACACGTGTGGGCGAAAAGAGGCAGGGCACACGGCGAGCGGTCACATCGCTCCAATACGGTCAAAAATGGTGCTGTTACTTATTAAAAAAATACTAAATTATGGGGAATTAATTCCATCAATTAATTCACGGAAACAAAAGATTGTTTCAAAATTCATTTGTATTGTTACTATGATGATTATGTATAATTTCATTTTTTTTGGTCATGTGTTTACCTAACCTTGATTATCCTTATGGGTCGGACGGGGTTTTCTTTACATATAGTATTTTACTTACACTATTTCAGTTTTCTTTTTCAGAACCACGAAGAAAAGTTTTTATAAGAAACTATGACAAAACAAGTGCCTATCTGCCGAACATAGGACTGAGTTTGTGAAATTGTTTTCTCTCAAACTAAGTTAAAGCTAAGACACGAAATGTTACATTTCTAAAAATATTGCTGCTATGAGATCAAAGCCAGCATGTGACGTTACAAACTCTGCTTCATGTTCGATTAGATACTTTGAACTGACGTGACGCCCTAAATTGAAGTAACTACTTACTAAGTAGTTCTAAGTTAATGTGCTTCCATGAATAAGATACAGCTTGCTTTGATGATATAACATAATTATATCATGAAGCACATATTGAGTATTAATATTATACAAGTTAGAATGCTAGTTACAGTAAATTTTGCCAGAATAATCTGATAACCCCCAGCAAGGTCTACTAAACAAGGAAACATTCGGTTTTCAAGCTCCCAACCGTCCCGGATAGGTCCGGTCGTTAGCAAGGGCTAAAATAATGAAATGTAAATTAATACGTCATCTTGGATTAGCAGAGGATCGAGTTCTTTAATCCTATTAGGCCGACTTGTCGTTACCGATAGGCCTCTATTACAATATGCCGACAATTATTCAAATCACTACGATTTTTAATTGGGTCACTTTTGATAAAGTGAGAATAAGCCGAGGCAATACAACCACAAAAGGCCGAGTAGAGCCGATCTTTGAAGATATTAAAATGTAAACAGATATTTATTTCGGTGAGACGCTTTCATTTCTAATGGATATGTAAGGCCTACTAATTAAACTTTTTTAATCTGAGCAACGGCAGCAAGGTGTCGACGCCTCAAGGCCAGTCCGCCTCATCGAGATAGCTCTTTCTCAATTTAAGGATCTCGGCCAAGCCCTCTGATAAGCCTCAGATTTAGCGCTGAGCGAATTTGTTCGGGTAATTTACTCTCCAAGTTGCGAAGACAATAAAAGTTGGCGTCGGCATTACTTTTGAGTAGCTTTATTTTGTTTTGTTTTGTGTAATGAAGACTTATTTTACAAGCGATAAGTTTCTGTTTTGTTAAAATACTTCTATTTAAGTTTCGTGTGGTCTGTGTAGATAGTTGCGGAACAATAATGAGATTTAGCAGACGCTGTACGTTACCGACTCGCTCTCTACAGAGCCATATCTACATATGTATTCTGAGACTGCAGGTAAGTGGGCAATCTCCGTTTGTGTTACCTTGATTTATAGATCTAATTAAATACCTTTACGCAGACCATGAATTGTCTCAGAATCCCCGGTATTTCGTTTCCGTTTACCAACGTAATAAACGTCTACGTGTGTAGTAGATATTAATTCAGATTTAGTTATCATTCTAGTTTTAATCGCCGAAGTATTGATGTAACAATTGAAATTTAGAATTTACATATTATATTCTTTATTATTATATTTTTATTTTATTTCTTTTTTTTTATTATTTATTTTATTCCTCTGGCCGATGGGGCAGTAAGGTTTTGGAGTGGCGGCCACGTACTGGAAGACGCAGCGTAGGGAGGCCCCCAACAAGGTGGGCCGATGACCTGGTGAAGGTCGCAGGAAGCCGATGGATGCGGGCAGCAGAAGACCGGTCATCGTGGAAAGCCTTGGGGGAGGCCTTTGTCCAGCAGTGGACATCTATAGGCTGAGGAAGAAGAAGAAGATATTATATTCTTCATATAAATGTTCTGTAATTTATATGGTGTTCATAATAAAGAGTAAGTATTCTATTCTATAAGTCGCGGTGGCCTTGTGGTTAAAACACCAGCCTCTCAAGTATGAGTGCGGGTTCGATTCCAGGTCAGGCAAGTACCAATGTAACTTTTCTAAACTTATATGTACTTTCTAAGTATATCATGGACACCAATGACTGATTAAAAGGTGAAGGAAAACATCTTAAGGAAACCTGGATTTCAAGTCAGAAATCGCCAACCCGCATTGAGCAAGCGTGGTGATTACCCTCAATGCTTCTCTGTATGAGAGGAGACCTGTGCCCAGCAGTGGGATGATAAAAAGGTTGATAATGATGATGATTCTATTCTATTAGCCATACCTACCTAAGGTAACCTATATAGAATTAAGCATATAGGTACCTACGTAGATCTACACCCTTTGTTTTGATAGAAAAACAAACAAAAATGTTACTTTTACTTTGAAATAAAATAAGACCAATCTGTGTCTTTGCATTTAAATCAGAAAACATTTCGTAAAATTGGACCGGACCTAAATGAGGGGCTGACCGGGAGACATTTTCATGTTTCGTCTCAAACGTCAACCGACAGATTGTCGGGTATCGCAGCATCTTCGGATAGTAAGATTAAGGATGCGTGTCACGGACCCTAGACGGCTGGCCCTGTCTACGACGACCTCATCCATCAACCCTTTCTCACTATGGGTAAAAAGTAGTAAAAACTTCGCTTATATACAGCCACCTAAACAGCTGATTTCAGCAGGTTGATCTATGTTCCCTGTTTACTATACTGAAATGAAGGCGACTCTTTAAAGCGCTGGCGCTGTAAGAAGAAAATTTAGGTAGTTGACAATAGCGAAAATTAATTTCAAAACAGCGATGCGTTAGCTATTTGTTGATCTCCAAAATAAAACTAACTGCAGTTTTCATTAAGTGGATTTTGATTGAATTTCCTTTAAGTATTATCATTAGGTACATAAATCATGATTAATCTGACATCGTCCTAACTTTTTTAAAATCATTCTATGAAAAATATGTTTTGAGCTTTGTTTTACGATTGTTGTTTTTTCTCACGATAATATTTTATTTTTATGAAATACTAGCTTTCCGCCCGCGGCTTCGCCCGCGTGGAATTCGGTTATATCGCGCTTTTTAGATTTCCCTCGGGAATATCAAATTTTTCAATAAAAATTAGCCTATTTCCTTTCTCAGGGTCTAAAGATTGTCTGTGCCAAATTTCATCAAAATCGTTTGAGAGGTTTAAGCGGGAAAGCGTAACAGATAGAGTTACTTTCGCATTTGTAATATTAGTATGGATGGACTTTTATATAAGTATTTTACTTAGAACATGTGACAATACACTACTTTCTTCAGTCTTGTAAAACGTACTGATGTAGGTATGTGAGTCAAAAACTGACCTTACTACCACGAAACAGTGTTTAGCTGTTGTTTAAGTTAGACACCTTTTAAACACGTCATTATTATATGGACTTTGACGTAACACGTAACACTAGACACGCGTTAACCAGTGTTTAAGTTTTTACGGTTAAACCCGGAGTGTTACACGATGTCCTACGTTTGGGCAACGCCAAGTTAATTATTAGTACCTAGGTACTAATAATTAACACCACGACCACCCACGGCCACCACGACTAGTCGTAGTGGCCTAGTGGTTAAAACACCAGCCTCTCAAGTATGAGTGCGCGGGTTCAATTCCAGGTCAGGCAAGTACCAATGTAACTTTTCTAAAGTTATATGTACTTTCTAAGTATATCTTGGACATCAATGAATGAAGGTGAAGGAAAACATCTTGATTAAACCTGGACTTAAGACCGTACCCTCACCAAATGACCTTGCGCATTTGCTCCCTCTTCACCGCGCCCCACCTCTACAATACTTCGTAAAATTTTACTAGCGCTGTCTGGCGGACGTAGTACTTACAAATACAAGTTAGAAACATAGACCACAGAAGTAACAGACATAGCACTTTTATTTATGTTTATTGGTGCGCCCAAATACTTTTGGTTATTATGTACTCAAACAAAAGGTTGACGATACTTCATAATAAAAATTCTGCAGTGTTCATTTTTTAACCGACTTCAGAAAAAGGTGGTTCTCAGTTCGATTTATTGTGTTCGCTGATAACTTTATGGTTAATGAACCTATTTTGACCATTCTTTTTTTATATGAAGGGATATGCTGCCTATGTAGTCCCATTGTTACCACGTCAGTGTCGATAATGGAAATTCTGAGAAATTTAGGCCAATTATCGAAAATTATAGGCACGCTTCGGGGAACTTAAATTCAGTCTCTTGATTTTAATTGATTTTTGCATAAGCATGACGAGTGGGTAGTGTTTGTACCATGTTAAAGTAGAGTGTTGTAAATTGTTGAGGAATTCCCTCGACTGCCTATGGTTTTCATCATCTGATGTACTTCAGACTTTAATTTTTACCCATATGGGTGCAAATTTCTCATGAATATAAATGAATTAAGTCCAACCACAAAGCAGCTATTGTAAACCTTTGAGGAGTTCCCTCAACAGACTGTCCTTCGTCTTCATTATCAGACTCCTAATGATCATAACAATCCATCTAGGTGTAAAGCTCTTATCAATACAAATTAATCAAGAGATTACACAAGGTAGCTGCTGTGAATCGTTGAGGAGTTCCCTCGAATTTCTCTCGGCTCTATCATCAGATATATTGCAGACATTCATTTTAACCTACTTATATGGGTGTAAAGTTTTCATCAAGTTTTCAAACCTTTAAGGAGTTCCCTTAACTGGCCTTTGTCTTCAACATCAGAGCTTTAATGATAATCACAACTCATTTCATTCATCACATTCTCATTCATTCTCATTTCATTTCGTCGTGTTCCGGCATGATGTGTGAAGCCGTACGGAGGACTGGTCTGAGCAGTTGTGTTGCGATGTGTACCGGGTACGATGTGCCTAATGTTGTTGTGTCGGGAGTTTGGTCGTGGAGGGTCTCCAGATCATCCTCTGACGCAGCATCGTTGGTCGTGTTGTTGGGTTAAACATTGCATCACCTCGCTCACCTGCCGTCTTCCTTCCTATTCACTCAGTTTTTTTGAGTGAATAGGCTTAATAAGCTAGTGTGCTTTACCATCAACGATTGCATCACTGCTTACCATCAGGCGGGATTGCAGTCAAGCACTAGTTTATCAATACATAGTATAAAACAAAGTCGCTTTCGCTGTATGTCCGTATGTATGCTTAGATCTTTAAAACTACGCAACGGATTTTGACGCGGTTTTTTTTAATAGATAGAATGATTCTTAAGGAAGGTTTAGACTACCTTTTATCCCGGAAAAAATTGATATTCCCGAGGGAAATCCAAAAAGCGCGATATAACCGAACTCTACGCGGGCGAAGCCGCGGGCGGAAAGCTAGTAACTAATACAAAAAAAAATTTAGGTGTAAAGTTCTTATCAATACAAATTTACTAAGCACAAACACGAGGCAGCTGATGTGAATCGTTAAGGAGTTCCCTCAGCTGTCTCCCGGCTCCATCATCAACTCCGAACTTTACTAAATTGTAGTGTGTTAAAACACTTAATGAAAAAACTTAGAAAAACCCTAGACGCCCGTTTGATTTTTTAAATTTCTCCTAGATTTACCTAGTCTTCCATCATCAGACCCTAATTTCCTAAACATGAGACTACCTTGAAGATATCTTCTTACTAATAAAACAAAAACATGTGGCACTCGGGGCTGCCGCGGTAAAGCTATTTTATACTAGCGGCCGCCAGCGACTTCGTTCGCGTGGAGTTAGTAATGCTCTGCTCCTATTAGTCGCAGCGTGATGTTTTATAGCCTTAAGCCTTTCTGGATTAATGAGCTATCCAACGCAAAAATATTTTTCAAATCGGACCCGTAGTTCCTGAGATTAGCGCGTTCAAACAAACAAACTCTTCAGCTTTATATATTAGTACTAGCTTTCCGCCCGCGGCTTCGCCCGCGTGGAATTGGGTTATATCGCTTTTTTTAGATTTCCCTCGGGAATAAAACTAATTAATAATAATAATAATATCATTTATTTGCATAAAACATGGTATAAAAAGGTGGAATATACAAGATAAAAACAGAACATACATGTTTTGCTTCATAGAAGCGTGCAAACTTTTCATGCAACCAATAGAATACATTTAATTTTTTAAAATACATTTAATCATACTACAATTTCATTCTCTAGGAACTCCCTGACACTGTAAAAACTTTTCTCAGATAACCATTCATATAATTTAGTTTTAAACAATCTTTTATTTAATATTTTAAATTTTTCTGGTATTTTATTGTATACCCGTACACACATAAACAGGCAGCTTTTGTTGTACTTTGCAAGTCTTGGTAGGACATCTAACGCGAGACTGTGAGGGTCACGACGGCTTCGAGAATTTACATCGCTTGCTTTAGTGAATAACTCCTTATGCCTCCACACAAACATACAAATTTCTAGTATGTAAAGAGACGGTAAAGGTAACAAACCAAGTTTTTTAAATATCGGCCTACAAGAATCGTCGGGTTGAAGCCCATATATTGCTCTAATACATTTTTTTTGCGCGACAAATGCTCTATTTTGATCGGTGCTATTACCCCACATAATTAGGCCATAGCGTAACACAGATTCCACATACGCATGGTATGTGGTAACTGCTGTTTTCGTGTTTGTTATCTTTCTGATCTGTCTTAGTGCGTATACAAACTTATTAATTTTTTTGGAAACTGTATCAACATGTGCTTTCCAGTTGAAGTCTTCATCCAATGTCACGCCTAGAAATTTAGTTTGAGTTACTTTGTGAATTTTATGTATATTCATGTTAATATTGCGTTTTGCATTTGATTGATTAAATTGGATATAAACGGATTTTTTTAGATTTAAAGACAAATTGTTTTTATTCAGCCATTCAAGCAGTCTCTCTATTACATTATTTATTTCATTCTCATGGTCAGTAATTGTATTTTTAGTCTTATTAGATGTCACAATAATTGCGATGTCATCATTAAATGACGATTGATCAGTTTTTAAGGATTGATCGTAGAACGGTGAAAATTTAGGATTGTATGTATTTATGTATGTTGTAAAAAAATAGAAACTAAAAATTTTGTGTAAAAATAAAAAAACAAATAGGGGTGGACTACCCCTAACATTTAGGGGGATGAAAAACAGATGTTGGCCGATTCTCAGACCTACTCAATACGCTCACAAAATTTCATGAGAATCAGTCAAGCCGTTTCGGAGGAGTATAGGAACGAAAACTGTGACACGAGAATTTTATACATAAGATAGATGTTCGCTAGTACCAAATTTTGTATGGAGAAACGCATGGTACTATACATTGAATCTGCGCTCACGCGCAGGGCTGCAGAGGTGCATGAAAATGCAGATAAAAAACGCAATCCTGCGCGTGGCTGCGGGGTAAATCGCAAAGGTGTGCACACCGAGTTCCGCAGTATGTATTTAGTAGGAAATTTTTTATTAGTTATTTATGACATAGTATTTTTTTTTATTTTGCCAATTAACGTATACATTTGTATAAGTATGTATTTTCCTTTTTGTAGTTTATTTATTTTTTATCAGTGACGTCATTAAAGGAGTGCGAAAAACGGTGGCGATTTAGCGACTAAACTATATTTGATGTTTTATTTTTGACTTTGATAAAGAAATAGAAGCTATGCCACAGCTTATAAATTGACGTCATTTTCGTGATCAGCGCCCTGAAAACCCGTCACGATACCCAAGTCAAAATATCATGAAATTGAATTTCGGCCACCTTGGATTTCAAAAATGACGTCATTTTCGTGATTAGCACCCGCGAAAACCGTTTTCACGACACCCATATCAAAATATCATAAAATTGCTGTCGGCCATCTTGGATTTCAAAAATGACGTCATTTTCGTGATCTGCACCCCCGAAAACCCCTATCACGACACCCATGTCAAAATATCATAAAATTGGTGTCAGCCATCTTGGATTTCCAAAATGACGTCATTTTCGTGATTAGCACCCACAAAAACCCCTTTCACGACACCCCTGTCAAAATATCATAAAATTGGTGTCGGCCATCTTGGATTTCCAAAATGACGTCATTTTCGTGATTAGCACCCACAAAAACCCCTTTCACGACACCCATGTCAAAATATCATAAAATAGGTGTCGGCCGCCATCTTGGATTTCAAAAATTACGTCATATTCGTGATCTGCACTCCCGAAAACCCCTATCACGACACCCATGTCGAAATACCCAAAAATTCATCGAAATACCAAATTTTAGGCGAAGTTATCCGCAAACAAACATAAAAATAGAAATTTTAACAAAAAAACAACCGACTTCAAAAACCACTACAAAGTGAAAAATAACTAATTTCGGAAGTTGGTGTCTTTGGTTTTGTATATTCGTTTTAGACACCGACTTCCGAAATTAGTTATTTTTCACTTTACATAGTGGTTTTTGGAAGTCGGTTGTTTTTTTGTAAAAAAGCTTTTATTTCACATTTTTTAGTTGTTAAAAGTACTATGTATTCAGTTGCATCCGGTCAGACTGGAAGCTGACGCAAATATAGTTGGGAAATGACGTACTTTTGTTTACTTTATTTTTTACCCGTAATTACCTATTCCCTCAACTGCCTATGGTCTTCATCATTAAATTTACTGTAGACTATTATTTTAACCTAATCGGAGTAAAGGTCTTATTAATATAAATGAATGAAGTCCAACCACAAAGTAGCTACTGAAACCGTTGAGGAGTTCCCGGAACTGGCCTTTGTCTTCATCATTAGAGCTCTTATGAGAGTCGCAACCCATCTAGGTGTAAAGTTCTTATTAATACAAATTAATCGAGCCCAACCACAGGGTAGCTGCTGTCAATTGTTAAGGAGTTCCTTCGACTGTCTCCCGGCTCTATCATCAGATCTACTGCAGACCTTTATTAAATTGTAGTGCTTTAAAATACTTAATGAAAATGCTAAGAAATGCACTAGTCGCCCCCCAATTTTTGACAGTTCCGCTTGTTTTCTCTGGACTTCCACCATCAAGCCCTGATATCCTTATCATGGGACCACCTTGGGAACGTCTTCTTTCCAACAGAAAAAGAATTATCAAAATCGGTTTATAAATGACGAAGTTATGCGCGAACAAACATAAAAAAACATATACGGTCGAATTGAGTAACCTCCTCCTTTTTGAAGTCGGTTAAAATTGAACATAAAAAACATATAATTGAGCAACCTCCTCCTTTTTGAAATCGGTTAAAAAAACGAACACCAAAATAAACATCAATAACAGAGACACTCTAAGATTGTATTATACTCTATGCGACATGCGGTGCGTGAGCGAGCAAGCAGATGCTTTCTCGCTCACGCGCCGCCCGCTTATGCTAGCGGAGCGCGCGATGACGAACGACACGGGTTCCCCCTTCGAGAGCTTGTGGCATACTGAATCTCAATAGCCCGGGCAACAGAAATGATGGCGAATACGCTCAGATTGTTGAATAAAATTTTGATTTTGGTCGTTTTAAAAAATATTTCTACAATAATGTTCGTCATGAAATTACCTATCCATTAGTGTAAGAACGCAATCTAAATAATGCTTACTTTCCGAGGAGATGCACGTTTATGATAATTATTTCTCTTGTCAGTGGTTTCGTTGTGAAGGAATTATTTAAACATTATACTTAGTAAAAAAAAAGAAATCTACAATTTTGGAGCCAAGATTATGGAGAAAATTAATGTATTTTTAATAAGTTGATATCTCTTTTGGATAAAGAGTAGATAGCTCCGAAAAACTATATACAAACGGCCTGCGGTGTGTTTTTCCTCTGGAGCCGCCTTAAAGTCTGAAATCGCCAACCCGCATTGACCAAGCGTGGTGATTATGCTCAATCCTTTTCTGTACGAGAGAAGACCTGTGCCCAGCAGTGGGACGATAAAAAGGTTGATGATGATGATGAAGTTAATTATAGTAAGTACCTACATATATGAAGTCACCATTAGAGTTTCGTATGTAAAATGGGCATTTCTATTTGGGAAATATTTACCTGATACTCCAAAAAACTCATAAGTATTGTCATAACTACTGTTCACAAATACAGATAAGTAGATTAAATAAATTCAAAGTTCTTATTGAAAAATGCAAATTTCTTGAACTTTAGAAATATATCTACTGAAGTTTTTTTTCTAAATAACCGTTGTCTCTAGGCATTACTTCTGTATCGTGGAAGATTTTACAGACATTTAAACTCACATACACAAACAGCCAAACCAGCCCCCTAATCAGCGAACACATTTTTGTCAGTTAGTTGGGATCGTTTGGACCGAACGGACCAATGGGCGGTCCAAACGATCCCAACGGATCCCAACTAGTCGCAATCGTTTGACAAAAATAAGTTCGCCGATTAGGAGGCTGGAACCTACAGGCCATCATCATCATCAACAACCTTTTATAGTCCCACTGCTGGGCACAGGTCTCCTCTCATACAGAGAAGGTAGGTATAGTAGGCCATACAAATACGTATTTGTTCTGTGCGGGAATGGAACCAGCAATACGCAACCTAATCGCTCAGCTATTGCGCCTATCATCATAAGCTAGAGTAATGAACATCCTTCAATTTAGTATTATCAAATTTTAATTGCAGCCGTGAGGTTAATTGTATGCTCACGTTAAAATAGTAAACAATGTTACAGGTGTTATCTATACTAATTACTAATTTTCATAATCTATATCTATACTAATATATAAAGCTGAAGAGTTTGTTTGTTTATTTGTTTGTTTGAACGCGCTAATCTTAGGAACTACTGGTCCGATTTGAAAAATACTTTTTGCGTTGGATACTCCATTAATCCAGGAAGGCTTTAGGCTATATAACACGCTGCGACTAATAAGAGCGGAGCATAACTAACTCCACGCGGGCGAAGTCGCTGGCGGCCGCTAGTTTACAATAAGAAAACCGTGTTTTGTTCTTCTAGCTATCATTTTAATTGTTGGGTACAAAATGTTCAACACCGAAATGATTTTCTAGGTTTTATATTGATGTCATCTGTATCTACAATACTAATAATATAAATAAGACTTTGTAAAACACCAGCAGATGAAAAGCTTATTTTAACAATTTCACTTCATTCTTCCTTTAAAAAAAAGTTTATATCATTATTAACTTCACCTTAAATAAAATTTCCTCGTAATAAGTTACCCTAATTAGCTGCTGTTTAACTTTAACCCGTACTTAAAGTTGATGCTTTATTCACCATACTTAATTTCAGTGGGCTTGCAGTGATATAAATGTATGTATAGCCACGGTAAATGAATACCTTACACTTAGGATTTTTTTAAGATTTTAATATGATTTTGTCCTAAAGTATTGATAGATATTTTATGGTGGTTACGAGCATTTCCTATGCACCTATACGTATATTCTCGACCCGTCGACCGACGACTAAACTAATTATAGGTTCGACGACCTACACATACGACCTACTGCTTCTATCGTCGAGCTATAGATACGACCTAAAGCTTCTAAGCTAAAATGCGCTGGATATATCGATATACAATATGCAAAGAAAACCCTGTCCGATTTGTGAAGGTATGGTTAAATATCGATAACTGATTCTACTCTACTAATGCCAACAAAGCCGGGCCAAACTTAAAAAAAAACCCTAAAAAAATAAATATCTATTTTCGCAAAAGTGCGGTTGGTAACATACTCGCGGGCGAAGTGGGACAGGGCACGCGGCACGCGGTCGTATCGCAATAACAAAGTCGAAAATGGTGTTGTCACTTTTTTTAGAAATTGCCATATTTTGGGAAAGTTACAATTAATTTGCGGCAAAAAAAGATTATTTCAAAATTCATTAGTGTTTTTACTATGATGATTATGTAAAATTTAATATTTTATTTGGTCATGTGTTTACCTAACCTTTATTATCCTTGTGGGTCGGACAGGGTTTTCTTTACATCAATACTAATATTATAAATGCGAAAGTAACTCTATCTGTTACGCTATCCCGCTTTAACCTCTCAACCGATTTTGATGAAATTTGGCACAGACAATCTTTAGACCCTGAGAAAGGACATAGCCTACCTTTTATTGAAAAGAAAACATGATGTTCCCGAGGGAAATCTAAAAAGCGCGATATAACCTAATTTCCCGCGGGCGAAGCCGCGGGCAGGAAGCTAGTATTGTATAAGTACGAAAAAAAACTTTTTTACACTTTAAAGTTTTTATTTTACACTTTTTAGTTGTTAAAAGTACTATGCATTCTGCAGTCGCATCCGGTCAGACTGGAAGTTGACGCAAATATAGTTGGGAAACGACGTAATTTTGTTTACTTTCATTTTTACCCGTAAGTATTCCCTCAACTGCCTATGGTCTTCAACATCAAATTTACTGCAGACCATTATTTTAACCCAATGGGTGCAAAGGTCTCATCAATATAAATTAATTGAATCCAAATACAAGGTAGCTAAGCTACTGTAAATCGTTTAGGAGTTCCCTGAACTGACCTTTGTCATCATCATCAGCTCCCTAATGACAGTCACCACCCATCTAGGTGTAAGGTTCTTGTCAATACAAATTATTCAAGCACAAACACAAGGTAGCTGCTGTGAATTGTTGAGGAGTTCCTTCGACTGTCTCCCGGCTCCATCATCAGGTCTACTCCAGACCTTTATTAAATTGTAGTGCTTTAAAATACTTAATGAAAATGCTAAGAAATGCACTAGTCGCCCCTGCAATTTTTGAAAGTTTTCCTTGTTTTATCTGGTCTTCTACCATCAAACCCTGATATCCTTATCATGGGACCACCTTGGGAAAGTCTTCTTTCTAACAGAAAAAGAATTATCAAAATCGGTTCATAAACGACGAAGTTATGCGCGAACAAACATAAAAAAAAACATGCATATATACGGTCGAATTAAGTAACCTCCTCCTTTTTGAAGTCGGTTAAAAATAAAAACTTTGTATTGTTCCTTGATGTAAGAAATGAGGAAAATTGATTTCCTCTGTTTTATCAAGTTTAGATACTGCAGGGTTTGCGTAACACGCTATCAGTAGCAATGAGTTTAATTTTGACAGTTCAACAACATTCACTGCGTGGCTTACATTATTGACCAAACACATGTTTTGTACACATGGAGCAAAGGATAAGCAATATGCTTACAATGATTCAAATTGATAGTAGGTAATAGATCCTATCGCATCTGTAGAGATTAGCTTGGCAATAAAAGCGAAATGCTGTATCACTCGTAAGCGCATTGCATGTAAATGGATGAACCGATTGAGCAATTGTTTGTTTTAAAATTATCATGTTCAAACTGTGATTTATCGATCAGTGTGTAAAGCCTGGGAGGTAGTTGACTAAAAAAAACTAATTAGTCCGTCAGACAGATTTCCAAAAAAATACTAGACACGTATTTTTTCATTTAAACAAAAAATAAAGACGACACAGCGCGTTGAAAACTCGTGTGACGTCACTGCACGCTACACTTTTTAGCGACCAGTGACGTCACCAGCCACCACTCCTGATCTTTGATGCATTTTATATTTGTCAATTTTTATTGATTTGATAAAACAAAATATACCTATCCAATAATTATCTATAATCTGAATGACAAGAACTGTTCTTTTTTACCTCAAAAAATTGATTCTATTTAGTCTCTGACTGACTTTACAATAGGGATGTTTATCCCTATTGTAAAATTCGGAAACTTATATTGACTGAACTATTGATATTTGTATAGGCTAATGTCTGTCGGGTCAACATACGTATGTTATCTTACTACTATGAAATAGGACTCTCAGAGTTGTATCTTTTCTGGGAAAAACGCTTTATTTTTGTTCGTGACTGTACTATGTCGAGGGCGGGACGGCGGGCGGTCCCGTGCTGACTTGTCGCATCTCTTTCTGGCCAAGTATATTGCATATTGGTGACATTGGGTGCTGTTCGACTCCACCAAGCTAGCTTTGGTGACGTCAAAAACTCAATGGACTCGATAAAATCGTGTGTCATCGAATAAGTTTGTTAAAAAACAGCATTTTTTATTTTCACTGTGATTTACTGCTTGACTGAGAATAAAGATAGTTACAAAATCACAATAACTGTGGAAATTCTGAAAAAAATGTTTCTTCTAATATCAGCAGATAGTTTTATTACGATTAATGTCTTTAAGAAAAGTTAAATAAATAATCATAATAAACAAGTCGTGGTGGCCTAGTGGTTAAAACACCAATCTCTCAAGTATGAGTGTGCGGGTTCGATTTCAGGTCAGGCAAGTAACTTTTCTAAGTTATATGTATATACTTTCTAAGTATATCTTGGACACCAATGACTGATTAAAAGGTCAAGGAAAACATCTTGAGGAAACCTGGATGTTAAAGTCTGAAATCGCGCTTGCTCAACCCGCATTGAGCAAGCGTGGTGATTACGCTCAATCCTTCTCTGTATGACATGAGACCTGTGCCCAGCAGTGGGACGATAAAAGGTTGATGATGTAAATAAATAATGATGAAGAGATGAAAAAAATTATAACGCGTTTTCAAAGAAAAAAAATAGAAACAATTTTTATGACAAGGAAACTACGAAATTACAGCCGGTATTATCATAGAATAAAGAGGGAAGTAGGTTATCTGCGACCCAATCCGCGATTTAATTGCCTACTGTCTTAGGGTTGACGACTGTCCGCGCTTCGTCGGTTACGGTTGTCGCCCAAACCGCTAACAAATATTTATAGACTAAGAGCTTATGTTTAAATTATTTGCTTAGTATTTAGTTTACATATACTAGTCAGTTTTTTTTGTAATTTTTATTTTTAGTTTTGTACACATAAAGAACCATATTTATTTTTATTTTTAATTAATACAAATATAAATAATACAAACATAACATCTATATTGAATCACACATTTAATACAAAATTACAAATTAGCTACAGAAAAATACCTACTTTCTTCGGTTTCGACTATTACGAAACGCGTTGTTATTAAACTTTAATGTGTAATATATCCGTATCCTTGTAAATAACTTTTAGAAATATAATATAAAAAATATAAGTCTTTTATTTGTTCATAAATAGACATACCAACTTTGCAGTTTATGTGATCATTTTTTAAAAGCTAATGTGCCGAAAAGCCGTGACGCGCGAACCTCGTTCCGTGTTAGCCGCGACTAGCGCAGTCATAGGCACTCTAATATTGTGTTTAGGTGTGCGTGCGGCGACGCATAGATACTATGGCGCACACATACAAGCCGCGCGCGGTCCGTTTGTATGAAGATAACGTACTTCCCTCTCTTTATTCTATGGTATTATGATTTAAGATAACTAAGTTTACCTACGAGGAACCCAAATCACAGAGCTTTGCTAATTATGTGTCTGAATAACTGTTTGTATCTATATATGTTTAGTTAAGTACATCTACGTCGTCCCTAAATACGCCGATGGCGGCCGTTAATTGTCACTTTAGGCATGACCTACTAAGCAGCAGTAGGTATACCTTTACATGACCCACTAGATTCAGCAATGTCGTGAGGCAATTACGGATACTATTAGGAGGTATAATGAGTAATCTCGCAATGTTACCCAAGTTAATATAACGTTCAGTAAAAATAACAACAACCGTCAACAACAGTCCTATTTACCTCATAGCATTATTGTTTTAAGCATACTTCAACAGTTAGGCAACTTTTATATGGTAATGAATACGCTTATGCGGGCGAGGTAGGGGTATCAGTCACGAGACTTGCCGTGCACTCGCCCGTGGATAACTGCCAATAACAGTATGTTTTACCCTGCCATTAAGTTACGCTATGCTACGAGTACATGTCTACGCGACTCCGAGTCTGCGTCAAACCTGCAGCCGCATTTAAAACAACCCCTTTTACTGTAATTACTAGATACCGACGAACTTTGACTCACGAACACACGACATTTGTGATTTCGTTCGTTGGAACCAATTTAACACGCTAATGCTGTTTCTCCTCGGAAAATATATGAATATACCGCTCCATTACTTTTACACTCGTATTTGTAATAGAGCTGAAAACTAAACCTATCGACCGGCAATAAAATATAGGGTTGGTCGTAAAGAAGCCAATACTTTGACTAGCAGAGGCTGCGAGGCGAATGTTTGTGTGTATCGGGAGCGTTTTCCGCTATAAATCACCTCATGAGTGTGGGAAAATAGTTAAAGCGGACGATGCGGTCTGCAAGTGGGCATTGGCGATACGCTCTGTGCCCACAGCGCGCATTTACATATTCATAAAAATGTATACTTTATTTTCTTATAATGCTGCCGCAAATTTCAAGCACCTATATACGCATATAAAATAAATAGGATCTATTTTTCAAGTGTCCACGTTGCAGGTAATCGAAATGAGAGGCCAACTTTTCGTAGGCACAAACTTTCTGAGAGTCGCTAAGGGTACAAAATGAATTATTATACTGTCTCAGGGAAAAAAATCACTTCCCCGAGTAATGAAAACTCGAGCTGATGCGCTCGAGTGCTGGTACTCCAGTCCGGCGGATATTACGGCAATATATTTCAATTACACATAAGAAAAAGAACAAGTCGTTTGAAGTAGCTGAAAGGCCAGATTACAGTCGTGGAGGAAATAATAAGGAAGACCCCGCTAACGAGCCGGGGACGGCAACTTTTAAAAAGTAACGTGTGGGGAGGCAAGATGCTTGGTGAGAGTGATTAAATTTTATAAGTATTATTATTTTCAGGTACTCCGCTGCGAGTGCTTGGAAAAGGTAAAAATAACTAGATATATATGCATTTTTTTATGTTATAAGATAGAGTAATGTGGATCTTTTTATTTTAATTATGACAGTTTTTCCCGGTTTATGTTACCAATGCTATAGTTGGAATTTTTATTACCAGTAAAAGATTTTTGTTGGTACACCACTGGTGTACAGGAAAATAAATAACTTTTTAGCATGGTTGCGTACGTATTTTTGGTGAGCAGGGAAGTTGGGCGCGAACGTAGGGCGAAGATTTGTGCGATTCAATGGAATTTAATTACTCGCTAGCGGCCCAGCCATAACGACGCAAAAATATTTATGTTTATTGTCGGAGCTAATGCCGGAATGAGACCGCACGCGGACCGCACCACGAGATGCACTTAATGGTCCTTTCATTAATATGCGCACTTTCACAATGACAGTTCATCGATCTATGATAATGAAAGATGAGTGAGAGAACATGTAAAATATATCTGTCGGTAAGACTTAGGACAGGCCAGTGAACGGTTAAGAACTGTGATAGGCTAAGGTTACATTGAAGATTTTTCTTTCATACCAAGAATATTTGCTCATAAGAGTGGACGATGTATCGCCTTGATCTTATAGCCTTCCCTTGATGAAGTTTTAGACTCAATATCGATATCTATAAAAATAAATACAATTGAAATATCTATTTGTTTCAAAATATCAGCTTATTTCTAAAGTTATATGTACTACTCGGTGGTACTGGCGACTTTACTCGGTGCTAGGCCATAATATCAGCTGCTAGCAGACAAAGTCTTGCCGCCAAGCGATTCGTCGTGTCCCGGCATGATGTCTGGTGAAGCCGTACGGAGGACGGGTCTGAGCAGTTGTATTGCGATGTGTGCCGGGTACGATGCGCCAAATGTTATTGTGTCGGTAGTTTGATCGTGGAGGGTCTCTAGATTAATTTCCCTCTGGTGCAGCAGCGTTGGTCGTGTCGTTGGGTTTAACATTGCAATCACCTCGCTCAACTGCCGTCTTCCTTTCTACTCACTAAGATTTTTAAGTGAATAGGCTTAATAAACCTGTGCGCTTTACCATCAACGGAAAACATCTTGAGGAAACCTGGACTTTAAGTCTGAAATCGCCAAACCGCATTGAGCAAGCGTGGTGATTACGCTCAATCCTTCTCTGTATGACCTGTGCCCAGCAGTGAAACTATAAAAAAAAGGTTCATGATGATGATGATCAGCTTTTTACTAAATAAATATGAATTTAACACACCTACACACCACCCAGTACAAGATTACTCATTCAAACTCACTGAAAAAAAAAATTAACCACAAGCTGAACCACCGTTTGTCAATAACCAAATGCATACTTTTTACAACTAGTAGGTAGTTAAACCATTGTCAATCCGAACGGCATAGTTCCAAAGCTTACGTTTTAAAAAGAGAAAATTCATGAAACATAACACAACACATTTAACAAGCCACAATGAACATAAGTCTTTAAAATCGAACAAACGTCGTCCAGCTCATATTTATTTCCGGCGTCGACAATTACGGTCATTGGAACTTGAGCGTGATGTTTCCACTACACTTCTCGTAATAGCACGCTTTTATAACCGAACCGTAATGAAACTCGTTTAAATATCACAAAAGTGGTTGGATTACGGCAGCCAAGCACTTTATACTGCTTAATTACAGCCCTCAACAGAAATAATTGGGAACTTGGGAGATTATAGCCGGACTTTACAGGAATTAAAGATTTTGTGAGAATGACGAATTGAATCCGATTCACTGGCTCCAGTTTAACCGATTAGAATTGTCGTTTGTCAAGTGATTGGCAAGTTCTTTCAAAGTTATTAATGAATTGCCTCCTTTTTACTCAAGAAAGTCTGGTTATTTGCTAGAATCGTAAATGTACTTTGTTGCCATTAGTAAAGAGGGGATCATTAATTCCCTTAACTGGATCCCTTAACGGCCTCTTACGGCGTTCATGGAAAATAATAGGGTGGTTCTATGCATTTCTTGTACAGACAGCACATCAAGCTACTACAATCTGTCAGATTTCTTTATTAGATTTTCAACTTTATGTATAAAACCTTAAGGCTCAAAATTGATTGGGAATTTCTTACTGTTTCGGGTATGTTGACCTGCTGTCGTCCGTAGGTACTTACTTATCGTGAGAACGATAATAAGGTTTTGAAAGATCCGCAGTAAACAGGAGATCTAAGAGCACGGTCCTGAACTTTCTGGAGGCCCATTTTTTTTTTCAAACAAATTAATATTTACGTACCTAATATAAAATATATTTATATGTAGGTAAATATATAAAAAAGAAAAAGTGTAGAATCATATTGCTTCAAACAATTCGGGCACATCACCTTCGGCGGGAAAAGTGCCCAAAAGTCTAGCAACATTGCAACATTGTATGGCGATGCTGATTCTTTGGCCAATCCCACCGCTTGGCGATGTCTCGAAAAACTTAGTGGCCACTCGGACCGCTTAACAGTGTTTAAGCACGAACGGCTTGAACATAGAAATCCCAATAACGTTGGAATATTATCGCAGTTTAAAATTTTCCGCACCTGCAGCCGCCAAGCAGCCCATCCTATCGTCTTAGGAGTGAATTTGTTTATCTCTCTAATTCAAAGTTAGTAAATAATTTTTCGAAGTCCTTTTTAGGGTTTTGTCGTTCAATTCTCGAAACTATGACAGTTTCGTCATGTCCGTCCGTCCGTCTGTCCGTTCTCGGCTTAACTTCCACATGGTTTGTGCTGGAAAGATGACCACATCGTCAAAATAAAATCATTTAATAGATCTTTTTAAAACATTGAGAGGTCGCGAAGACGATTTTCTTGTTATTAGTTTCCAAGATATTCAACTTTAAAGAGCATTTTGGTAAGACTGTCGTCTCTAAAAGATAAACGGCTCGAAAATCTTGATGGTAGTCCATATGTTGAACTTTGAAGGAAAACTATAACGGCTTAGACAACTTTGTTAGCTCAGAATTAGTAGAGGTTTTAACGGAACCCTTCATGCGAGAGTCTAATTCGCACTTCGACGCTTTGTTTTATAATAATGTAGATTTAAGCATGCACTCAGTTATTGAAGAAATTAAAGATTGAGGTAGGTACTTAGTTTATGCAAAACTATGTTTGGAAATCAAACTGCAATTCGTGACTGGACGGCACGTGTTTTAAATAAAGTAAAAATCGACAAAATTAAAATAAAGAGATATTGGTGACCCAATCTAAGCTCAGTCTGTATCTTTGGCTCCCATTGAGTTTCGGTTTCCATTCTATTTTAAATTAATGGTACAGACTCTCAGGTTCATCATCATTATCATCATCATCAGCCTATATAATATTCCCACTCCTGGGACACAGGCCTCCTCTCGTTAAGAGGGAGTGGGCCATAATCTACCACGCGAACCCAGTGCGGATTGGTAGATGTCTCAGGTTTATTTACGTATGGGTAAATACGTTTCCATATACACATACAATCTACTCTATAATCGGAAAATTAATCAAAGTTCTTAAATAACGATCGATCGCGTTGTCAAAATAGCTTGAGTTTAGCTAGATTTAGTTGTTCGACGAGCTGGAACAATAGACTGAGTGAAATCCCAGTAAGCTGGCTGAATCCATTGGACGAACGACACGACAGGACATCATTTTGTATTGTTCGTTAACTGAATGGGAACAAATGAGTTCATGATTTAGCATGCGATGTGTATCACATCTGAATATCGGATCGCGTCGAGCTTCGTTTGCGCGTCGTTGTGAATCAATAACTCTGTTAAGCTGTGTTTTCATTAGGGATTATTCAGCATTACCAACGTCGTCGGTGCAAAATCAGTACTGAGCTGTTTTATAGCGACTCATTGGTATACATGCTTATATTTAGATAATCGTAATTTAATCCCATGCTGTTATAATAATATTATGTGTTTGAAGCTTCCTGAACTTACTTCTGTGGTGAAAGTTTATAAACGGAATAATAATATATTTATTAGACCAAAAAATAGCTAGGTACTTAAAATTTTGCTTAACACACACATACATTTGTGTCTAATATTAGCATCTGTTGCCGAACTAGGTTTATAGCCTGTGTTTCAGCACGCAGCTCCTGAAGCCCTCGGACTGGATACGAATCACAGAAGAGATAAATTAACTATTCCGTGGTACCAATGCAAGTGTGAGCTAAATAACAAAAGGAAAGGAATCAGTTTATTAATATTTGAATATAATTATAATAAAAGAAAGAAATATTGAAAGTATGATATGTGTGTAACGCTTCGAGGAACTCTGTATTGCTCGAAGGTGTAACGTAAATGGTGATCGAGTGTGTGTGAGAGGGTGTGTAAAGAATAAAGTAATTTTAGCTAGTAGATTCTTTAGGACAAGTCTTCAAACTGTTGTGTTACTATTTCAGGATAGTCAGATTTATACATTCAATTATCCAGCAAGTTTTTGGATTTATATTCTATACTAGGTTCTGTCCGTGACTTAGTTTGCTAGGAACTCTTAAGATACCACGATGTAGTAAGAATAATACACACCACAATTTTATAACAGTCCATCTGTAATTTTAGTCCCAGCAGCCAAAGCATAAACCGAGCCAGGACGCGGGAGAAATTGACATACAGAGTGTCTAGTGAGACTTTGTTTTACATTAACGCGATCGACGCGTTTTTGACGTTCGGCACTCTGAGCGCTTATTGGGAGTTTATCGCCGCTTGAAGCAGTCGAATAAGAGCGAAAAAGCGCGTAGGCAGAGCGAAGTCGAATAACGTATTAACGTAAAACAAACTCGCACTAGGCACTCTGATTGAACGGATCCAAGGCTGCTTCTTCTCCTTCTTCGTCAGCCTATAGATGTCCACTGCTGGACAAAGGCCTCCCCCAATGCTTTCCACGCTGACCGGTCTTGTGCTGCCCGCATCCATCGGCTTCCCGCGACCTTCACCAGATCATCGGTCCACCTTGATGGGGGCCTCCCTACGCTGCGTCTTCATTTCGTGTGGTTGCTTGGAGCGGCCCAATTAGAGTGCCAAACGATCTATATAACATAAAATAAACTCACAATAGGCACTCAGTTGTCTGAGCGAGATGCACTAGGTCGTGTCGAGGTCGGTAGCCGTAAGTCTTTTTTTTTTTGGTGTTGATGGCAAATCATCACCCTCTCCCACTCTGGGCGGAGCGGTAGGGACAGACTTTTTGTTTTCAGACAGTTCAGATTTTTACTGACTAAAACCCATCCTCGTTCCTTTGGTTGCCTGTGTGCCAGGGCCGCGGTTTCTCTTTAGACCAACCGGCAACCCTGACCCAGGCATCAGTCTGCGTGGACCCCGTTACGATGTGCTGCCATTTCTTTGCAGCGCGCGTAAAACACAAGGCGAAATGGTCCTTACCGGAAAGCGAGCTACCCACTGCTCTCCGCCTAAAGCCCGCGCGCGTGGTGTCCCAGAGTTCGATGTTTTCTCCTGACCAGAGCGTCTCCTTCTTTGCCAGCGTCACTGCTTCGCAGAATGAAGTGACGGCCTGCCCTGCACTCTCGTCCCGAACCATGGGCTGGACCAGGACCGGAAGCGAGAGATCGCCGCCGATCGCCGCTACGAGCATATGGTAGTGCTCCGCTTAAGCCGGAAAGACCTCCACCGTATGCTCCACCGTGTCCTCAGGGCGATCCCCACAGTGGTGATAAGCTGGCGTTTCCTCCCGTCTTATCCGGAACAGGAACCTTCCGAAACAGCCGTGTCCGGTGAAGAACTGCGTCAGGCTGAAGGTGAGGACGCCATGGCGCCTCTCTACCCACTCCTCAAAGAGGGGACTTACCGCCCCTATTATGGCGTGCCCGGCAACCGCAAGCCTTCAGTAGCAATTTCTCATTGCTTTTGAAATTTTCGATTTTAGTGAGTTAAGAGGAAACTCTAGTGGCGCTTTCTCTAAATAAACGTAATCCGCTATTTTCTTCGTGGATAATGCTTTTAGAGCAATTATTTTCTAAATTTCACACCGGGATTATACGTGCCCCTAACATTTAATTTTTTCCGAAACCTAATTAATCAAAGAAATACGATACTTCAAAATCGCGAAAAATATCTCCATTTTTACCGTGACGTTCAGATGACTATTAGACAAACGTGATAAGTTTTTGACAAAAAAGAAAATAATAGAAGCATAGGTCTACTTGTCCTCTAAATTTAAAAATAATTGAGGTCGGGTCAACATTTTTGTAGGTAAAATCAGCCTGAGCTGCAACTGTCCTTTTCGCACTTTACCGGGAGAGGTTGGAACTTTGGAAGCAGCGCGATGACAATAGTTTCTTCAAATACCTATTTTCCAAATTCCTCGGCACTAGAGTCCTCTCTTAAAGAACGTCGACTTTCTTGCATAGGTGCCTGACGAACTGTTGTCACTAACACAATTGTTATTGACAACAGTTATAACATAATTTAAAAACCACATTTATTAACAGTCACCTAAGTGTTAAGAAATAATCACGTCATGTATGATTCACCGCAACCATTCCATGAAGCTACCACCATTGCTGCCTTATTTCGCAAGACCTCCCGAACATCGAGCGCTACCGAGAAATATCATACCGTGGGGTCCAACCTGTGATTCACCGATTGCGTTATATCGGTCGATTTAATTTAGTTATAATGTACCTAGACTTAACAGCTTCACTTTCTGTTCTAACATCGAACAGATTGTCGCGTCTTAGAAATAATTAGTTGTAACGTTAATTACTTAATTAAACGTATAAGTAAATTCGTTTCGGTTTCATTCTGCATCCTCAACGGCAGCCTTACGTTCTTTAAGCGTAGATATTTATGTTTAATATACCCATAGTTGACAAAAGAGGCATAAACTTAATGTTTTACTACGAACGTTCTACGATTTAAGTATCATGTAATACACTATATTACAAAATCTCAGACCTGCGAATTTATCTGCAATTTCTGATGTTTTTAGTAAAGAAACCTGAGTTCGTCCGATAAAGTATTTTCAGCATAGTAAGAAACATGACCAGTTGGTATAAAAAAGCTTTTGTGTTAAACATTTTCTTGGTGACTTAAAGGCGATAAAGTAGAATGTTTCAAAAAGTTAAGATCTTTTTGTGTATCGACAACTATTAAGGTACTTCTCCTTATTACTCCATTTCAAAAATTGACTATTCATCTAAGATTGACTGCTAGCTTCACAAAGGTATAGCGTGATATGTTAATTTTAAAGGATTTGTAACTATTTGCAACCTTTTTACAATTGGAGGTCAACTATAGAAGAATATGAACAGAAATCTATATTGCTCATCTATCATTACTAATAGCATAAAAAAAGTAAATGTACAGTTTTCATTCCACTACAATTATATTATACAGGTTTTCCGAAACTCAACGTGAAGCGGGCACTGGGCAAAAGGCTTACTCATAAGAGTCATAAGTACCTGTTCGGATAAATATAAGAAAAAAAAATACATGTCTTTTAATTATGTGATAATAGGCATATTTTTGAACATCTCTGAATAATATTAAATATCAGTGTTAAATAACTTGAATACTGATATTTATTATTACAAACTACCAAACTGCTAAATGCTGTTTATTATTGCCAAACTGTATTTTGCATGTTTTCAATGAAACCATAACAAATTCACAAAATTTCAAACCTGACACGACCTTAAAACTAAAATGCCATGTCTTAATTTTCGTATATTGAGTTCAAACATATTTTTTCAATTTCATAATTTCTGAGGAAAAAAAAAAATTTACAAAACGTACGTGATGACGTCACTTATAAGGTAAAATGAAGTTGTTACCTTCACCTAAGCATTAAAATGTTTTAGATGAAAGCATCAAGTGTCAAATGTCACTTATGTCAATGTCAAAGTCTACTATCAGCTACAAGACCACATGACTGATATGACCTACGCGCTCTAGCCCGTCCTTCCTTTTTTCGTTCATGGAATGCCCTTTGGCAATCTTCCAGATTCCATAAAGGCAAATTTTATGGGTCTATTCAACCGTCTATTCCTTCTAAATCGTGGTTTTTTAAGCATAAATATGTCAATAAGTTGGCTACCTCAACTATAATTCGTCTCCGCCTTGGTTTTGTTTGCTCTCCAGTATTCTTGGCTAAAATTAGGGTCAGGGACCATTCTCTTTGTGAATGTGGTCTTGAAGAGGGATCTTTAGAACATTTATTCTTTTCCTGTCCTAAACTATCTCATCGTCTATATGATCTACTTCCTAAACATATTCCTCGTCCTGTCAACCTACCTTTCCTTTTAACTTTGGCTCATACCCCATTTATTAAAATCTTATATAAGTTTATTTCCCTTAACAAAATCAAAATTTAATCTCTTCCAACCTTTATGTTTACTAATATTTGTGTCGTCTTGTGTTTGTTTTAGCCCAAAGAAGAACCAACGCTAATAATACTGATCAACAGTCTATATCCACTACGTATAATAATAGTTATATTAGTTTATTTCTCTCCACCTTGACGTTGGCAGAATCATCGGTCATCGATGGGGCCAAACTAATAAAAAAAAAAAAAATCCGTCCGAAACTTTCATGGTGATTTAATAATAACAGAATATGGGTAGGTAATAACACTTGCAAATAACAAAATTTACGCACTTAATTGACAACAAACACAAGTTTATGTGCCAACGAGTTTGACAACCTGACAAAGACAATACAATTCACATCCCGATACCAGTTTTTTTACGGGTCACAGCGAAGTAATGGTTTTATCACCAGTCCGCCCTAAGTTTGGCACTTACGTTTTTTAGTATACACCGAATTTCAAAGTTGAAATTATGAATAAAAAGTGCGGACGACAGCAGGTCAATCTACCCGAAACTGTCAGAAATTCCCAATCAATGTTGACCTGATTTTAGAAATAAAGTAATAAATCTAATAAAGAAATCTGACAGATTGTAGTAGTAGATTGTAGCAAAAGTATGAGTGCTGTAGTTATTGATTTTCTCATATATAAAGTATCTAATAATACATTCAGGTTAAAAAATTAAAATGTTGTCAATTGCAAGATTACATACCGTGCAGTGACAATACACTGTACTGAAAACGTAAGATATGAACACAAAAACGTAAACACTTGATCAATGTATGTCTAGTGTCACTGTTACGCCAAGCTCCATGTAGAGATGTCGTGTGTAAAAGGTGTTTAGCCTAAACAACTGTAAAACACCACAGCAACGTAACAATTTTTGGTAGTAAGAAAATAATGTTAAGGATGCAGAATGAAACCGAAACGAATTTACTTATACGTTTAATTAAGTAATTAACATTACAACTAATTATTTCTAAGACGCGACTATCTGTTCGATGTGAGAACAGAAAGTGAAGCTCTTAAGTCTAGATTATAACTAAATTAAATCGACCGATATAACGCAATCGGTGAATCACAGGTTGGACCCCGCGGTATGATATTTCGCGGTAGCGCTCGATGTTCGGGATGTCTTGCGAAACAAGGCAGCGATGGTGGTAGCTTCATGGAACGGATTGCGGTATGGATACATGGCGTGATTATTTCTTAACAAGAATAGTGATGTTTGCGTTTATATTAAACTCTCATTCCTAATTCGATCAATCATCGAATCCAACTCGGTTGCGCTACTTTCGGGAAGCTACGTAGAATCTTATCGTCCGAAATACCGCAGTATCTCAAGACAAAAATCTTCGACCAGTGTGTGTTGCCAGTGATGACTTATGGCACTGAGACGTGGTCGCTAACAATGGGCTCAAGCTTAAGGTCACTCAAAGGGCAATGGAGAGAGCTATGCTTGGAGTTTCACTGCGTGATCAAATAAGAAATGAGGAGATTCGCAGAAGAACGAGATAACCGACATAGCCCGAAGATTGAGCCGGGCACATTGCCCGTAGGACCGATGCCCGACGGGGCCGACGGGTTCTCGAGTGACGACCACCCACCGGAAGATGCAGCGTGGGTAGACCTCCGACAAGGTGGACCAAAGAGTATAATAATAATAGGGTAAAGGTGGACCGACGACCTGGTGAGGGTCGCGGGAAACAGCTGGATGCGGGAGGCACAGGACCGGTCGTCATGGAGATCTTTGGGGGAGGCCTATGTCCAGCAGTGGACGTCTTTCGTCTGAAATTATGTTGATGAAGACCTAATTTCACAGGATGGCATTAAATTTTCGTGAAGTCAGCATACAGGGAAACGCTATAGAAATATATAATACACGGTATCTTCATAACACCCCATTATCAATGACGTTATTATTTACAACTGTAAGTATTATTAAACACTACTTTTAATCGACCGTTTATTTTTTTTATAGTTCTCATTCTTTAGGGATAGATCCATAGAAGGCAACTTCGAGAGATGCTAAACAACCGTGTTTTGCCCTGTCCAGTCCATTTTTGTTCAAAAATATTTTCATTCATCATTGTCATTGCACGGCTGAAACGTAGATACCCAAATAATCATGTTGTTTTTCATGAATAGGTACGAGTATCTATATATACCAGTGGCGAAGAGTCCATACAAGCCGATTCCCACCGGGTTACCTTTCAAAAATCAGTTCCATATTCATACAAAAGTATTTACATTCTATTTCAATAACAAAGTATTATTAATCAAATGCCTGCGCGATTTACAATAGCAATAGTAATTCTTAGCAATACCCTAAGTATCACATTTCATTTTATAGTCGTAAATTAATCAGCGCTTCAATTTTTCGTACCTAAATTGCATTGAAGGTAACTCGACGAATTACAGCTTATCTCGGCCAACGTTTTACTATGAGGCGAAAAGAGACAGAGCGTGTCAGACCATGTCTTTCTAATGCTCGCTAACCGTCCGTAAAATTTAAGGAAAGATAGGCTAATGGCAACCGGCATGCAGTTCTCTCCTCTCCTCTATTAGAAAGAGACAAAGAAATCACTCAAACCACGGCACGGGAGAAAGGAAACACGACAAAATTAAAAAGAATTAGCGTTATAATGAAATCCTTCGCAAGTCATATTCTTTTTATTTTGGTATATTTTCGTGTTTCATTTCGTTTGGTTGAAAATAAATTATTGTTAGAATGTGACATGTGTTGCTATACCACTGGTGCGTGATAATTTTGTTTGTTATATTTTAATATTTGTGTTATTTAAACTGTGACTGATTCTGTAAGGTAATTTAATCGCAGATTTGGTTAAATACTGTGGATTTTATTTGTTATTATGGCTTATATTATTCTACCGGCAATATTATTCTTATCTGAAGACCTCCTCCAAGATATCCTGCAGTAGGTAAGTGTTTAAGTGTTTATTTTTTTGGACCGGCTTCCCTTTGTCAAAATTTCACCCTTCGCCACTGATATATACTACATATATTTCATTATTATCTACAGATATTTCATTGTCATCAGGCTCGAACAAGCCTTCTCAGTGATATTTAATTGCGTATATTATTGCGTATCACCCCGTATTGCGTTTCAGCACGTTCGGTTCTAATTGCGTCGTTAAAGATAAAACTAGGACGCTATAACATACCTAATCTCAATAACGCCTTTCCCTCTGTTCACTTTACGTCTTGTATTATGCGCTGAAAATATTGATTCTGATTGACTGCGTTTCAAAGCGGAATAGAATTCAAATATAAAGTTTTTGTAACGGGACATACGTTCGCAGTTATTCATAAAAATATTAAGCTGTTACCGGTTGCAATGCCACCTCTAGCTTCATTGTTATAACCAGAAAACACAAACTTTCTCGAACGTTTCTCGGTGGTAGGCCATAACATCGGCTGCCGGCAGAAGTTACCACTCACCAGACAAAGTCTTGCCGCCAAGCGATTCGTCGTGTTTCGGCATGATGTCTGGTGAAGCCGTACGAAGGACGGGTCTGAGCAGTTGTGTTGCATTGTGTGGCGGGTACGATGCGCCAAATGTTGTTGTGTCGGGAGTTTGGTCGTGGAGAGTCTCCAGATCAATCTCCCTCTAGCGCGGCATCGTTTGGTCGTATTGGTCTTGGATTTAACATTGAATCACCTCGCTCAACTGCCGTCATCCTTCCTATTCCTAAGTTTTTTAAGTGAATAGACTTAATAAACTAGTGCGCTTTACCATCAACGATTGCATCACTGCTTACCATCAGGCAGATTGCAGTCAAGCACTAGTTTATAATTATTGAAAAAAAAACCAGTATATTGATAGACGATGTGACGCTGTGGTTATGTGCCTTCCTAAATATAGTTTTCCAACATGTTTCCTACTACACGTCAATAATTGATATGTTCAACATAAAATAGTTACGAAGTTTTCACGTCTCTTCAGGCTGTTACCACCTTTTGTTTTATAAACTTTGCGTGTAGGAAATGAACTTTATACTCAATAAATCTGTTATTCTTATGTAGTCCTTAGTCAACTGGATATAAATGCCAATTTTGCATGAGCAATGGATTATAATGTACATGCACTTAACGAAGTTGCATTGGCTGCTAACATTCAGTTCGGTTCATATTTTTATGCTTTTTATTAGCTTGGATTGTTCACAGGCAGTTTTAAGATTTTTCCCCAATTTCGTTACAGTTATCAACAAATTTTTTCGGAGTCTACTTAAAATATGAGGTAATTTCCTGGGACAGTAAATTGAAGATGTAAATATAATACGATTTTTAATCTTATTCTACGCAAAAGTTGGGGACAGTAAAATTTTCTCGAAGTAAAAATAAAATATGGAAGCAAGTCCACGTTTCAAGGTGACCTAATTACGCGTCTCGAATCAACTGACACCCGTGTAATCCAATGAGTCTTCGTTAACCGTGGCCTGTATATATATATTATAAGTAGAGACTTTTCATATGTACCTAACCAAATAATTAATATTTATTTCTTTAGTAGGTAGCCTAACTACCTTAGAAAATAATATGAATCCGAGATACGCACTTGATCCGAAGGTCATAGACGCAATAGAATTTTACGATATTAAAAGTATTTCTAGCGTTAAAATATTATTATACAGT
This sequence comes from Sesamia nonagrioides, assembly GCA_017933935.1. Taxonomy (NCBI): domain Eukaryota; kingdom Metazoa; phylum Arthropoda; class Insecta; order Lepidoptera; family Noctuidae; genus Sesamia; species Sesamia nonagrioides. The sequence goes on along the minus strand of JADWQK010000835.1, from coordinate 1,032,666 downwards.
TATAAACAATATTGCTTATAAAATTAATGGTAATATAAAAAAGTGTATTAGCAAAGAGAAATTGTTCGTGCGGCTAGTGGCCAGCGCAAACTGATTAATTCTCGGCCGCTGTGCGAACTCCAGAAATATTAGCTCCACGGATATGAGATTGCTAATTCCACTAATGCAGCGGACAAATATCGCAAGTTCCCCTTACTCCACACTTGCATTTCAACCATTTTGCCAAATCTATTTTGCCAAGCTGTCAGAGGAAGCCAGGCAAATACGAAAATTAAAAAGCAATTTGATTATTATATATGAATTTTCTGATTTCTGAGAGTGATCTGTTGAAGAATCGAGTCGGTCGACAATGTCTAGAGTTCAACAACACACAGTAGGCAGTTTGCGTTTCATATCAATCTGGTAAACAAGGAATTTAATTTAAAAACTTCCACGTAACAGGGATGTAATACTGATTCTTGATACGCTTGAGAATTTCTTATATTAACGTTTTCATATAATAACTAAAGAGGTACATAAAATTGGGCAGGTCGTAGTATTGTTATTGTATATTTTATATTACATATAATATACATCATGCGAACTTGCGTGTCGCATTCAAACAGTCAAAATTTGATAAAGATGTAATAATGGGAATAAACCATATGATTATTGCCCACAATAAAAGACAAAGTTTTGTTACTGACGACGTTGCTGAAGTTACGCTGAAGTTATGAACATTTTTCAACGAAATTAATGCTGTTAGAGGAATCAGCAGGTTCTATTATAAAAGGGTAGTGGTCCATACAAATGTTATTTTCAGTTTAAAGTTAAAAACATCAGTCATACATAGGTCACCCCTCACGCACAAGTGCAGTCTATTCATTTGCCGGATGGATTAATTTCCGCCGTGAGATCGTTTCGAAGGGAAATGCGATTGGAACAAAGTGTACGCGACTGGTACAGGGAGGGGTGCCGATATGCTATATATGCCCATTTTTCTTTTGGAAGGGTTATTAATAAAAACTATATGGAAGGTATCTTGTGTCTACAAAATTTTGTTTCAATGAACGAGATGTTAGTGATGGGTCTTATTTTCCCCTATATGAAAAGCGTATTTCTGGTATTGTTCTGAGGAGCAACGTCATAACAAGTTCTTCGCCTTATTTTCCGAGTCGGGCCTGTTGCCCACAGAGATTTAACTTTATTGCAATGCCGGCACACTGCCAAAGCTGTACTGGATGATTATTATGAGAGTTTTCTTTTTCTTCGTGAAAGGAAAGACATGTTTATTTTTCAAATTACTATTTTATGAACTTAATTTTATTCTTGTATATTCTATTTAGATTATTCTGCATTTTTATTTTATGTATACGATGTATCCGGCACACAATTTCTATTCATTTTCCGAGTCACTTCGATGTTCTAAATTTATGTGCGCAAGTTTATGATGCATTTTACGATGGCCTTTCGGTCAAACACGCGACTGTTACGGTTTATGGTGCTCACGCACAGTTTATAACATGGCTAAAATAAAGATTATTACTGACAAAAACTCAATATGAACCGACATAATGATGAACAGAATACGCAATTAAAGGAGATGTTTCATTTTGGGCCACAACTATGTACGCTATATAGATAAAAAGGAAAAAAATAACAGATTTTCGTAAAAATACTACTAAATTAATTTGAATGAAAATACAAGTATATATGATTAATTATTTGAATCGTTTTTTAGTAAGATAACCCTTTATTAAGATAGCCATGACAGTGGTTATGACGTTTGATTGGGGACTTTGACAATTCTATTTTCCCGTTGTGTTCGTGTCGAGTGGTGATTTGAGTTGATTGTATTTATTTAATGAGCCGTATGTTCGGAAGTCTTGTTTGGTGTTTTAGCAGTCATATGGTAGATAATATAGATACGATAGCCTTAGATACATGACACGTCAATCAAATGTCACTGTCAAAATCTTATTTCGCTTATTGCTGACCATAATATTTATTGGTAGTTGTGTTGCACTCCTCGGCCGAGTCAAATTGAATCTGTATAAAAACTAAGCCAAAACATAGGAAATTAACATTAAAAACAGTTAACTATAGCATAATCATACGTTTTTTTTTTTACGCTGTGGTAATGCATTTACGCACCGTACCCCGAAGGGCGTGTGTGGGACTCGCCCAGCCGAAGCCGGGAATACCCACCAAACCCACAGCGGCACAACCACATCGCCTGAGTGGCGGGGTCATGGGAAATCGGCACAGCCTGAACAACCAATCCCCCGCCGGCGATTCCCGCCACAAGGCGGGCCCACAATGATCCCCCCATTAGGAGGGGCCGGACTGGGTACATCTTCTAGTGCGAGAAGACGCATCAGCCAAGGGTTTTTTAGCGAGGTGTCCTTCCTCTTAGCCCCACTCGTTTGCCCGGAGGCAAACGGGGCCCCCAGCTCCTCTCAATGAGGAGACCGGGTTGCCCGACGGTGACCCGTGATTCAGGTCACGTCAGCCACCTGGAATGGTGGCCGACCCGCCGCACATGTGACCGCCGAAGCGGTCCCCACTTCTGGTTTTGGTCCGCGCCGGTAAACCGGTAACCCCCATATCTGGGGGCCATTCCCCTATCCGCCACCTGGGGACGCTTCCGATGGCAAGCCAGAAACTGCTCACGGAGCATAATTATACCTAGCAATAAGTGTACAATGTGCTAGCCCAGGCTCCATACATTTCTTAAACATCTCCTTTGTTGTTTATTGCGACGCCCCATACTGATACATATTTTTATCTAGTTGATCATCAAGGGGGAACATTAAACAAACCACTTTGTGTTATGGTAATTACTTGTGTAGAGTTTCTTTAATGGACTAAGTTACAAAAGTATTTACGCAAGGAACGTCTATTTGAATGGTGTAAACATAATTTGTGGACAAAGTTGTAGATGTAATGTTTTGCGTGACGATGTTGCCAACACAAGCGACCGGATTTAATTAAAATTGTCACATGTTGTTAATTTTTGTAAGGATTCAGAAAATTACACTTTGTTGCCATTACGATTAGAAGTTTAAAACAAGCATTTGGACGTGTGGTGTGAAGTCAAGAAATTTCTGATATCAGATACTTAATGTACTTACCTAGTGACTTTTATTTACGGAGTCTGTAGGTAGTACATTATATAATTACGGAGAAAAATATTATTAAGAAGAAGGGGGGGGGGGGGGGGGGTATCAATTCTGAATAGGTACTTACACTCGTCCCTGTTTCAGCTTTTCAAAATGAACATTAAATTATTCCACCTGACGAAGATTAATTCAACAAAAACACATCGAGCCCTACTCCCTAAACTGTCTTACGTTCAAATTGAAGCGCTGTTCAATTTTAATAGTTATCATCCGTAACGTTCAGTCCCGAGAGTTACGTCGAACACGGTGTCTTTGCTAAAATCCGGCGGCATACGCCGCTGATAGATGACATTTAGTGCAGACTGAGTTGTTCCCCGGAGTACCTTTCGCTTCACGCCGTTGAACAAGTGCCAATGAGGACCAATCTCCAGGAAAATTTGTAAAAATAAGCTGAAATCGACTAGAAATGACTTCGTGCTCCGGATTCCCGAAATCCCTATCTAGAGGAACAAACAAGACTCCAATTTAGAAGATTTCCTTCTATTTTATTTTAATAATAATAATAAAATTATATTTCACACCAGGGTTCATAAAAATAGGATTAGCACCAACATTAGATAAGATGATGCATTCAAAACTAAAACCAAAATAAAACATAAAATGAATAAAAACTATTAAAAAAAAAACAACCGTCTTCCACAAAAAGAAAAAAAAAACACTACAAAGTGAAAAAAAAAGCTTTATAAAAATAGAAACCGACTTCGACCGAGATCGGTGTCTCTAGATTTCTGTTGTTTAGCTCGCCACCGACTTCTAGAGCCATGACAAGAGTAAGTAAAATTATTTTTCCTTTTAAGTGTTTTTTTGAAGTCGGTTTCTATTTTTTTGTGAAAAGTTTTTATTTCATGCTTTTCAGTATCTTAGTCGAACTTCGAAAATTACATTTTTCACCTCATAACAATAGTGGCAATAACCCGTGTCAGAATAAGTTATCATCAATATGAAAAAAATCGCTATCTCAAAAACTACTGACCCGATTTTGATGAAACTTATAGTATTCTCTAAGTTGAACAATACATAGTACAACAAAAAAAGAATTGTTTAAATCGGACTTGTAGTTTCGTATACACATACACTTGAAATTTGGCTTGCTACGGGTCGAATTTATAACCTCCTTTTTTTAAGTCTGTTAAAAAGAAATGAGATTAACAATAAAAAATCAAATACAATCATCATCATCCCAGCGTTAATCCCAGTCGCATCCGAAGTCTTTTTAGCTTTGGAGTCTGGGGTCCGCTTTACCAGTCCAGCTGCTGATATGGCTAAACTGCGACATTTTTCGTGAAGCGACTGCCGTCTGACCTCCACAACCCGAAGGCGACATCGAAGCATTGCAGTTAGACCAATTGTTGGACTTTTGAGGGCTCCAACAACCCTTAACGACTGCCACTAGATGTTCGTATGACAACCGGGACCAATGGCTTAACGTGCTTTCCGAGGCACGACCAGACCACTGCAAATATTCATATTCATGCATACAAATACTTGCACTGTGCGGGGATCGAACCCGCGCCACCTTGCGCAGCGGCCGCGTCCGCTACCGCTACGCCACGGAGGCTGTCGTAAAAAAATCAAATAGAATGTAATCATTTAAATAATTCTGCACACATTAATTATAGTAGTAAGTAATACTAGTGTATAACCAGCAGTGGAGTAATTGCGAAGTAGAAACGGCTCTCATTTGTCAGTTTAATAATATTAATTATGTTAATTGCATTGTTAGACAAATTATTCGAACAACGGATTTTCAAAATGATCCAGATTGAGATTTATATGGGGTTACGCAATTCGCCTTCCGATGTCTGGACGTAAACGAAGTGAAAGAAGTATGTACGACTATGGAGCGTAGCAGCTGGCGTTCTGTAATTTCTGCCTACACCCTTGGGAATTATGCGTGAGTTTATGTGTGTATGTATTAAACATTTCAGCTGGTTTCTTATTTTATTTTCGTGTGTCATACCGATCTAAGCAAATACCCATTTTCGTCATTTATTGTTAAAAAAAAAAACTACACAACCGCGGTCACTAATCATTATTCTTCAGTTTTTATATTAAAGATCATATAGAAGCCATTCGCCACAGTCGTACTCTCCGTTGATGAATTGGTATTAATTTAAAAAACAACTACTTCAGGTACTTGGAATTCATCGATCTGTAAAGAAAAATTCAAAATAAATTCTTTTCTAACATCAATTCTCAGTTATCCCAACCATCGTTTAATATTTTCATACCCAATAATAGTTTGCAATTGTTAAACAAAAAGTCAATATTTAAATAAACAAATAATTGTAACTGCCCCTATAATACACACATACATAAATGATCGTAGAGATCTTGGGTTTGATACTTGGGTCGAGTATATTGCTAATGAATGTTTCCATGTGTAATTCCTCAATAGCAGACTGGAGTCTGGATGTGTGCCCATTTATACATACCTACACTATGTAACAAAAACCCTGTTGTTCCTTTCAGGGACATATACTTATATTTACTTACAAGCACATCATTAATTAAATTATAATTTTAAAAAAGTAATTATTGTCTAGTCGAGGGGTCAACATCAAATAACTACCTATTAAAATCAACACATTCCACAAAATGTTTAGAATATCTAATTTTATACGTTAAAGAGATTGCCGGGAACGTTCTGCTTATGTCTTCTTCATGCAGAATTGCAAAGGTAAGAAATTAGTTAAAGATTACAAATATTAATAATGAAATATTTATTTTAATTATAATTTTTGTTGAACAAATTTTTATAAGCGATATGTTTTATTACATCCGTATACCGATTCTTAAAACGTAGGCAGAAGGAATAACAGGGTTTTTGTTACATATTGTATAGCTGATGAAATATCAGCATACCTACTACAAAACCACCTCTGCATAACCGTTCAGTGAATAGAGAAGAAGAAATATATATTACAGATTGGAAGACTTAGGCGATTAAAGCACTACCACGCACCACACAGCGTAACCTGGAAAAAAATATTTAATGTCGCTTGTATCTCTGTTTGTACGGACGACAGCAGGTCAAGTTACCCCAAACTGTCAGATATTCCCAATCAAACTTGAGCCTTAATGCTTTAGAGATAAAGTTGAAAATCTAATATGGAAATCTGACAGATTATAGTAGCTTCAAAGCCGTCAAAGAAAATGCATCCACGTCTGTTCATGCGTGGCAGTGTGATAATCGCCTAAGCATTTCCGTTTGTATAAAAAACACGCACTGTTCTACACACAACAGGCGGAGAAACAAGTCGTGCGTAATTTTGGATGGACTTGGCATTGAATGAAATGAGTCAAAGGCCGCTGTAAAGTCTCAAAACGGAACTACGCGCGTGAGTGTTTAAAAACCTTGCACGATGATGCAGATCTGCACTCCTGCAAGTAAGCGCGTAGGTGTATTGACACGCACAATAGTATTGTACATGCAGCATACCTAATGCATGGCAGTTAGATAATGCATGACAAACGATTCAACTGCCGAATTTAACAATTGTTTGATTATTTTTTTGTTTTTAACAATCAAAAAATCAAACAATGGGGATGTATCCAAGGTATGAAAATCAAAATCAATAATTAGTTCGTCTTAAAAATAATAAAAAAAATTAAGACCGTAAAGGAGATGTTTCAGAAATGTATGGAGCCTGGGCCAGCACATTGTACAATTAATGCTAGGTATAGTTACGCTATAGTTAACTGTTTCTAATGTTAATTTCCTATATTTTGACTTAGTTTTTATACAGATTCAATTTAACTCTGCCAAGGAGTGCAACACAACTACTAATAAATATGGTGTTCAGCAATAAGCGAAATAAGATTTTGACAGTGACATTTGATTGACGTATTGTGTATCTATCGTATGTATATTGTCTACCACATGACTGCAGAAAAAAGAAAAAAAACATGAATTCCGAACATACGGCCAATTAAACAAACACAATCAACTCAAATCAACACTCGACACGAACACAACGGGAAAATAGAACTGACAAAGTCGGCAATCAAACGTCATAACCAGTGTCAAGGTTACCATAATAAAGGGTTATCTCACTAAAAAATGTTTCAAACAATTAATTTTATATATTTGTATTTTTATTCAAATCTTGTATTTATTTCCTTTTTATCTATATAACGTGCATAGTGGTGGCCCAAAATGGAACATCTCCTTTCATACGCTATATCTCTATAGCATATGAAATTTACGGAGTGGGGGCGTGACGTAATGCGACATTTCAAAACAATATATTTTCCTAAGTATTTGAATGAAAGAAAAAATAAAAAATACGTGTTCAATATTTTTTATAAATCTATCTGATGGACATTAAATTATTTTTTAGGATACAACCCAATTTGTTCAATTGTCATACCTTACTCATAGCCGTCTGCATTCTTCTATTAGGGCTCAAGTCAGAGGGCGCCTGCTTTGTTGGTTTGGGATCAGTATTAAGCACTTCGCCCTTATCGATAATATTGTAAATATTTGTATTATTTAAAAATGATTTTGTAAAGGCATTCGAATAAGTGATGCTCTCCGTCGTAGTGGGCTCCAGATGCGACAGTTTATATTTGTCTTCATAATATGATACTAGCTTCATCATGAGGACGTCTTCAAGAATAGCTTTTTGCGGATTTATCTAAAATTAAAAAGATATATGTATAAAAGTCAAAAAGCTTTATAGAAAATGGCAAATAACAAAAAACTGAGGTGCAGAGCCAATAAATGAACAATAATGCAATTAATAGGAATACCTGTGAATTTGTAGGCAAACACATTTCTTCTAAAAATAATAAACTCAAGAAAACTCAAGCTGTAAGCTATGTACCACTATTTTTTGACAGATGTGTGACAGTGACAGTGATTGCAGCAACACACAATACATTGGTTGATACACTTACGGTATTATAGTGTCAATAAATGAATGTTGAACATAGGGCATTTTATTTAATTAATTTTTTACATATTTTGAACCTTTTTGATGTCGTCGCTCCATCTCGCCCAAGGGCGTCCTACGCTACGTTTGCCGAGACGCGGTCTCCACTCGAGAACTCGTTTATGTGGCTGGTAGTGGCTAGAACTGCTCAGGATCGAGCTTGTTGGCGTGCCATACAAGAGGCCTATGTCCAGCAGTGTACGAGTAGAGGCTGATGATGATGATGATGATGATATTTTGAATACAGCTGTCAAAAAACGGTTAACCATTCATCATCATCATCATCAACCTTTTATCGTCGAACTGCTGGGCACAGGTCTCCTCTCATATAGAGAAGGATTGAGCGTTAACCATTGCACATTTTAAGTATAATTGTTAGAAATTTATCAATATTAATAATATCCTTTATACCCATCCATACTAATATTATAAATGCGAAAGTAACTCTGTCTGTCTGTTACGCTTTCCCGCTTAAACCTCTCAACCGATTTTGATGAAATTTGGCACAGACAATCTTTAGACCCTGAGAAAGGACATAGGCTACCTTTGGAAATCTAAAAAGCGTGATATAACCGAATTACACGCGGGCGAAGCCGCGGCTGGAAAGCTAGTTTTAAATAAGTATCACTAACCTGATTTCTCCGATAATTCCTTGTCGACGGCGTTGCGTACGTACTATGGTGGGAACGCACTTCATGCTGACTAACATTTGTTTTCTTCATTTTGTATACCATTGATCCCAAGTCTCTTAGAAAGTTGCCAAAACTGATATCGAAATGCGGCACATTTTTGTTTTGGTTCTGCATTAAATATTTTTTATATTAATCTTGAGATTGAGGTAACACTTCATTTAAAAAATACAAAATAATAATACACAAAAAGCAAATAAATATATCTAGGTAATGTGTATTTTGTACAGCCGACAGCACATCAAGCTACTACAATCTGGCAGATTTCTTTATCCGATTTTCAACTTTACCTCTAAAGCATTAAGGCTCAAGGTTGATTGGGAAAATCTGACAGTTTCGGCTAGCTGGACCTGCTGTCGTCCGTACATAATAAAGGATATTCTATTCTATGCTACTAATAACAAAGAACTGTGCAGTAGGTACCTGTAAACTACAAGCAATATCCGACTTTAAAACGAAAATGATAACGACACTAATCCACTGTCCACGGTAAGTCCTGCTCATGAAAACAAGCGTACTGAACAACATATAGCATCAAAACTAGTACAGCTTTACACTAAAATCGTTTTCAATTGATAAGGTGTTATTTCCTGCTGCGAATTTACGATCGACGCTAATCTTTCTTTTCACATTTTTGTTATTTTCATTTCTTTTGTTGCTTCTCGTGTTGAAATTTTCATTATCGAAAGGTATTAAAAAAGTGGAGCCGGAGTGAATCGTATTTATCGTGTGACTAAATGCAAGTCGAGTCAAGGCGAAAGCTGAGCGTAGGTTTAATGGTTTCGCCTTGATCCTGAACGAGTCGGGAGCGCGCAGTTACACAGCTAGATTTATTAGTTCAATTACCCAGGCCCTGTTCGGAGCCGCTTCGCTTGCTTGAGCGCAGACGCCAACAACTAAATTTTGCTCAGGTTGCAACACATTCTATGTTCACCTTTTTTCCCCTTTGCAACGATGTTAATGTACAAACCTAAATTAGGAACGCTATGTTGTTGCTGAATAAACTTTTTGCGAGAAGTAAGGCATTGTGCTAATCTTTTTGGAGATCGTCATTGGTTTGATAGCATCAGCTTCAGTGCGGATTTTAAGCGTAAATTGGTTAAACATAGGTGAATTAGTAGTTTGAGGACAAAACTAGAACATTGTAGTACGCGAGTCACACGGTCAGAAAACGGTGCACATTATGATTACTCCCGTCATCACCATCTCAGTGTTAATCCCAGTTGCATCCGAAGCTTTTTCAGCTTTGGAGTCTGGGGTCTGCTTTACCGGTCTAACTGCTGATTTTGGCTAAACTTCGATATTTTTCGTGAAGGCAATATCAAAGCATTGCAGTTAGACCAATATTGTTGGACTTTCTGAGGGCTCCAACAACCCGTAACGACTGCCGTTAGATGTTCGTATGGCAACCGGGACCAACGGCTTAACGTGCTTTCCGATGCACGACCAGACCAGTGCAAAAATTCATATTCATTCATACAAATATTTGCACTGTGCGCGGATCGAACCTGCGCCTCCTTGCGCAGCGGCTGCGTTCGCTAGCGCTACGCCACGGAGGCTGACAGCAAATTATGATTACTATCTTACCTAAAGAGATCTACTCTTACCTTCGTGTTAGTAAACTACGGGCGGGTAGTGCTACGCTAGTTATGATATAATCCTCTTTCGGCCCTCTATCACTTTTTACGACATCTATCGACAGCAAAAATCCAGTATCACACTTTACTTCATATAATATTCTGTAAAGTTAAGGTTATAAGTACACTTATTATTATGTAATACTTTACATAATATTAAGTAGAACAAACATGAAAACAAATACAATTTTAAAGAAAATTAATTATGCAAGCAGTTCAGCGTGAATAGCGAAGTATAAAATCTTGCAGCTATAAGAGCCATATCGTTACGTGATTTGCTTTTTATTGTAGTAGTAATTAACGTACAATATCGTAAAGCTGGCGTAGACCCGCGGAGCGACGAGCGGAGCGGGACGCGACCACAAACACCCCCTGTCGATACAACTTGGCCAACTTTCAAATTTGTGGGTTGGCGCTTACAAAACTCGCTTATATGCACTCAGCTTTACATGCGATTTTGTTAAGAGATTGCTGAAGTCCGAATATGTGTTCAGGAAGCACTTTTTAATACATGAGATATTGTAGTAACTAAGTAATGAGACAGAATTCACCAGCATCAAGGTTTGATATCTATAGCTCCTATTAGTGGACGCCATGTATCCACCTTGGTGACCATAACCCATTGTGTATGCACAGTTACGCAGATAAATCACACATTTTTAACATTCCAGGAAGGCGATTAATTCAATTGTTGACGGCAATTAAGTATTATTTTATTTATAGCTAGTATACACGACTTTGATCGCGTGTTAAAAGTGAATATGAAACGATTACATTGTTCTATTAATTTTCTGTCATGACTGCGGTTTTGTTTAGCCTATTTAGGGCCAAGTAAGGCTACCTTGACCACTTTTATTACTATACAATGAAAATTCGGTAATTTGTATGTATTAAATCTCATGGTGACGTATTGAAAGTTACATAATTTAGTAACTGCAAAAGTTAATGTATAAAATCACTTTATATAATATTTCGTTGCAAGATAAAAGAGTTTCAAGAACAATTAACTTCATTTTCAACTCATTTTTTTTCCGCTATGCTTAATTATAGTTGCCTGCAGTAATTTTCTTCGAAAACATCATGGTGACGTATTGAGAGTTACATAAGTAAGTGACTGCAAAAGTTATAGTATAAAATCACTTTATATAATATTTCGTTGCAAGATAAAAGAGTTTCAAGAACAATTAACTTCATTTTCAACTCATTTTTTTTCCGCTATGCTTAATTATAGTTGCCTGCAGTAATTTTCTTCGAAAACATCATGGTGACGTATTGAGAGTTACATAAGTAAGTGACTGCAAAAGTTATAGTATAAAATCATTTTATATAATATTTCGTTGCAAGATAAAAGAGTTTCAAGAACAATTAACTTCATTTTCAACTCATTTTTTTTCCGCTATGCTTAATTATAGTTGCCTGCAGTAATTTTCTTCGAAAACATCATGGTGACGTATTGAGAGTTACATAAGTAAGTGACTGCAAAAGTTATAGTATAAAATCATTTTATATAATATTTCGTTGCAAGATAAAAGAGTTTCAAGAACAATTAACTTAATTTTCAACTTTATTTTTTTTTTCCGCCATGCTTAATAGTTGCCTGCAGTAATTTTCTTCGAAAACATCGTTAATGAAAACTTTAAATATTCAAAGGAAGGTACACACTGTTTTAATACGAGAGAAAATTAACCTGGTGGGTTTTTCAAAGGGTAGACTTTACACCAACCTAGTCCCGACAAAAACATGGAATTTTGAAAAAGAAAATCTGGTAGAGCTTTACAATTAGCCAATCAAAGAAGACCTTTCAAAGGCTTAGCTAAATGAAAAACTAATTTCAGTTTAACTCCTCACCTAACACCGAAACAACTAACCTAACAAATTGGGTGCAGATTAGAAACGATGTAGGTATATGAAGCAAATAGCTTCTAGCAAAGTTAATAGAGCTATCCTATCCCACTGTCATTGTTGTCAGTGTTCGTGGACAAAGTTTTACACCCAACAAGCACCAACTTCGCATCCGCAATTAAAACAGCAATATGACGTGGGAGTAAAACTGTTCGCTAAAAACATAATCCAAGTCAGTTTAGTGGCACTTACCACGACGATCGTAACGAAACACCGATAAACTTACAAGTTTACTCGTTTCGTAATACCAAATAAAACATCTTATTCTCTTAGCTCTTGTTGGGCGTGAGAATTCAATTTGTTTCCAGCTTTAAAATAAACTTAGACGTACTAGCACATTGGAATCGACTATGTATAGCTACATTGATTGCGTAATAAAATTCGATGCATCACCGGATTTAGTAACTAAGAAGCCTGGAATTTATTGAAGCTGTGAAATATATAATGTGTATTATTTGCTCATATGACATTTGTCAGTAGAAATAGGTTTTGCTGCAATAATCGTATTTCCTACTTTAACGGAGAAAATATGTATAAAGGTGGTCACTAAACAATTCAGGTCAGCGACTCGTTATATTGATGGAACGGGTCCGAATGTGAGATAGTGTTCGCGGGCTGTGCCCGATAGCCGCCGCGCTCATGAATATTGTAGCAGCACGCGCGTCCGCTGGATCCTCCAGATTCCGAGCCTGTATCAGGAGCTTTATATACCTACACCTTTACATTGTTTCCCATGCAATCCCTAAATATAAGTAGGTGCGGACCGCACGGACCTCTGTGCTTCACCGCTTTTTGTTTACGCAAAAAGTTACATCTATGAATATTTTCGACATCGTTTCGGGATAGTGAGGACTTAGTTTATCTTTTTCGCTCAGGAATGGTAATATATTGGGGCAAGAACTTTTTGCGGTTTAGATATTTTGGCCGGCTATGAAATAGCGGACGACCCTTTCGGGAATGACGATACAAATACGTAGTAAAAGTTAAAGTTGAAAGGTTAGAGTTGAGTACGTGATGAGTTAGATATATTATTCAGTTTGGGTGTGCAGTACGAGTGCGGGGCGGCGCGGGCGCGGCTGGAGCTCGCGTGTCGGGCTGGGCGCCGGGCGCAGGCACTAAGTGGTATGGCGCGACGATAATACGTCAAACCGCCGACTGCGGTTCACCCACCCCGTCCGGCTAAAATTTAATAGTACTCCACTGTACCTAGCCTACGAGACTACGCCGTTATCTCCACATGAGGTTAGCTGAGTCACATCGGGGCGATGATATCAAAAGAGAAGCGTGAAACTACTACTGGGTATTCAGATAAACTGTAGATATTGATAACTTGCCTATCCATAAGTATGTCTTCATATCATTTTCGTCATTAGTTAAAAGAAAGCCAAAGCAAAAATAAAACTTCTTATTTCATATACGAAGTGTTATTTTTGTTTATTAACAACATGACAATTATAAGCCTACTGTGGAGTTCATAAATGACTTTAATCCTTAACGTACTGCCTGTGTGGAATACACTGTTGAATTGAGTGTCATTTTTACTTTTATTCGATTACGCACTTAAAGCTAACGCACGTATGCAGTAGTTGTGTGAATATGGGTTACAATCCCCAGCTGTAACTCGGCGGACATCGACGCCCAAAAATTTAATCTACCTTTCAAATCCACTCAGATAAATTTTAACGGCGAACGCGTTTAGTGCGATATGTTGGGTGAAAGGTTTACCGACGCCATTTGACCGACAGCTCTATTTGTCGTGAGTGCAGACTGCAGGTCATTGGTATGGCACGTGACAGATATAGTATGCAGTTGAAGCGATTACCTACTCAATGAATTCACATAAATACATCAACCGATTTGGATCGTCGATTATTTTTGTGTTAGGTAGAGTTTTAAGCTTTCTTTGTTTAGGTTTTTACATCTTTATCTATACTATTTTAAATCACACGGCTGCGCTTAAAAGGCGAGCAAAATAAAAAAAGAGAAGCCTCAAAGAAGTTGATAACGGGCACAGCTGTAAAATATATTCTAAGGCAAAACAAGAAATTTCCTGCCGACAAAGAATCTAGTCATATTATAAAAAGTCATAATGTGTGAATATTTACCCTAAGGTTTACAGATGTAGGATTTATGTTTTCCCTCGAGATCCGCAAACCTAACTGGATCAACTCGTGCTGAAAATCTGTAACTATTTACCTTTGAGTTCGAACCCTTTAGTGAACGATTAATGAACGCTGTTCGCCTTAATTAATCTGTTCTCAGTTGTGGCTTGCCCTTAACAAGATGAATTATATTATGAAGAATGCATCCCGACGATATATTGAATTTCATGTAATGAGTGATTAGATTCGTGCGTGCTTACTATGATTGAGTGTTATGAACGATGGGGAACGACAGAGCAGATAGGTTCATAGCAGTAGGATATCTAGCAAATAAATGATGAACTCGCAATCTTTGTTTGTTTATTTTATATTTGTTAAAGCAGAACTGGCGGAATAGAATTCGTCTATTTCGTAAAGCCAGGGCGGGGCGCAAGGGGACAAATCATTTCCACATCAGCGTTGATTGCTGACGACGGAACAATTCAAGTTAAACAATTCCAAGTAAAAAGTAATTGCTAAATTGCTTCGAGTAAGCAATTTAAGCCTAATTTAGAACTAAAAAAGAACACTTAAAAGCTTCTGGAATTCGTCCATTTTCGTACAATACAAATACGAATTCAATTTAGGCCCCGAGAAACAAAGTTGGGAGTTGGGGCCTGAAGTGATTTGAAAACACAGTCAGTCGTACATAATTTCAGGTGAGTTTCTAGGTCATACGAAATATCAAAAATGTTACCAGTTCAAAAAGCATCGTGTTTTGTAAAAATCACAAAACAATATTTGATGATGAAAGATGACTTGTTTTTTTTCTAATATTGCTAGAGCGCAATCCCGCCTGATGGGAAGCAGTAATGTAATCGTTGATGGTAAAGCGCGCTAGTTTATTAAGAGCCAATTCACTCTAGCCTTGAAGATACTTAAATTGTAGTCCGATGGAAACACCGCCGCTGGCAAATTGTTCCAATCCCTCGTGTACCTACGCGAATTTTGACAGTGAGTAAAAGTTTTCAGTGTATCTTGCATTATGCAATTAACAGTTTCGTTTATGTTAACGTTTAAACATTAGGTACTCAAACGCAGATAGTGTATGTACAATTATGAAAGTTTCAGTGCAAGTCCGAGCTAAAGTTCAAGTAAAAACTTTACTTAACAGTAACGTCTACTGATTGCCTTCTCTCTCAAGTTGCAAAACTCTAATTAAAGTAATAGGCCGCTAAGTTGTTCGTTTGCAATAAGTTTCTGATCTGTTAAACTATGTATTATTTGGAGTTTACTTTCGAATTTCGAGACAGACATTTCTTGATTTAGTTTATCAATATTCGATAGGTATTGTGTATAAAAGAACCATTGATGTTATACTCTTCGATGCTGCCACTGTTCCGAAATATTTTTGAAATTGATAACAATAAAATAAAATAAAATAACACGTACTGTTTAGTGCTTATTCTTAATTTAATCTAATTTTAAGTTATTGTATTATTTCTGATAAATTATAAAAATGTTAATTTTATTTGGTATGATGTTATTTTATTTTATTTCATTAAATTTAATTGATTTATTCTATTTTTGTGTAAATTAAATTTCATGTAAATTTACAAAGTGTTGACTGTACTCAATGGCTACCTACATATATCTCGTGTCTACTTTTTAAGGGATTGGGCGCTGATAACCGAAACACAGGCTTTTGCCTAGTTCGGTTACAGATGTGTAATCCAATTGTAACAATAAATTATAGCCTATAATATATTTTGTGTAACAATGTAAATAATTTTCTTTCTGAACAATAGTGTTTGAATTTTTTTGGTTCTAGGACGTACCGGTTTCCTCGCGTTGTTTTCCTTGACGTTTTACTTGACTCGGTGATAAAATAATTTACACAAAGTAAAGCTTCTGTCCGCATTACTACTACTGTCTGGGTTCGACCCTATTAACTCCAACTCGTTTAAGTCACGAGCACGGTTTCCATTAGGCCACCACTACTCCTCAAAGATCTGAATAGAAACTAATTCTTGATGGACAGTTTGAAAAATATTGAAAAAGTACATTACAAAAACTACCAGTTTATATATTACCCGCCAGCGACTTCGTTCGCGTGGATTTAGTTATGCTCCGCTCGTATTGATCGCAGCGTGCCTATATAGCCTAAAGCCTTCCTGGGTTAATGGGCTGTCCAACGCAAAAATAATTTTTCAAATCGGACCAGCAGTTGCTGAGATTAGCGCTGTCAAACAAACAAACAAACTCTTCAGCTTTATATATTACTATAGATGTAAAAGAAATTGATTGAATGATTGAACTTAACTTCATTTCGTGAAATTACAAACTTATCAATCAAGTGATGTTTTATTTCGATTTGTATTTAGTGAAACAATTTATGTTTGGAATGAGTAAGTAGGTAAGTACGTAGTCGGCCGAAACAATATTAACACATGACTTGATCTAGTCTGTCGTATTAGGTACACGATTTGTCCTGATATACACGCCATATTATTTTGGTTCTGTAACACATTGAAGTTAGCAACACAGAAAATAGGACCTAATAATATGAAGTGACATTATCGTTCCCTATTTTTTTTGCTTCGATTTTTATAGAAAACATTTACGTTCACGCCTTTCTTGAATATTATGTCATTGCCTTTTTACATATGTTGACCAATGTCAGTAGTGATTATTATTTTATTCATCAGGTTTGATAGACGTTTTTCAGTTAAACTTCATATAAAATTGTCATAGAAAATGCCCTTTCAGTTTACCCAGTTGTTTCTATTTGCCCGGCCACTTTTCATTATTTTCTTTCTGTAAGAACCTGATTCGAAATATTACGAGCAAAATTTAAAACAAAAGAAAAAATGCTAAGTCAGTCTAACCATTCTGAAGCTTACCAATGAACAAAATTAGATTTTATTATAATAGAAGAAGATTATTGCTCTTAACATGGCAAGTTAGGAAACTCGTAAACTTACTTGTTTCAGTGGAAAATAATTAATGTCAATCTGAAGGCCATATTTGTCGTAGTATAATTTGCTTCAAGTAACTTGCTGTAATAGTTTTGTTTTTTTAACAAAGACTTGGTTCTCTAAGTAACCTTGAGCTTTCTTTCTTCGAGAAAGATCTCGAATTTAGACCTACCTAACTAGATAGTTTGTCCCAGGTATACGTAACTGCGGGGGCGTTGAAATGCTTGTAGCATTTAATATTACATACTTAAACAGTCAGATCTGTAGCAAGAACTTGTAAGTTATACAAATATTTTTTCCGTATAGGAATCGAAGCCGCGACAATCGCCTAACCGCTGCGCCAATTGTACTGTCAAAAGGTTATATTTAAGGTTAAATTTAATGAGTATCCCGCGTTTCAAGGTGCTTCATAAACAACGTAATTATTATTTTGTTTTAATACATTACCTTGATTGGCCGCCAGATTATAGCATAGGTAGACAATGTATGACCTTCTAGGCTCAGAAAATTGATATGATAAGGGCACTGTTTTTCTGAAAACTGACTAACTGGAATTAAGCTTAAGTATATCAATTACGTACTTTGTATTTACGAAACAAAAATATATAGCTCTATTTGCTTTTATCCTCCATCTAAGATTAGGAACTTCTCCGCAGATACTAAAGAAAATAAAATCCAAAAAAGGATTACGCACAACTTGGTGTCTTTGTACAAAAGCTGTTTCAGAGAACAAAGGGAATATAACTAGGATTGGTGTATTGTTGCCGAGGTCCCTAATAATGGGAGACAAGAGGCAAAATATCGCAAGCACAATGTCACACATGTCATCCATTGTCTAAGATATTAGAGTTACAATCAATCACGGGTGTGTCCGTGACATGTACGTAATTAGGAGCGAACCTACGAGGGAGGCGTGCGACTATTCCAATAGAGGACTTTGTCGCAGCCTTCATGTCGATGCGAGATTGTTTATTGTATCGTAACGTCAAGAATATAGAAGTTATTCTATTAAGGACTGACATTAACAGTCTTTTTTCATGGAATAAAATTGACATCTGACAGTTATAGCATGGAAACACTTTCAAAAATTTAAAATTTTATTATAAATTAACAATATTCATTATAGATATTTTTTATAATATAATATAATATATTCAGGCGAATGAGGCATGTCTTCTTGGATTAAATTTTATATTGATACTTGGCTATATTTGTTGCCTGATTATTTACCTATTGTAAAATTAGATGGCGACACTGTCTTTTTTTTTACCCCAGCGATCGGCTTACTTACTGTGTGTTTGTAAGGTTTACTGAATAGAAACCTAATATTATTCAGTTAAAGAAAAAAAATTGTTTATTATCCTAGTAAGTCTATGCCCAATAATAGGATAGCAAGCTTCCAACAAATATTCTTTTTTAAAGAATCCAGGCTAATGCTGAATATTATCACGTTGAATTTCACTTGTTCTCACAAATATGAAAGGTAGTCCTGAAACTATAACCCTGAATTAGCTTCTTGTTTAAATTATCTGTACTGATTTAAGATCAAGCTTGTCTCTCGCCGTTGCCTGTGCCTTCAGTTATCAAAATAAAATCCTGTCATTTCATTTTATATAACCAGCTTTGTGCCAACGTGGGAATTTCTGTCGACAAAAAACCACCCCCACACTTACATCTACATCGCACACACCCAGTCTTTGCTTAAATTTTTAATAAGTGGTAATGTTAAATTAAGTCTTATACCTACCAAAACTCCTACCAAGTGCAGCAAATTGTGAATGAATAATTGTAATGAGGGAGTCGCCTGTGTCGGTAACACAGTTTGTACTTAATTATTTTATTTCTTTTCTTATGTCTGATTGAGATGGAAATAATTGTATTTGGTTTTTGAAATAAAGATTATTATTAGGTATTATTATTTTGAAATAAAGTTAAGATACAAAACCGAATAAGTCGACGTCAGTGATCGTAGTAGTAATGTTGAGACGCTCCAAGGGCCGCAGTGTCTCGTCGAGTCGACGCAGACACGCGGCGCTATCCGCGGGACCTTAGACGTTCAGACGTCGACGACGCGACGTTTAATTAACATTAAGTGGCTTTCCGTATTTCAGACACATCCAAAACTTTAATTTTCCACCAAAATAATATGTTACGAAGCTACTGCGGTTCAGATATAATTAAGGTACCTTTGTTAAGAGACGACGGATTCCAACATAATAAAAATCTGAGATACTGGATTAGATTTCGTTCATCATCATCATCATCAACAACCTTTTTGTCGTCCTACTGCTGGGCACAGGTCTCCTCTCATACAGAGAAGGATTGAGCGTAATTACCGCGCTTGCTCAAGGGGGGATGGCGATTACAGAATTAAAGTCCAGGTTTCCTCAAGATACTTTCCACCCCCCTCCTTATCCCCTCGGTACGTCCATGTTCATCTTGTAATCAGTCATTGCTGTCCAAGATATACTTAGAAAGTACATACAACTTAAGTTACATTGGTACTTGCCTGACCTGGAATCGAACCCGCACCCTCACGCTTGAGAGACTGGTGTTTTAAAATTAAGTAGGTACCATGTAGGTTGGTAAAGAAATAAAACCAGGTTTTCAATTAATTG
This sequence comes from Sesamia nonagrioides, assembly GCA_017933935.1. NCBI lineage: Eukaryota > Metazoa > Arthropoda > Insecta > Lepidoptera > Noctuidae > Sesamia > Sesamia nonagrioides. The sequence continues at coordinate 1,012,663 of JADWQK010000835.1, read as the reverse complement.
AGGTACGAGTTGGTTGGAGTTATTTTGTTACATTAGATATTGTCAATTAACTATTATAGACTTGTCAATTATACTAACTTAATTATAGACTTTTTAATTACGTATGTTTTTTTATGTCAATAAATATTTATTATTATTATTATTTATTATTATTTTGCTGTTTTCAAGCAAAAAAATTTTAGCCAGACATTTTATGTTAGTAGGTATGTGCGGCACAGACTGGCAATAAACAAATGCTCTTCCCACCCTTTGTTTTAAAGAAAATGAGTTTCTCCAATCGGAAAAACAAATAAACTTCACAGCATTAAGTTCTTGACTCTTCAGAAATTAACTTTTGGGACCCAATTAATAATTTCTTTGCTTGTCACTTGTCAGAGGCATTGTACGTAAACCGAACTTTTGTAAGGAGATAATTTTTGAAAGCGATATTTGATAAAGATATAGAATTTATTTTTCCTTCATTTCTATTGTTCCAGTTCAATTCCCGATTAAGCATTTTTAACATTATTTAACTGAGTGTCGCTTGTTCCTTCATTCTCAGACTGATGCAAACTTTAATTTCCAGTAGACATTAAACGTAAGGCCGCTGCCTCGAATCTTGCGGACAGCGGGGCGGCGGCGGCGCGGCGGCGAGTGAGCGGCAGGATCTTATGCGTACAATTAAACGGAACGGTTCTCGAAAACAGCCGCGCGGCAGCGGGGCGATGGCGGGCAGCGAGCGGTTCACTTCTCGCGCTCGAATCTTGCGGGCAGCGAGCGGGAAGCGAGCGGTGATCGAGCGTTAGGAATAAATTTGAATCAAAAAGATGTTGCCGCTATTGTTCAGACATTTCTTTCGTGAATAAAAACAAATATCTCGTCGACACAATTGTGAACACAACACTACGCTGCTATAGTGAAGCGCGATCTGCCCGCTAGTTTCGAGAACGGGTCTTCGATGCCCGCCCGGCTCCCGCGCCTCCGCCGCCGCCGCCCCGCTGCCCGCAAGATTTGAGGCAGCGGCCTTAGAGCTTTGTGTTAAAGTATTTACGGAATAGTTCCGTTCCAAGTGCTCTGTTTTAGAGATTTACGGATAGTGACTTTTGCGATAATTGAATACAATTTACATTGGTTGGATAAGTTTAGAAAAATCACAAAATATTGAAAAGTTCTTCAAAAGTTACCTTATATAAGTAACTAGCTGCGCCACGCGGTTTTACCCATGTAGGTTTCGATATGTTATTTTTTTTATATGCTCCGTTCCTATTGGTCGGAGCGTGATGTTATATAGCCTTAAGCCTTCCTGGATTAAATGGGTTATCCAACGCAAAAATATATTTTTCAAATCGGACCAGTTGTTCCTTAGATTAGCGCGTTCAAACAAACAAAATAACAAACAAACGAACAAACAAACTCTTCAGCTTTATATATTATATAAGAAAGAAAATCACTGTTGCGTGTATTGTAATGTCTATACCGCATTTGCATTATCTGTAGACAAAAGAGCTTCATAGAAGCAGAGGTGTCCAACATCTATTCATCGAGAAAAATCTAAACAATTTTCATAAATCTATACTAATATTATAAATGCGAAAGTATATCTGTCTGTCTGTCTGTCCGTCCGGCTTTCACGCCAAAACTATTGAACCGATTGTAATGAAATTTGGTACACAGATAGTCTAGAGCCTGAGAAAGGCTAAATAACATCCCGCTATGATCAATAGGAGCAGACAAAAAATATTGCTAAAACTTATATATATATATATATATATATAAATATATATAAATATATATATGTGTATATATAATATAATACATATTGCTCCCATTATTTTAACAGGCGCTTATTTTAGATCATCACGCCGCGCGCCGATGGAGTCGCGGACAACAGCCAGTGTCAAAAACAAACAGCGAAAATCGGTAAAAAAGTAAGATAGCATTCACAAGTATCGACTAGTGAATGACAATCAAAAATAGCCACGTGTTTTGGCAGAAGCCATTATAACCCATTAAAATTAAAAAAATACTCTACTGCCGCAACGTATGACCTTATTTAAGGAAACATTTCAGATTTGGTAGATTTATAGTAAAATGTAAAGTGTTCCAGTACCTACTGACCGCCTTTGATTCTTGTAGGTTTATAAAATTGACAGTAGTAGCACAGTATAAAAATCATACAGTAAGTCGACGCCTTTGATCTCGTGTAAAATGCCGACATCGTCTAGACAGTAACGCATCGGCCAGGGTTGTCACAAATAAACAATATTTATAAATTATTTATTTATTGCAGATCAACATCGATAGCTGTATTATATTTAATTAATTTGATATTTTTACTAAGGGAACAACTCGCGATAGATTTAAGTTATTTAGGTGGCATTTTATCGTAACCAGCACCCCAATCCACCTCGGAATTAACACCCATATCATATTAATAATTATACATTTAAATTGGCGTCCGCCATCTTGGATTTTAAAAAGGGTGGCTTTTTCGTAACAAACACCCCAATTATACTCAATATTGACACTCATATCAAATTATACAAGAATGACGTTCGCCATTTTGAATATCAAAAAGGATGGCTTTTTCGTAACAAGCACCCCAATTATACTAAAAATTGACACTCATATCAAATTATAAAACAAACAAATAAAAAAATAAACACGCGTTAGCCCTTAATGATAGATACCGAGCTACGAACATCGTTTTGTTCGCAGCTCGAGTGCCGCTTACCCGCGTCTCGTCCCTCACACCCCGCACGATTGCTCTGTCTAGAGGTCTTCGTCGGACGACTGTATGATTTTTAGACTGTGGTAGTAGCCTAAGTAAAAACTAAATAATTTAATTAGTTAAAAGCATCATAAATTCAGAAGATTGATAGTTCAAATGAATTGATTTCAAGTTGAATATAATAAATTCAACATATTTAAATACATACAACGTTATTATTTGTATATGCGAAACCCTAAACACGTGTCCAGTATTTTTAAATAAAGAATCTATGTATAAAATTTCAAAAAGATATCATGAAAAAGCACAAAGTTATGAGCTTGTTATTTTACCTGGTTGTCCCAACAAAAATAAGCTTAACGCACTGCTCGGCCGGCCGCGTCAGCCATGGCGCGGCGCGGCAACCCTGTCTCACACGCCTAGTACTATGGTCTAACGTCAGCTGAGTTGTGCGCTCGGTAACCACACTGCACTAATTTGCAAATGTATTTGGAAAAAAATACAACATGGTGTAAAAATGATTGGAATCGATTCAGTTGCTTATTCTGAACCAGCTATATTCGGGTTCCGTATAAAGAAAAAAGACAAAATGACGTTGTGTATTGTATTTTTATAACAATGTGTACCCTAAAAATAACCTTTTCTACTTCTGTCCAATGCTATCGTGAATGCACCGTAGACTCCAACTAATTAAAGAATAGGTATAGGAAGAGAAAACCCCGAAGAAGCGATTTTAATATTGTTGCTTTCTATCTTAATAATTCGTAAAAGTGCTCCGTTAAGATAATAGGGTTCGCAGATCGTGAATCTTCTTAATTACCAACAATGTTGAAATTAAGCTTTTAATGAGTTTTAATTAACAAGTTTAGGAACGTTGCGTGAAAATACTTAACGATTGCCGCGAGATACTTTACACAATATCTAACGGTAAAAGACTAACGTACTAACAATTACAAAATAAAAGGCAATAAGGGTTTCTGTAATATTTTATCATCGGCTCTTTGTGTCTAACCTACTCTCATCGGTTTTGTAAGTAGTAGCGTTACTGAGTGCCTAATACCACATCTTTGGCAAACGTAGGGACCTACATAACTTAATAACTCAGCAGTAAAATCAATAACACTATTAGCACACAATGTTAAACAACTCGATAACACCAGAGCAGAGATATATACAATTTATGCGAAGAAGTAGCCAACTGTCCTGGCCCAGGGTGCAAGTAGGTCAGATTCAGAAGTTAGTTGCCAACCTGCCTCCCAGTTACTGCAGGTGCGATGTAAAAAGGCCTGGTTACACAAGTTCTGCTCATTTATAAAAGGCCTCTAACGCACATAACATAGCGCCTATTAGGAGTCTATATGTAGAAAAACAAAATGCGATAATCCAATAAAAAAGTACATTTGCAACAATTCAAAAGAGCTGTGCTGACTTCAAGGCTGATTAGGTACTTGTTCCTCATTGCTCGAATTTATTCTGATATATTTCTTCTAACGCGAAATAAGGAACTACTGAAATTGTAGTTACCTACTTCATGCTCTTTTTTCATTCCTGCATTAAGAGAAACACAAAAAGCTACAATATGTATTCTCGCAGTTGAGTATTTTTCCAATTAAAAGTTTTTGATTAAATAACTCAACTCAATGGATTAATTAACTCAATTTATGATTCCGATAAACAAATACATATGAATTGATTTTAGTAATGAAATACGTGTGCTGATTGTGTGATGTATTATACAATAAACGTCTAGGTACTTGATTAGCCTAATTACAAACGAATCGGGAAAATTGCATAATCAATCAATTTGTTTTGATTTCCCTAATGAGTTACGGAAAACTAAATAAACAAGGGAAGTATACAATAAAAGTGAAGGTAAATTATACCGAGCGCGTCTCTACGACGCCACGGGTTGAATGTGGACAAATTAGTAGCAATTTGCGTCGCAACGTTCCCGTTTCAGACCAAATGTGAATATCAAATGAGTGTTTAAGCCACCCATTTGGATCACTCTCGGCCGATGCCAATCATTTCAAAATTGATGCTTGCGGCTTCAACTCGACAACTGTTAATTATTACTAGTGCTATTATTCCAGCTGTGGTTTATTACCTGCTCCTCATATTTTATGCTCTTTATTCTGATGTTATCGTTTTTAATAATTATGTAGCGATTTGTTATACGTGTATAGCCGAAGGAGGCGGTTGTATGGGAAAGGTAATCTGGATAATACGTAATTGATTTTTTTATACTGACTTGCCGTTTCGACAACGTCAAAAATTAATAGCTTCTTTTAGATTGTTGACGTAGGTACTTAAGGATATTCTACTCTGTAGTCTTTAATAATGCAAAGCTATTTAAAACTCAAGCTCTGACTTGAGAAATAGCCCGTAATTGCTGTACCAAAGAATGCAGAACAAGAAAATAAAACGTTCACTTCACATTGCGACTTCATAATCTCCACTGCGACTTTCATAAAACTTGTTTAAAAGCTGTGCTCAGAATGTACCTGCCTCTGGTATTAAATAAGATAGTTAATATAAAAAGTTAAGAAGTTGCGATACTAAGCTAAAGTTATATGTTAAAGGAGTCAAGGAGTCCCCCACAACGGCTTGATTATGTCTCGACCAGATTGAATGCCGGAACAAAGGGGTCTTATTGTTATTCACCCCTGTAGTGTAGCAGTGACAAACTATTTAGGCGACGTCGCAGCCCTTAAACGGCACAGTTGATTGTTTTCAGCCAGAGGTTAACTACCTGTGTAAGGCTAGAGGAGGTGTTAGTCACAATCTATTGCCGTACACAGAGAGAAGAGGCTCTAGGCACTATTAATTGTTAGTAGTTTGGCAACGAGCTCGTTTGTGATAACTTTGATGTTAAACTTTATGAAGTGTAAGAAATTGAGTCGTTCAATTAAGTAATTATTTTTATAATGTTGATTTGATTCGAATAGTGTTTAAGTTATCATTTAGGTTTACGCATCAATAATTTTGTGAAAGTTACAATAACGTACCTTTATAATATATAGAAATTTGTTGCTAGCCTATACTAACCCACTCCTGTGCAAAAGCTTATCTCTCCATCCCTTCTATCTTACGCGAGCCTGCGCGTCCTCTTAACAGTGTTGATGGAATCTATCTAGCTCACCCCGCCATCTACATCTTCTTCTTATTGTTCTTCTTCAGCCTATTGAGGTCCACTGCTGTACAAAGGCATCCCCAAAGGCTTTCCACAATGACCAGTCTTGTGCTGCCCACATCCATTGGCTTCCCACGACCTTCACCAGGTCATCAGTCACTTTGTTAGGGGTCTCCCTATGCTGCGTCTTCTGGTACGTGGCTGCCACTCCATAACCTCACTGACCCATTGGCCATCGTTTCTATGAGCAGTGTGCCCCCTAACTGCCACTTAATTTTAGCGACTTGAAGAGCTAAGTCGGTGACTTTAGTTCTTCTGCGGATCTTCTTTCCATCGCCCTTTGTGTGACCTTCGTATGAGACCCATTGTGATTTATGAGCGACCACGTTTCAGTTCCATATGTCATCACTGGCAACACACACTGATCGAAAACTTTAGCCTTGAGGCACTGTAGTATCTGGGACGACGAGAAGATGTAACGTAGCTTTCCGAAAGCTGCCCAGTGGAGCTAAATTCGACGAGACAGGTCTTTCTCGAAGTTGGACCTATCAAGTTGGTCTTTTTGGCCCAGATATATACCATCTATACTCGTCAACAACTTCGAGTGCAGTGCAACAGTTCGAAATGATCTTCATCTTATCCATGTTCATCTTTAGACCCATTTCTTGGGAAGCTCTGCTGAAGTCATTGAGCATTTTGCCCAAGTCTTCCAGGGTCTCCGCTATGAACACGATATCATCTGCAAGTCGGAGGTTAGTGTGTATATATGTAGTGTGTATGTACGCGCAGTTGATGTTGATGCCAAGTCATTTCCAGTCCAGCAGCTTGAAGACATCCTCCAACGCAGCAGTGAACAATTTTGGATATATGACATCTCCTTGTCTCACTCCACGCTGAGTAGGATCGGTTTCGAGTCCTGATCCTCGAAGCGGACTGACATGGTGGCATTTTTATACAAACACCTTATCACCTCAATGTATCGATAGTCAATTTGGCACCGCTGGAGACACCACAGCAACACCCAAGTCTCATTTTTTTTTTTTTTGGGATGGGAAATCGGAATTATTCTTACATATGAAATAGGCGTTTTGTCGTACTGGCCACTTGGATTTCAAATATCTCCTCTTTGGTTTAGAATTCCAAATTCAAATTTATACGGCCATTTACTCATCAATTTGTATCTCGAAAACCGTATTTCTTTTGCTTTTTTTTTTCTTTTGGGTTTTTCTCTGCGTCATTGAGTTTACAAAATGGAAAATTTAAAATTTTGCATTATTTACGAACATGAGTTCCGCTGTGGACAGCTTCCGTGGCGTAGCGGTAGCGGACGCGGCCGCTGCGCAAGGTGGCGCGGGTTCGATCCCCGCACAGTGCAAGTATTTGTATGCATGAATATGAATATTTGCACTGGTCTGGTTGTGCCTCGGAAAGCACGGTAAGCCGTTGGTCCCGGTTGCCATACGAACATCTAGTGGCAGCCGTTACGGGTTGTTGGAGCCCTCAAAAGTCCAACAATTGGTCTAACTGCAATGCTTCGACGTCGCCTTCGGGTTGTGGAGGTCAGACGGCAGTCGCTTCACGGAAAATGTCGAAGTTTAGCCATATCAGCAGTTGGACTGGTAAAAGCGGACCCCAGACTCCAAAGCTAAAAAAGGCTTCGGATGCCACTGGGATTAACGCTGTGATGATGATGATGATGAGTTCCGCTGTGGCACCAGTGCTGCAGCTAATTTAACCTCGCAGCAGGTATAGGTAAAATACTGTCAGAGCAGTAATAATCGGGTGTTGAGGGTGATTGGGGGCCTCGGACTTCGAAGTAGAATTATTGATAAAATGTTGTACTTAAATCTACTACTTTTATCACAAGCACATCCATTTAAAGTCATTAAAAAAAAATATTTAAGCCTTCTTTCTGTTTACTTCTGGGAACTGTGTAAAAAGCATTTTTAAGCTGATTAGGGTCATATTAAGTACCTAGTCTATGGTGAAAATAGAAGGTTTTATAAGAGAAAATTGTTGAATTAGTTTATATATTTTAGTTACCAAATGCATAATTGTTTCCAATCTCTTCTAAAATGAACCATGACTAATCTATCGTAATAACGTTATTAGTGACCATATTTCAGACCAGAATACAATCTTTAAAGGTTTAACTTTATTACCACAGGACGTTCAGGGTACTTCTCAGCATGGCGCTACTTGCCCCGTTAACAATATTATTTTTACAATTCTACTATATAAGATTTTTGCTGTAATAAGATACTTAATGTATCCGTTACGTTAAGACTTCCCTTGCATGATAAGAAGCTATCTTCTTACCTTGTATGGACACCATATAAATATGTGTATTAATAAAATAACAATAATAATATCTCATCATCATCATCATCACAGCGTTAATCCCAGTCGCATTCGAAGCCTTTTCAGCTTTGGAGTCTGGGGTTCGCTTTACCAGTCCAACTGCTGATATGGCTAAACTTCGACATTTTCCATGAAGCGACTGCCGTCTGACCTCCACAACCCGAAGGCGACATCGAAGCACTGCAGTTAGACCAATTGTAGGACTTTTGAGGGCTCCAACAACCCGTAACGACTGCCACTAGATGTTCGTAGGGCAACCGGGACCAACGGCTTAACGTGCTTTCCGAGGCACGACCAGACCAGTACAAATATTCATATTCATGCATACAAATACTTGCACTGTGCGGGGATCAAACCCGCGCCATCTAGCGCAGCGGCTGCGTCCGCTACCGCTACGCCATGGAGGCTGCCAGCAATAATAATATCTACACCATCCAAATAGCATAACATAATTATGAAGACTTATATCGCTAAGAAAATATTTCGCATTTGGATTTCATGCTCGTTCTTGTCCATTCTGCTTAGCAGTTGAACGAGTAAGCTTCATATTTCACTGACCGAGTCTCTGATAATCCAAAAGTTAGAGCTTGTAAATGATTTACATAGTTGAAATGATTGCTTTGAGTTTGTGTTTGGTCACGAACAAAGAAAATATTGTTATTTAGTACGGTTATGGGTATTCTGTATTCGATCTGACGTCTTGTTCCGCAAAAAGTTGCTTTTCATATTCACGGCTGTCTCTGACGTTGCGCGTTGGTAATTTATATCAGCATATTTTTTTTTTAAACTTTGCCCTATACTGCCGATTATTCCTGTATCATCATGGGTGCATTTACAAATATTTAAACTCATATACACAAACTATCTGTAGGTCATACAAATATTTGTTCCGTATGGGCATCAAACCCGCGACACGCAGTGCAGCAGTTACTCGCTCAGCCACTACGCTAACCGTGTGTCATGTCCTTTTGCAAGTCGGTTGAAAAAAAAATCAGATCATGTATAAATATCACGATATTTATTTACCCTGAAGATTTTTATGGGTAGGTACTTACGTTCATATTTCATGGATTTAATAAAGAAGTTCTGATGTCTTACTTTAGCAGCGCGAAATATTGAGTAATTAAGTCCTAGGCATGTAATAATGTGGAGCCTACGCTCGTTAGTAAATACTGGTACTTATTTATCTTAGCTCATATAATCTGAGCTTAGTAAACACAAAAGGAGTACAAAACTGGTTATGGGTGAGTAGGTTTCTGTTTTATTTCTTGTAGGTTTCTCTCTATATTATTACATATACCTACATATTACCTTTGTTTTTTTTTCTTTGAGGATGGGTAATTACCAAATGACCTCTCCCACTCTAAGCGAAGCGGAAGGGCCTGTCAGACTTTTACTGACTAAATCCACCCGTGTTCCTTCACTTGACTGTGCACCAGGGATCACCGTATCTCTTTCGTACAACCCACGGCCCCGACAGACATACCTTTATTTTCGAATAGGGCTGGACAAAAAAATATGAAAACCAAATACTTATTTATTTTCTCTATTACGATATCAGTACCTAATACTTTTGGTATTGGACCCAATTTTTATTGCCAAGGAAGTGATTCTACCTTTATTGTTACCCGTTCTCAAAGGTATATTTTTATTTATTAAATTTCTCGTATCGTTGGTCAAAATCCCTCTATAATCTATTCACGCATATATTGTACCTGCATAACTCGAAAAGGTCGCGTTGTGTATCTCATTTCTGTTATATTTCACCTCTGAAACACCTCCTTTAGATTTGTTGTTTCAGATCAATGGAGCTGGAGGCAGCCGAATACATAGGCAAGCTGTAAACTTGATTAGGGGATTGAAAGAAACAACAAACAACGAAAGAAAAATCAAGGGAGAAGAAGCCGTTTGCGCTGTTACTTACTCAAATACAGCGAATAAATTTTTGGTTGAAAGGGGATACGAATACGATACGACTTGTTTTGATAAATAGAACGAGAATGTCATCCCGTTAGGGGCATATTTTACAATAAGGGAGCGTATGAGTAAAACAAATTACTTAAATTGTGTGTCAGGTGTCGTGAGGTGAGACAAACATGAGGGTAGCGGGCACGTTGCGGCGCGGCGGCGGCGCGGGCGTCGCGACGTCTGTACGACAGACGCAGTAATTGCAACACACCGGTTTATGTGCCCGCAATAACTAATCTTTCTTTTCTGGAGAGCCATTTTTTAGCGGGTGACATTTTATTTTGTGGCTCGAAATATTACACCACCAACGCAGGGGTGGTCTTTCTGTGTTGTATTGTCAGAGACCTCTCTTTAGATATTCTGTTACGTTGATTGTGTAAAACTAAGTTATTTTTTTTGTTGTTACGAAAACTAGATACTATGTCATTATTTAGTAAGCTGCAATGTTCCATATCTACTGTTTTATCCTGAGTAGACTCCTAATCATAACCTCTAGTAAAACCAATTGCCACAACAGATTCCAGAGAAGAAGTTGACTGGCTGGTCACTGACCTGTATTTTAAGATCAACTCACATCTAATATAACAATCGTATAAGCGTAGAAAAAATGACAATTCTTAAATGGGAGCATCTGAAGATGCTACCATTAAATTGATCGCGCGTAAGAACGAGTAGTAAAAATAAAATGGGTAAAAATCCCAATCGGTTGGGTAAAGTTGAAAGGAGGATAGAAAAGCGGTGGCTCCGACGACCCTCGGCGTCCTCGAACTTTGACAGTTTATATGAGCCGTGTAATGGCGCCTTAAACTAAATAAAGCTTTGCATTTGGCTCGTGTATCGTAACCCCTGCTACGCTTGCTTTGTCTCGACTAGATTAGAACTTGCTCCAGCAACGGATCTTCTGTAGGTAAGTTTATATCCATTTTAATAAATTCCGCCACTCTTTCGATTTTCTATTTCAAGTGCTGAGGCCGACTTGATATAGTGTCGCGTTTCGTTATATGTCGTAGATGTAGTGAGCATACGCTTTTACTCATTAAATTCACAACAATTGAAATGCAATTAACGGAAGCTGTTATTCATCAAATCATCTATAACAATGACGATAATTTAGACCTATCAATTCATGTTTGCTATGTAATCAGAACACAATAATATGGCATACGTAAGTAACTGATTACTCGGGCATGGCTGCACAGATATCCTGTGACCTCAGGTGTTGTATACCTATGTGACGTAGGTGCGTATGTGTCGACTCCGAGACTAAGTACAGAGATAGGATGAGTGATGTAGCTGTCATCGCCGCAGGCAGCTTGGACTGCGTCCAGTCACGAATGCAAATTCATACCAGAAATTGACTCACTATGCTTTCCAGGCATATTAGTGCGAATTTCGGTGGATTAGCCCCCGCTACGGGCTACATGTTGTGGCTTTTGTGTATTATGCTAGATTCTAGTGGATTTTAGCACGAATAATGAATCAATCCTAGATGTGTGGCTAATTGGACGATCCTAACATCGGAATGGAACACAGGCCATTGAATTAATTGAAATTAACCAATATTGTGTGCTTGTCCTTGGTTTTGATTAGCTTTGGACTGAAAGAGCTGGAAGGCATAGGGAGAGGCTTTTGCACAGCAGTGGAGATGATACAAGCTAATAGCAGTAGTAGTAATCCTTGGTTATACTTGATTTCTAACAGTTTCATTCAAACGCACATCCAGTTACAAGCTTTCAAATTTCATGTTATCTGCTTGTGAATTTTTATAATGGCTAGTTTTAGTCCCTATTACAAAAACAAGAAAATAATTAAAAATAACAGCCAAGTGTGAGTTGTACAAATTGATCCGTATAACAAGGCAAACAATGCTGATAAAAAACCCCTTCTTGAATGAGGCGAGGCCGCTTGTAATTTTTACAAATTTTATTTAGCGGAAACACACACTTTGTGAAATAAAACCTGTCTACCTATTACCGTTCATGAGATACAACCCGCTAACAGACAGACGGATGGACAGGCGGACAGGGGAGGCTTAGTAACAAGGTTCCGTTAGCACCCTTTGAATACGGAACCTAAACAAGATTTCTACCAACACACATATTTGTTAACAATCGCTAACAAATATTGGGTGTTGGTAGATCAACACCCAATATTTGTTGTTACAGGCCTATTTTTTTAAATATTAATTTACAGGCTCTAGCCTGTAATGGCTTTAGCACGTATATTTTTCGGGGGTAAGAACTGGCCATTTTTCTGATAATTTTAGTGGTATTAATCGGTTTTTGGTAGAGTTTGCAAGAAGATGCCGTTAATTTACAGCATCGTCTTGCAAACTCAGATCTAAACCAGAATACCCAAAGGCAATTATTGTCTCTAAATCAACAGAATAATAACAACTACAGTTAAAGCCCATGTAGATATGCATCGGATCACTTAATACCTAACAACTGAGCTAATATTTGGCTATCAGTTGCACTTAACTGCAATTGGCAAGACCACAACGGACTCTGCAACACCGCTATCTGTTTTCGATAAACAAGTGATCGAAATCAAATGGGAACTGGCGTAGAGAACTATGTGGTATAACTTGATTAGAAATGTAGGCTCTATTTGGCAACTTCATTTCATTTCATTTCAACTGGAAATATCACTCTCCTGCCACGAAATTGTTACTATCATGCTCAGCGCTACCTGGGTTTTCAGACCATCCAACGTTTCTATGTTTCCTACTCTTAAAACCATCGACGTTCATGTTCAAAACTTTTCTCATGACATTTTCCTCATTCCATAGCAATTGAAAACATAACACTTTAAAATATCCATATATCGTGAAAACAGAACTACTGAGGCTGTTTGCCTAATAAGAACGACTTACCATTGCCAAATAGATAAATAAAAAAAGTATTATTACAGAACAACTTTGGCAGTAAATCTGACATAGGGGAGAAGATATACCTGTCCTGCCATATGTTAGAACAATTTGCAACGAGAAAACTATATGGTTTAAAAGGCTGTATGAAAAAATTAACAAAATTGGTCAAACAGCAACATCATAAACACAAACATTGAAACACACACAATCAAACCCTATGTTATAAATTACACAGTAAGTTTTTTTTTAATTTAACTCACCTTCACTATTTTGCCGTAACATAAAACACGTATTGTAATTTAGTATGGCCCCTCTCTAATTTGTACATTTAATAATGTTAATGTACATATAATGTATCTAATCTAACCATTTAACAAATACGTATAAGCCGACGGCTAGGGGCCGCAGCATTTTCGCCCATAGACAAAAAGACAGTAAGGGTTAACGCCAAGAAGATGGCAGCAACGACGAGACAGGATGACGTCTGCTAATAAAAGACATTTGTGATTGCCTTTCTCTCTGTCAAACGTGAATAGATGTTATAGCATTTTCCCCTTACACAGACATTGGAAAACCTTTTTTAGGGGCCTTTATGAGCTGAAATGAAACGATAAGTATAACATTCAATCTGTAAGGCATGCACTTTATCCTTAGCTTCAACAAGCTAAAAGTTAACCACTTTTAGATTCATGTTATTTGCTTATGTCTCCTTACGAGGTGAAAGTCATGGCCCCTCACTGGGTCTACGTGGTACATTATTATCCCACCCCTCTTCGGAGAGAGAAGGCTATATGTCCCACGAGTGGGCATATTGTAGGGTTGTTATATCTACTTGTAAATCATTAAAAGTAAAATTTGCATTCGAAATTGCCCCGTGTTAACAGTAACGTGACTGTAAAAGAGGCTGAATTATTGACATTACTCAATAAAGCGAACAGCCAATAAGCACGGCTCCTACTTTGTTAAACTGTAATAATTTGACCGTAAAATGCAGGGGTTATCTCTAACTCCCGAATCAATTTGCAAAAGATTAGGTGAGGAAAAGTTTTCTTTTGTTTTCTTGTTCTTGTTTCGAAGACAGTTTGGGTAAGTTATATATTTAATGCTAATATTTACTTCATTCAGACTTCTTTCCTCTTTCCTACGAAATATGACCTCATTTGTAAATTCCTTTATAAAGTTAGCTTCATAGTTACATTAAAATAGTGTAACTACATTGTAATATCGATATTTTACATTATGAAATGTTAATGTTTAATGTGAAGTATCGATATTACATTGTAGTTACACTATGTTTTAATGTCAAATATTAAAATATGACAGCCTCCGTGGCGTAGCGGTAGCGGACGCGGCCGCTGCGCAAGGTAGCGCGGATTCGATCCCCGCACAGTGCAAGTATTTGTATGCATGAATATGAATATTTCCACTGGTCTGGTCGTGCCTCGGAAAGCACGTTAAGCCGTTGGTCCCGGTTGCCATACGAACTTCTAGTGGCAGTCGTTACGGGTTGTTGGAGCCCTCAAAAGTCCAACAATTGGTCTAACTGCAATACTTCGATGTCGCCTTCGGGTTGTGGAGGTCAGACGGCAGTCGCTTCACGGAAAATGTCGAAGTTTAGCCATATCAGCAGTTGGACTGGTCTCCTTTAGCCCCCGAGTGTGACCAGCGTGTGTGGGTAGCTCCCGCACGCGCATTGCACTGGTCACCACGTCTGGGGGTCCGTTCACGGGTAATCCTCCCTAGGCGCGGAAACCGGCCTAAATTAGGCCGGTAAGCCCTGAGAGTGGCCTGGAGTCAGATCTTCGGGGCGAGCCTGGGTCACTCTCAACGCAGGGCTCGAGGGAACCGAGTGTTTTAGTGGGTATTCCCGGCTCCGGCCGGGCGAGTCCCACACGCCTGTCGCCTAGCTAGCGGCGGGTACGGTGCGTAACGCATTTTCACTCGTATAAAAAAAAAAAAAACTGGTAAAGCGGACCCCAGACGCCAAAGCTGAAAAGGCTTCGGATGCGACTGGGATGAACGCTGTGATGATGATGATGATTAAAATATGTATATAACGATACTTCTTTATTTATTTGTAATTTAGTTTTATTATCTTCCTGCTCAGGATGGAACTTGTTGACGTGCCATGGAAGAGGCCTATGAGGACGAGTAGAGGCTGATGATTACCTTCCTGTACGAGTCGCAATAAATACGTTTTCTCTCTATCTTCTTTTATTATTTCGTATTTCCGAGTTTTTTTTATTAGATCGGCTCCTAAGTCAAACAAAATCGTATTTTTTTTTCGAATCTGAGTTGTTGGTACTTCCAGACATTACCGCGCTCAAACGAACAAACTCTTTAGCCTTATTATATTATTAGTACCTATACATTACCGACAACTAAACTAATTAACTAAAAGGAAAATCTTTCAAAAGTATAAACAGTGCTGTGTAAACACAAATACATATGTAAAAAGGAGCAAAACAAAGCAATTTCGATCTCTCATCGCCGGAACTCCATGCTGGCAAACATGAGATTATGACGTGTAAGAAAACAAGGCTGTTATACCTTGTTTATATCGAATTCTTTTCTATTTGTTTTGTTACACAAACACTATCTAATATACAGTAGTTAGTTATGTCTAATAATTGAACTCAAAGCATTTACTTCAAACAGGCACAAAAAGGCAATTTCTAACGTATAGAATTGATCCCAATTGCTCCTTCCAAAAGGTCTACAAAAACTTTTTTTTTTATTAAAATAAAGACATAATGATACTCGTTGCTCTCCGCGATTTCACTCACAAAATGTTGGATCCCGTGGGAATATAAGGATAAGGGAGTGTCTTATATGGTAATTGTAGTTAAAAACCGTCTGTGTGCTATACTTCATCCAAATCGATTCGCTAGTTTTTGCGTGAAATATCTGTCCATATAAACTTTCACATTTATACCTAATGTTAGTATGATAAGCGGTAGGATGACTAAAATAATCCTGTCCGATTCAAGAAAATATATTGGAGTCTGTCTGGTCTTTGAAAGAAAAAGTTTTATCCGACCGTAAGAATTACTATCCTGTCTTTGTAACCCTTGGGTGTCATAAAAGGCGGCTAAAGGTTGGTCGTGCAGGCAGATGACCGCTACCCTTAGGGCTGCGAAGGTCAACCGAAAAGGCAGCTTAACAACCGGATAACATTGTGTCACAGTTTTGTTATTACTATAATGAAGAATGGCCCGTTCTAAAAGAGGATAATGTAGCAAAATGATACAACATCTCATCTGTATTCAACGAAAGGTAAGATAGAGGTTTGTGTTCCACGTGTGCCTCTAGGATATGTCAGCATATCGTGACGGAGTCCTCGAAGACTGATGCCTGCCAAGGCTGTCGGTTGTGCGAGACAGATACCGTCGCTCCTAGCGCACAGACAAGTGAAAGAACACGGATGGGTTTTAGTCAGTAAAAGTCTGACACACCCTTTGGTTCCGCCCAGAGCGGAAGAGGTCATTTAATGATTTTCTATTCGGAACGGAAAAGGTAAGAAGGTGGACCAAAAGTAAAAACCAATTTCGCCAGCAATGTTTAAGTGCCAAGTAAAAAGAGCGAAACTATTGCTATTAGGTTAGCACAGCTCCAGACTCCAGACTGTTACTGAGAATGAAGGAAAAACAGAACAGAATAGAATAGAATACTCGTCATTTTGTACCATATAAATTACAGAATATAAACATGAGAATTTTACAAAGGGTGACAGATAGACATATATACGGTCGAATTGAGTAACCTCCTCCTTTTTGAAGTCGGTTAACAATAAATATATATACAATAAAGTGTATCGTACTAATTTAAATAAATATCTGTTAATACAAATCAAATATAATAAGATAATTATTTTTAAGACAAAAGAAGTGCTTTTTTTGTTAACAACAAACTGCGAAAAACAGCATCGAAATCAAATGAAGAATTTTAATCTCTATAGCAAAATAAAATGAACAAGAATATTCCACGTAAAGCAATAACTAATAAATATCGGCGAAAGACGCCACAGCATCTCTAGTAGCGAGCAAATAGGACCGGTACTCACTGCACCTTGGTCCCACAGCGCGGATGTCGCCGTCCCGCACTTGGACTTAATGGTGCGTGTAGACCGCCCGATATGCATGTGAGAAATGCATATAATATTGATTTGCACTATACTTAAATACTTTAAAGCAATGGCTTCTTTATTCAAGTATGCTAGATTTTATCTATGTGTTGCGGAATTTTCTCTACACAGCGTAGGTTTCGTATATACGCTTCTATATTAAACTAAGCAATAAACATAGAATGTAATTAGGTAATCTAACTCTAAAGCCACTGTCACGACGGAGTCAACAATTACAAATACAATCTACAGGCAGAAACTATAGATGCCTTCCGACTTGTTAGGTTTACGTTTGTTCAATATTGTCATACACGCACGCCAATTGTTATTATTACGCACCTGACCTGTCAGAAGAACAATACAAATCCAATCTCCACTGCAAAAGGGATCGTAAACCGAAACCCACAAATCGGTATCACACCTTAAAGCATTAAAGTCCTGCTCACATCACAACATAGAAATAGCAACAAAGCAACCGTTATCTCCCATTATATCCAATCCGTGAACTGTGTACCCAATCCGTAGGCGCCAATTACCTATCCCATAATCAAGGAGATCCGCGAAAGGGTTCGGACGGGGCTCAATCAAACTTTGGCAATCATCGCGCCTATCTAATCTCCTGGGTAACAATATAACCGGGATCGGATACTCAGTGGACCACATTAACTACCTCCTTATTTATATGTAATGATAACAAGGCTAACAGAACAAACCCTGGTTCGGGCGCCACGTAATTATTGTATGGACATTCTGTTTATTACAGCGACCCGCCACGCGTTTGTGAAAGGTAAAATTAATTCTACATTCAACTGGTGATCTCTAGGGGCTGTCTCAGTTATTGTAGTTGTTTGCTCTTCAGGAGCACCTGTTCACTGATAATTAGTTAGAGTTACGTCTATAACATAAACTGGTTTTAATTGGGAATAAAAAGATAAAACGCGTCGAAAAAGAACAGACGTTACCCACATAGTTTGTAATGTAAGCAGTGGTTGTGGAGTGGTCATGTTTATCGAAGGGCTGAAGGCAGATGGAGCAGACGAGTCATGGAGTGTAGACTGCGTATCGGTAAGCATAGGGAGCTTTATGGACCGAGGTTTTAAAGGTGGCTGGGACAGACTAGATGCGGAAAGCGGAGGACAGAGTTTTGGAGGCCTAGATTGAGATAACCCAGAATTGATTGATTGAAAAGGATCGATCTTTGTTTCTGAGCTTCCAATAGTCTCCAAATCAGGGCGAACTCTGGCCGAACACAAACGTTCAATTTGAAATCCATTAATATGTCGTATGATACATGGTACCCATTGAATATGAAGTAGTCACACTCTTTCTATATAGCTACATTAAACTAGACGGTTTAATTTCCGGTGGCCTGGAAGCATCCGCTACGAAAAAGTGTTAATTGAATGTGAACGCGTGTTTGCGGAGATAGAAACGGATCTAAAAACGATTTTTCTGTTGTTTCGTGAATAATAAATCAACAAACGTTCGAAAACTCATGTATTCAACACGACTTCGCAAAATAAACCATGAGTCGATATCCGTAGGTGATGTCCAAACAAAACGTAAGCGGCGTAGATATATACAGTAGATTTTAGTCATGTCTCGATTTTTACGTCGAAGCTAGTTGTACCTTTAACCAGACGCTTTGAAGTTATAAAGCCAACTATCTATTGGCGAGAAACCCCAAGGTGATGTTACTCTTTGAAACTTTAGCGAGTCATATCCGTCACATTGACGTAAACAAACACAACAAGTCCCCGAGTTTGAAATCAATCATTAAGCAGTGGCTTAGATGCTGGGGTACTGGCGAGAACAACCAATGAACTGTTTTACTAGGGTGTCAGTCTAAACTCAGCTTCCATTAGTCTGCAAAGTTTATCATATCAATACATCACTATCTACCACTGTATGCCTATTCCCTATGTGTGCCTGTGCCTGTGGCCTGCGGCCTGTGGGCCGCTTTGATCTTCTATACTACCTAACGGCTTTCAGAGCTATTTCTAACTCTTTTAAGAGCAGCGGTAGCCTAGACAGGCCTGCTTTGTGTAAATTATTTTATCACCACTGCTCTCAAAACGGTGGTCTTATTTTGGAAGTTAGAGGGGGGGACCCACTTTTTTCCACTTTGGAAGCATCTGTTACGTAAACTATTCGGTTTAGAAAAAAAATATTTTGGAAACCTCGATATCATTTTTGAAGTCCTATCCATAGATACTCCACGCGTATACGTTTGATGAAAAAAAATTTTTTTGAGTTTCAGTTCTAAGAATGGGGAGCCCCCAATATTTATTACTATTTTTTTATTTTTGTATCAAAATCTTAATGCGGTTTCATAATACATCTACCTAGCAAGTTTCAACAGTAATAGTTTTGAAAAAAAATGACTGTGACATACGGACTGACAGACGGACAGGCGGACAGACAGACATGACGAATCTATAAGGGTTCCGTTTTTTGCCATTTGGCTACGGAACCCTAAAAATCTATGTCTTTTTCGGTTCGGAAATACAACGCGAAACAGAGATAGCTCGCTATTAATGTATAATACAGCACAAGATTTATCACACTGAGGGGTTTGTAGCGAACAGCTAATATGTATTGTGGTAATAATAGCTGCACAGCCCCCTAAACGGCGAACACATTTTTGTCAAATGATTACGACTAGTTGGGATCGTTTGGACCGAACGGACCAATGGGCAATCCAAACGATCCCAACTAGTCGCAATCATTTGACAAAAATGTGTTCGCCGATTAGGGGGCAGGTCGATCGATCAGGTTAACCTACGTGGCAGTGGTTGTTTCGTGGATGGGTGAACATTGCCACCACAGAAAACTTCAAAAATTAAGTACTTACATATGAAATGTTATCCCTTTATTTGTATAGTTACAAGTTTTGGAAGAGTTTCCGGATATGCTGCAAAATACCACGTTTATCGCTCTGCGCCCCAAACAACACAAATAACCGCAACAAACGCTCCACGCGCTGTTGTGGTTCACAAGACACATGCACGGCGACAAAGTGAAGCGTCTTTGCGCTTCAATTGACTTTTTATTACGATTTCTGTGATTTTCACCTACATACCAAAACCATTCCATCGCTTGTAAACTACATTAAGCCGTTGGTCCCGACTGCCATTCATTACGAGTTGTCAGAAGGTCAAAAGTATGACAAACAGTCTTACCAAGCGGGATGACTGCGATGAGCGGGGAACTGTGATGTGGAGATCAAATAGCCAATCATTCCATGTAAGATACTGCTAATCAACTGCATCCAATTATTCTGGAAGCCCACCCAACATAGTAAAAGGTTAGGCAGATGCTGATGACAGAATTAATCACACATCCGTAACCCATAATTCTATCAAAAGTAATAACGGCCCTAAGATAGCTATATCTCTAAATGGGAACATACTGTGAACGGCAACTGTTATAGAAATACGACTAGTTGGCAAAACAGGATGGCAAAAGAAATGGGTTGCTTGAATAATTCATGGGACGAACAAATAAAATGGACCCCACAATCAAGCTGGCTAGGAAATGTTTAATTGAATTGTGATGCCGTATACAAAGAAAGAGTTAGTTAGCGTGAAAAGTAGTCTGGAACGGCTGAGTCGGATCATCTAGTCTAATGAAAGTCTAGTAATAGCTAATGGATTGCTTTTACCCAGAGGATGTGCTAGATAGGGTGCCGAAATCGACAGAAACTCCAGTTTGAGAACCAAAATTAAGTATGAACATTTGTAAAGTTTACTTTAAAACGCTATTTTAGGTTCCTGAAAAATTATGTATACCTACCTCAATAATCAATTGCTTCTTATTACGTCACAGATCTTGTGAAATCCGGCCGCTTTCATTGTTGTGTACCGAACCTTATGTAAAGTTGTACAATTTGATTACCAAACTCAGAAAAGAAACCAATTTATTCCCGGACGCTCTCTTCCAATTCCATCGTCCTGTTTACAATTTGCATAAATTAATTGTGCTCACAAATAAGTAGATGCTACATTTACTATCGTTCTTTTGTTGTTGTTAACAAAATTGTAGTGCGAGTGACGAGTGATGTTTGCGCAGGCGAGACTGCAATGATATTTTTTTTTGGCATCAAACAGTCATATACAAACAATCATACTAATATTATAAATGGGAAAGTGAGTTTGTTTGTTTGCTTGTTCCGCTTTCACGCCGTAACTACCGAACCGATTTCTATGAAATTTTGTAGACGTAAAGTTAGAAGTCCGGATTAAATAATAGGGTACCTACTTTTTATCCTGGAAAAAATTGATATTCCCGAAGGAAATCTAAAAAGTGCGATAAAACCGAATCATACTAATATTATATATGGGAAAGTGTCATACTAATAAATGGGAAAGTGAGTTTGTTTGTTCTGCTTTCACGCTGTAACTACTGAACCGATTGCTTTGAATTTTTTTAGACGTAAAGTTAGAAGTCCGGATTAAATGATAGGGTACTTTTATCCGGGAAAAATTTGATATTCCTGAAAGAAATCTAAAAAGCGCGATATAACTGAACTTCACGCGGGCGAAGGCGCGGG
Organism: Sesamia nonagrioides; assembly: GCA_017933935.1. Lineage (NCBI taxonomy): Eukaryota > Metazoa > Arthropoda > Insecta > Lepidoptera > Noctuidae > Sesamia > Sesamia nonagrioides. Next base: position 990,944 of record JADWQK010000835.1, on the reverse strand, counting down.
AGGAAAGAGAATAAGTTATAAATACAATTGGTTTCCTGACACAGCACAATACACGACGCCGATACTACTAAATAACCATGTATGAGGTTACTTTTATATAGAGTTTGTAAAGTTAAATATGTATAGTATTTTATATTTGTTTTTATTGTATGTTATAGTATTATCGTATTTTATTATGGGCCTTTATTGCCTAAGCCAAATAAATAAATAAAATAATTGTTAAAAAATGCAAAACTTCTTATAAGGAAAAACGACTGTTAGACAAAAATATGTTTAGGTACATAATATTTTTGCATCAAAACATGACTTCACTGAATCATATGCCATTATTAATTTGAAGGACGTAAACTGGCAAAAAAGAAGTTTTAATTAGGTGATATATTTACGATATCATAAGATCGCGTTAAAATTTTTGAAAGCCGATTATATTACAGCCTACGTTAGTTAACTACTGCGGAGCCCTTATTACGGATTGCGGTGTAACCTGCGCTTTCATCAGTGCTGCTAGTAAGTGCAATTTTTCTAATTCCATTAAACAGATGAATGCTTGTATCTAACCCGTTTCTTGCCGGGTGCAAATATTTATGTTCTAAGAATTTGTAACTAATGGAGCCTGTCCACGACGAGACAGCAGAAAGATGACAACAATGCCCCCAAGGGCAAGCCACTGCTTCTTACAAAAACGACATTAATATTCTACACCGACCGGTGGTGGAGCAGCTTTTAAGTTTATGGCACATCACGCGAATTGAAGAAGGCAGCCAGACGAAGAAATTAACTTTTTAAATTAACCTTTTCACTCGCTCGGGTGGATAGAGCGAAGGGGGAAAATAAAATGCCACCTATGTGTCTTTATTTTCCTTTGGGCACACAGATTAATAAAAACTTTGACAATTAGAAAATATGACATCTCAGCTATCCACAAATAAAACACAAACATTTTTTCTAGCATTGTGAACCATTCTGAAAGTTATTCGGTCGGTAGCGAATATACACATCATCATCATCAGCCTCTACTCGTCCACTGCTGGACCTAGGTCTCCTCCATGGCACGCCAACAAGCTCTATCCTGAACAGTTCTCAGTTTAATATACACATAACATAACATAGTCAGCCTCCCACACAGGGACACAGGCCTCCTCTCGGTGAGAGAGAGTGGGCCGTAATCTACCATGCGGGCCCAGTGCGGCTTGGTCACACGTCGCGAATATATAAACATCATAATATGTATATATATAACTAGCGGCCGCCAGCGACTTCGTTCGCGTGGAATTAGTCATGCTCAGCTCCTATTGGCAATATGTACGGCTGCGTTAGCTCCCGTTTTCGCAACATTTTTTGTTACTGCTCTGCTCCTATTGGTCATAGCGGGATGTTATATAGCCTAAAGCCTTCATGGATTAATAGGCTATCCAACACAAAAAGAATTTTTCAAATCGGACCAGTAGTAGTTCCTGAGATTAGCGCGCACAAACAAACAAACAAACAAACTCTTCAGCTTTATATATTAGTATAGATTAGCCTATACTCTCTCCACTGCTGGGAAACGGGCCAGATTCCACCACAGCCTAAACGCCATCCGTAATCGCCACTAAGTCAGCCCACAAAAAATCTCGACGCCCGATTTTCCCGAAACGATTTTCCAGGAATCGTAGCTCCAAATAAAAGACAACATAAAAAGAGAAACCCCTAAATATTTCCCGCCAATTGATAGGTACATACAGCAGTAAAGTGGGAGAGCCAACAACAGATTTATAGGGCGCCAGTCGAGTGCGTGCTTTAATAAAAAAAATCACAAAGGTAATTCGCACGACAAGTTATTACATAGCTAGAAATATATATGGCTCTCATATTCTCTTATGAATAAATGGGAACAATTTTTAGTCTAGTAGGTACGCCAAGTTACGCTATGATTTATAGTGTCATATGTTTAAAATTTCGCATCAGGAGTTTTTAATACTATATGGGGCTTTAATTAATGAATATAGCGATAAGGTGCTGTAATACTTGAGTCGTATGGATTAAGTAATTGCTGAGTGCGTTAGAGGTACCTACTTGTTTACTGTTTCGAGGCATTTATCTTAATGTTTGTGAAAGAGGGCTACTTTTGTTTTTAATGATAATTTTGAATTTCAGCACTCTGGTCTGTTTCTGTACCTTTCTGCCAAAACCAGAAAAAAAAACAGATACGCATTTTTAGACTCGGCAAAATTAATTTTTATTTTTCACAAAATTCTAAATACGAAATCAGTTGAGGTCAAAGTATGTCGATGTACTCGGCCGGCAGCGTCCGGCGTCCGGGACTTGTTCGGTAAGTCAAAACTGTCAGGATCACGCGCGCGGGCTCGGCTGGGCGGACCGGCCCGCCCACCACCGTATTTCACAACAGCCGAAGTACAGTCAACCAAAATATGTTCATCACGTTAACAGCTATTTTCGTTTGGTCTTTGCACCATTAAATCTACTTTGCCGACTCAGCATTTTGTTCAATTTTCAATCATCTTCTTTTCATGAGAAACAAGAATAAAATTGTGTCATTTTCTCATTCTGACAAATTAATCTATGTACTAATATAGAAAACTGAAGAGTTTGTTTGCATGTTTGTTTGTTCGCGCTAATCACGGGAACTACTGGTCCGATTTGAAAAAATATTTTTGCGTTGGATAGCCCATTAATCCAGGAAGGCTTTAGGCTACATAACATCACGCTTCGACCAATAGGAGCTGAGCATAACTAATTCCCTAATCACGAACCCCCTAATTCCTAACTAATTAATATATACAATGTTCTTTTTATATATGCAAAACCCTAGGACACTATGATCCGCTGTGAACTGTGGTGCGCTCGGTGACTACACTGCAACATTTTTTAAATATATTTGGGAAAAAATATAACATGGTGTGAGAATTGTTGGAATCGATTTAGCTGCTTATTCTGAACAAAGTATATATATGTATCATACATATTATATAAAACAAAGTCACTTTCTCTTTCCCTATGTCCGTTTGTTTTTCTTAATTGTTTTCTTACAACCGATCAATCGTTATATACCAGCAAAAAATTTAATATGTTGTCAACTCGGCGTTGGTTAAATATTATCTTATTCCGATCTTTGTTCGTATATTTCTATGTAGTAGCCTACTTAGGGCCGAATACTTGTTCAAGAATACAATTTGAAAACTGACAAAGTAATTTAAGACTGGACTGTGTACCTACCTTATAAACTTTACTAACTTTGGTAGACCTTGTTTGTTTTTATTGCTTAATATTGGATTTCAGACCAAACAACTAATAGTTTCGTATCGAATTATATTTGGTACCTTCTTAAGTATCTCTTAGGTAGGTGTAAAGTTAAAACTTTCGTGAAATAATCTATACTAATATATAAAGTTGAAGAGTTTGTTTGTTTGTTTGTGCGCCCTAATCTCAGGAACTACTGGTCCGATTTGAAAAATTCTTTTTGCGTTGGATAGTCCATTAATCCAGGAAGGCTTTAGGCTATATAGCATCACGCTGCGACCAATAGGAGCAGAGCAGTAACAAAAAATGTTGCGAAAACTGAAGTCAAAGCGGAGCATAACTAACTCTACGCGAACGAAGTCGCTGGCGGAGGCTAGTTATATACTTATATTTATATCTTATTGTAAACTATGTAGTTTCGTGAACTAAATTATATTATTATATTATTATTATTATTAGTGTTATTCTAACTATACGTTCCATTCTAAAAAACATATTGATATTCCAGAAAAATACAAAGTTATCATTTTATATTCCTATAAGCTAGCTGAGTTGTTTTCTAATTGCCTGTCCTAGAAAAAAACGGCATTAATTTCGTTACCTCACAGTTAAAATTGTTTGTTCAATCTGTACGAGAGTTTTAAAGCATACATTTTACATACACAAAAAAAAAAAGAATATTCATAGCGTTAAGAAAGCAATTATGAATAAAATATGCTTTATCGACAATATACCATTTTCCTTTTTGTAAGATTAGGTACTATAAAATATTCAGAAACAACTCCATTTCATTATACAGCGGAGCAGACAAAACCTATGGCAAATGAGCTTACCAATGTTGTAAAATGTAAATTTTCTATTAGGACAAAGTTAGCCGGAATCGACACTGCGACCCGGGCCACCTCGCCGACACATCTTCATTAGCCAACCCGTAATGTCACTCTGGGGAAATAATAATACGTTATAAACCGCCTTCGCGAAGTAATATGCTTTCATAAACATCTATATTACTTTCATACAGCATACAATCATAAGCAAAAAATCTTTGTAACACCTGTATTGTTTAATTACTTAAATATTTGTAATGAAATGAGGGAATCATATTGTCTGACATAAATTATTCGTTTTTAGATTAAAATATAAAAAACAACATTCTCCGAATGCTAAAATGTCTTGCACAACTCCTATTTTGCACATCCTTTATAAAAATTAGAGTAAAATAGGACTTTGGAAGCATGATATAGCGGAGATGTAGGCAGTCTTGAAAGCAGAATGTTTTAACTTTTTGGCCGGATCCGTTGTTGGCAGGAGATCCAGATAATGTCACCATAACAGATTATGTCTTGGCACCGAACAACCACTATGAACGTTCAAGACATCACAAAGAGGTTATACGTGCGTATAGTTTGCTTTCTTCCTACATTGAAATAATTCGGCCATTTTCCCCATAAAATTGTGATGAATCACAGCGGAAACGTATTCTTCTTTTGTGTATATTAAGCTATTCTCTTTTATTTATAGGATTAGCCAAATAGCTGCAACGATATACACAGAAGCAATCTATTTCATGACGTAATAGCTTGTAAACAGAACATGTAGATATCACAATACAATCAGCTAAAATTATGCATTCCATCTAGTTGAACATCGTTATCCGCACACCTAGCAAACGTCTACCTACTAATGTGCTACACATGCCGCACTATTACATACAAAGGACATTCCAAATAGTTATGGCTACACCTGCGAATACCATCTATAGGTAATTGAAGTAATAAATCCTGGGGGAGTCAGCAAATCACGACTTATTGCCTCCACTTCCCGCGGAGACGACAATTAAATCAAGCTATAAGGCACGTCAAATTGATCTAACGCCATTCCAAGTAGGTCACACCTGACCACTGTCCAGAATAGTCCAGATTCACTAGCTTGTATAGTCGTAAAGATTGTTTGGCGTGGTGATATTTAGGAAAAATTGCTTCAGGAAATGTTCAATTTATCGTACTAAAAAATATTACAGAAAAATGGCTTTAGACTACAAATAATATTTGTAACAAAAGCTGTAGAACGTTTTCTGATAGTAAAGATATTTATTTAGGTATGAAAAGTAAGGTTTCAAAAGGAAATTTGATTTTTGAGACCGCTGATCTTTTTATAATAATTATACCAGTGAACTTTAGTATAATTATTATAAAAAGAATAGGATAAATAGATATCAATAATCGCCTAAATTCGGGTAAGATAAACCCGTTTAAATTCGATAAAAAATCTCAAATATAGTTTTATTTCGTATTCTTTATAAGAGATAAGTTCGAAGATACATAATGTATGTCAGTCGAGTATAATCCGGTTAAGTGTAAAAGACGTGAATGTTTCCAGGTGTGCGCCGGGCAGACCGCGTATAATTGAGACCATAAATCCGTGCAAGGCGACTTATGTAGCCGGCCGCGCCGAGACGCGACAATTAAATCATGGAACACCACTAATTACTTGGCATTTTATTAGGTCATTATGGTCAAATATATTTTCATTAATTAATTATATAGGGTGTTATAGTATTATGGATTTATATTTATGGATATTTTGAGACAATTTACGACTGGGGAAATTGTTGAAATATTTAATTGAATATTTATTTATTATATAATGTCGTAAATCATATCTACCAAAGAATCTAAAAAATGCTCAGAACAATCGATAAGAAAAGAAATAGAAGACACTCGACTGCCACATTTCGACCTCATAAAAAATGCGATGAATATTAAAATGTCAAATAAATGATGGTTTTGGACGTAATGTCATGCGTGTACAATAAAATGACTTTATTTTCGGGTGCTGCGTCATTAAGGGTACGCCACATCGTAACCCTTGATTTCGCTCGTAACTGTTTATAGCAACGCCTTAAATTAGAAAGCGGGTGGGTACGCATATATCAAAGACCCACAAAAGAAACATACGGAATACCAGCCAAGATTAAAATGTAATTGCTTCTGTCTCTTATCAGTGAACTGGCAGTAAAGACTTGAAGGTTTTAATAACGTGTTACAGGAATGTACCGTCGAAGGTTGAGGAAAATCCTTAGACAGCCTTTTGGCTTCAAAATCTTTTTCGATGAGAAAAAACAAACTTTATTGGCTCTTTTTGGAACACCTTCGTCACTGTCAATTAAAGATGCTAAGTTTATCTTAACTCCAATAAGTAATTAAAGTTAAGAACTTAAGTATGTAAATTGTTCAATTTACTGTGTGATGCAGATTTCGGAAAACAAATTATGGGACAATAGTAATCAATGTAACTGTGAGCTCATTAAATGCTTTATTACAATAGCCTAATTGTATTATCGCTTAAACTAATGGGTATTTTGTAAAGCTCGAGGTTTGTAAATTATTATATTACTGATTTTTTTTGAATCACGTAGGTGACCAATCGTTTAAATGGTTAACATAAATTTTTTATTTGGTAATATGGGCTTAATTTATGTTAGTACTTTTTCATTGCGTTCGGTGACTAAAATGGAGAAATATGAAAAATTGATTAAAATGATTCAATTCCGATTCGGAAGCCTGACGAATGGGTTAAACACGCACGCCTGTTGCGAGTACTTACTTTCCACGTAAACATTCTCATTAAGGTCACTCTATGTCCTTCGAGGCTTATGCGACGTCCCCTCACGCCGTTTTTCATACAAACAGTATATAGCAACGCAACAGCATATTGGACAATTAATATTTTCAAAGGGTTCCATCAGAAAATGTTCTAGAGAATTTCAGCTGAGTCTAGAAGGTTCCGGCTAAGTCCAGAATCTAGAGAAATTTCCATCCGCTTCTACATATATGTAATTTTTCAACGGTTCCATCGGAGTCTAGAATGTTCCAGATGATTTTGGAAATTTCTTGGCGAATCTGGAATGGTTCCCCCCCCCCCCCATATTCTGGGCCCGATTCCTAATAATAAAAAATACACACAATAAAATACTTAAGGATAAGACAAACTTAAGATCTAAGTACAAAGGTGCTGCGAACAGCGAAATAATGTGAAAAATAGTACGTCACAATTCACTCGCATATCAAAATATATAGTATCTAATTAAGTACCCTTTATGAAAACCTACTCATCCAATGGTGTTATCATAGCAGCATTTACACGCTCAACCAAATTTAATGGGCTGCCTTACCTGGTTCACGGAGGACACAGGAAACTACACCCAGGGGAACTTACCGACCATTTCTGTTCACATTTAGATATCGTTGTGAATTTAATGTGGTTATATTATTGTGAGCTGTCGTGTAAATAGCGCTATAATCCGCGGCTTGATTATATAACGCCTAAGCCCGTTTGTCCACCGCCACGTCAACAGAAAGATCGAGAAAGAGATGACGGCTCCAAGTACCAATACATAGGTTCATTTACTATTGCCGCGTGTCCACCGCACATCACGTTCAATTCGAATAATTTTGTTTCTCATGAACGTTCTGTTGATGATATCGGTGGACAAGCGCAATATATGTATGTCTTGAAGTCAGATATCATTTGAGATATCAAATATTATCTGACTACCTGATCTCAAATGATATCTGACTTGAAGACTTGACAGATTTATTTAGTTTAGAAAACTGTAATCTTGCTATTAATATTATATGCTCGTATACAACTAATTTCCCTTTCATTTTAAATTTACATGATTATATTTTAAAATAAAGGTAATAATAATTTATTTATTTAATTTGACAACAATGATCCAATGGCTAGTACAACAATAACTTATCAACTAGGTGTTAGTTATATTAATTAAATTTTATTGCTTTGATGTCTGGTGAAGCCGTACGGAGGACGGGTCTGAGCAGTTGTGTTGCGATGTGTGGCGGGTACGATGCGCCAAATGTTGTTGTGTCGGGAGTTTGGTCTAGGGTTGTAACGGAGGCTTGTTAGCGGAGGCGGAGGCGACGAGTCTCACCTCCGCGGATGCGGAGGTTAACGGAGGCGGAGGCGGAGGTGAAAGTACATACGGAAAAAATTGAAATTTATGGTTAATTAAAACAACATTTTTAGTCTAAATACGTATATTAATAGTAGTATACTTGGTAAAAAAATATTACCTTCCTGTAATGAAAATTAAGGAGAAACAAATTGTATTTGCCGCATTCCCGCCTCGCACTAGTTGATTCTTGACCATTTCGCGCTCAAACGCGGCTGGACGGTTGTCGAGCGTCGCAGCTTGCGCGTTATTTATTTTATAAACACGTAAATAAACCACCGTTATAACTCCGCAAAAATTGTGCGGAGGCGGAGGCGGAAGCGAAGATACGATTCCTTGCGGAACTTCCGCAGTAACGGAAGCGGAGGCGAAGCTCCGTTACAACCCTAGTTTGGTCGTGGAGAGTCTCCAGATCAATCTCCCTCTAGCGCAGCTTCGTTTGGTCGTGTTGGTCTTGGGTTTAACATTGCATCACCTCGCTCAACTGCCTTCATCGTTCCTATTTCTTAGTTTTTTAAGTGAATAGGCTTAATAAACTAGTGCGATTTACCATCAACGATTGCATCACTGCTTACCATCAGGCGGGATTACAGTCAAGCACTAGTTTATAATTATTTAAAAAAAAACATTATTCAATTCATAAATTAAATTTATGATTATTATTTATGTTTCACAAGCAAGTACTGATCATAGCATTAAAGTAATACGAGCCTTTAGTCTATCCTTAAACCCAACAACATATTTATTAGATTTGTTTTAATTAAATTTTGTTTATTATATTATGTGTAAGTTTCCAAAATGTATATCGTGAAATGTATTCTTTCTGCCGCATTTAGCAACCTGTAATGGTAGTAAGTGTATGACTAAATAAATAAATGTATTTGTTCATTGATTTACCTGCAAAAACATACATGATAGAAAAAAAAATCTAAAATCGCCATATGACGACGAACACATTTAGGTTAGCTCTAGCTTTGGATAATTTCCTACTTCTAAAACTATCATTTAAAAAACAGACGTTTCCCAACACTAGGAATTACCTACTCCTGTATCGTGGGTGCGTTAACAAACATATTTAATAAACTCAAATACACAAATTGCCAGACCCGGGACAACTACTTGTTGGTCATACAAATTTTTCATTATTAGTACATAGAGTTTTTCAGTTTTTCGGGCAATGGAGAGAGCTATGCTTGGGGTTTCACTGTGTGATCGAGTCAGGAATGAGGAGATCCGCAGAAGAACGAGAGTAACCCTAAGAATTGCAACACTAAAGTGCTAGTGGGCCGAGCACATTGCCCGTAGGACCGATGCCCGATGCGACCGACGGGTTCTCGAGTGACGGCCTACTGATGGTCGCGGGAAACCACTGAATGCGGAAGGGGCAAGACCTGTCGTCGCGGCGATCCTTGGGGGAGGCCTGCAGTGAACGTCTTTCGGCTGAAATGATGACGATGAGAGTATTTCGTATCCTAATCCTTAAGATCCACTTGAATAGGGAGTATCTTGAGTCTTAACACGTCGGACAAAGAGAAGTCAATGCGAAGTCAACTGTCATAACTTGCAAACTTCACCTGTTGCCAAAGTTACCAACTATTCCAACTCAAGCGAGATAACATTAAGTAATACTATTACAGTTGTTGCTATTTTTCTGCCACATTGTGTAACAGAATTACTTGCTTGATTTATAGCACGTAGCTTCCTTTGTGCCGATTGGCCGCTCATGAATCTCTGGGGATGGAATGATATGTTAGTATTGGCACCCTTGCGGGTAGTAAACGATAGTTTAGGGCACTCTAAACGTTAGTAACACAATAAAACTGTCCTTTAAAAAGAATTAATGAAATTAAATCAGTATTCAAATAATTTCTAATACTTCAGGCCAGTTCAAAGTTGTTTCACAAGGTTAGTTTTTAATTTCCGGACTAAAACACTATATTATATAACCGTAAACTATATTTGGCAAAAACAACGCATTTCGAAATGGTTGGCAGTCGGTTAATGTTTAAGATAGAGAGGCTTCGAGGAGCGCGTCCGGTTTCCGGCGCCGTCCCTCCGACGATTCAATTTAGTTCGGCCCGCGACAAACTCCATTGATTGTTTCGATATTCCGGTCACAAACGGCGGAAACTCTAACAATTTTTCTAGTTCTGTAAGGACAGATTTTTATTATGTTTAGTTGTTATACGCGTGGTCATGTTCTTAGTCTCTTACGTGTGCCTATTGTATATATAGACAATAAGTAAACTCAATCATGGTCGTAGAAAAATCATATTGTTGTCTGCACAGGATATTATGTTCAAGATAGAAAATATGACGTAATGAAACAAATAGAACGGACTCACGAACTTAGAACTTGGAATATAAATCTTGTACATTATATGACTAATTCACATCTTGGTTCTTATGACATGAATTAATAAAGATGCAAAATAAGTTGTCTCACAAAAAATAAACGATTCCATTTTCATAACAGGGAAACCGAATGGGATAAATAGAAAAAATCGTAAATTGAATAGATTAATAATATAGAGATAGATTATTATTATTGAGAATAATAATAATAATAAGTCTCTTATCCTGAACTGCTTTCTTCTTTGTTTACATTGAGGTTGTCTCTTTACTTATAAAATATCTCTGAGTTCAGTGTGCCTCTTGGCAAAGGCCTCCTCTAACAATTTCCATTATACTCTGTCTCTGGCAACCCTTCTCCATTTTGGGCCTGCCGTCAGTTTTAGTTCATCTTCCCACCTCTTGCTCTGTCTTTCTCTATTCCTTCTCCCATCTCTAGAGTATCAGTCTGTTATGATGTTGCTCCATTTCTCTTGTGTACCGCGCAACATGTGCCCAGTCCATCCCCTAAATTGAATAGAACAAAACTATAAATATTTTAGTAGTTTTATACTTCGTCCGTTTTACAGCTTTGTCTGTTTCCGGAAAACACGCTTTTCTAGATAACCTAGCGTTGTTTGTCATGCCTCGCAAATCACAATAAATGTGAAAACTTTGTGATTGAATTGTTCAAAGCGAGTTCTGCTTACCAATGACCAGGCTATAGGTACCATAATATAGTTTATTTTATATCCGGAGAGAAACAAGTTGTCCCCCACATACGCTCGCTTTCCGCCGGCGCCGCACGGGCACAACACACAGAGCCTTCAGTGATTTAGTTTTATTGTCATGCACCCTCCATTCGTTGGGATATGCATCCAGATTATTCACGAGAAGGTGATATTCTTATTTTAATATCACTCCCCTAAGCCCTTCGTGAACTTAGAATATCTATATAATATGCAAAGCGTCCCAAATTGGGGTCATTGCTGTATGAAATCTATTTAGTAGTAAAGGTGACGTTTGATAAACTTGTAACGATGTCCCTGGCACTCATCCGTGACGAGGGATGATAAAAGGGTCATGGCACAACCTTCACGTGAGTACAAGCGGTTTACCTCGCATTGTAATGTGCCCTCCGCGTTGGCCAACTCCTTTGAATAGTAATTTCATAGACGCCACCCCTATTATTAAGGGTAGTATAAACCCGACTACTAGTCGCCGTCTCAGCGGGTTAAACAGACGAAGAGAACCTTTAAATTAGATGCTTTGTGCATTGCAGTCGTTTCGTAAGCGACTGTGCTATGCCAGGATCCTTTTGCCTCTACTGAGATAACTATGTTAATAACATTTAAGTTGCTGCTGCATAGTCTAAGCTCTATTAAAAAGTAAGCGTCTCCCAACAACATCGTTTAATTTTTTTTTACGAAAACGAGTAGATGTATCGGGACCGTCATAAAAATTGTTCCGTCGAAATCATAAAACGATCTTCTCCGTCGTTGAATCGAGGCTGTTAACCCATATCGCGCGAAACGGCCACCACTCCATCCGGGGACGATCTTTGGGCGAGACGTGACCGAGCGGGCCAATAAAATCTTTCCGAAAAGCTTGCTGGTCCTATGTTGTAAAAATTGTCGGACGTGACAAAGACGAACCGTTGATCCTCCGTCGACCTGCCTGTCGCCGCAAACTGGAATGCTGATACGGAAACGAGTTTCCGTGTTTTTCTTTATTTTCTTTCGGTGGGAAATTTACACACTATATTCTTTGTATGAACTATGCGCCCATATTAACTAAAATAAAGAAAACAAAATAGAGAATCTTGTTATGTTATCATACACAATCTATTAACATTTATATATTAGGTTAGTAGATTACAAAGAAAAGAAACGAATCTATTACTCCAATCGTATTTTAAGGAAATCATTTGATTCGAGCTGAGCCACGAAGCTTGCGATAAAATAAAGCTGGAAGTTGGTTGGTAATAATTGTAGAGCTACGCATGGTGGGGCTTGGTTCGAAGAGACATTCCGATGGCGGATAACAATAAAACTAAGTCATCGGGAAGTTATCTATCTCCGTAGTCGACGGGCCCGGAAAACGAACATGTGCACCGAATGTATTACACGGGATAAGATGTTAAATGGTGCAGCGTCAATGACCGCTACTGTTCTTAATTTTGTTTCCTCCTTTTGTTTCAGTGTTTGCTTTGAGTCACTAATATGTGGATTTATTTGCACGTTTACCTATTCGATACCATATGTGTACAAAACTTCTTTAGTTCAGCTCTTATACTTTTGAAATTACTACGGTAACGTATTATGGGTGACTAGACAATTTCAAAAAGAACAAGTAAAACTAACTGTAAATCATTAAGAAAACAGCCAGTATGCAAAAAGAGACTATAAAAAGGTAGAAATTAATAATATGGAAAAATCTGTCCAAATTTAATATCAGCGAAAGTTGAAAAGAAATTTTATTAAACCAAAGTTTGAATATCTCCAAATTCGACATAAAATCCTAATCTAGATTCAGGTTCCGTCGTTTATGTAACAGGCCTTCGGATATTTTATCCGTAAGGCTAATGAGCCTCGAATATGATCGATTGTCTACCTAACTGATCCTTAGGGTGGCAAATTGTGCCGAGCGATAAAAAAAATATCAAATACGTCATGTATATGATATTTACGCAGGACGACATTTTGCAAATTACCGATCCCATTAACTTTGCATTAGGGATAATTGGGGCTGGATTTGAAGACGTATTTATTTATTGTACCATGTTTATTTTTCAAAGTATACATTTCAAGTGATTTAAATAAAATTAAGGTTAATTATGTAAGTAACTTAAGGCAGGTGGATTTTTAAAATAATTTCATGTTATGTATTTACAGTGTGGACCATAAGTCCATAGGCAATCTTACAAAATAATTGCTTGATGATTAATTTAACCTCCGTCCATCTAATTTCCAGAAAATAAACAAAATATGTATCATTGTGAACAACAAGCCATTGTAGTTAAAATTTCAATTTTATGATGTGAGTCAAGATGACCTATCAACAGTCAATAGCTTTTTTTTGTCAGTTTTTACTCCTCTGGAGGTAATAGATCAGAAATCTATACTAATATATAAAGCCGAAGTTTGTTTGTTTGAACGTGCTAATCTCAGGAACTACGGGTCCGATTTGAAAAATTATTTTTGCGTTGGATAGCCCATCCAATCCAGGAAGGCTTTAGGCTATATAACATCACGCTGCGACCAAAAATAACGAAGCATTTAAAATAAACATATCGAAACCTAAGCGGGTGAAACAGCGCGCCGCAGCTAGTGTAATATAAAAATGTTTAATTTCTTCGCCTTGTTAACACATTTCGTAAAGTTAGAAAGGTCGATCATAGAAGACCAAGGAAAGATTGATTGACTGTGAGAGTTCTAGGTTCGAACCCAGACAGGCGCTTTACTTTGTGTAATTTATTTCATCACTAATGCTCTCTAAACAATGAATAAAAACATCGTGAGGAAACCGCCAGGCCAGGATACGGAGCGAGAGTGCATGGCAGGCCGTCGCCTCCTTCTGCAAAGCAGTGATGCTGGCAAAGGAGCAGGCGGAGCGCGTGAGGCAGCGGGAATCCCAGCGACCTCACGCCACTAGCCGCCGCAGGAGACGCCCTGGTCGGGAGACGACACCGAACTCCCAGCCACCGTAGGCGCTGGTCTGCGGGCAGTGAGCAGTGGGCAGCTCGCCGTCCGGCAAGGACCAAGCCCGAGTCGACGGCGCGTCGTGTTTCACGCGCGCATCGAAGTGATGTCAGCATATCGTGACGGGGTCCACGAAGACCGATGCCTCCTGGGCCAGGGTGGCGGGTTGGTTAAACAAGAAACCGTGGTCTCTTCGCACGTCTTCCCACCGAATCTAAAGTTGCCAGGTGGCATTTTGCAGCACCAGCATAAATGTGCCATACACATAGCTTAGATCCGGAGCTCTGCAGTCACGAACGTCAACCCAGATGAGAAATTCCGTGTGTTTACGCTGTTCAGCTTGAACACAGTGGGCGTTGAACCATGAGCGAGTTAAGCTACTGAGGGGCACATCACTGAAGGGGATAAAATACTCCATTACTTGACGCACCACATCGGATATAGCGTCCGCACAGCTCGAGGGATTGTCAGAAGAGAAGCAAACCTGATGCCAGGGATAAGTCGCAATCTAGTGGGAAGAAGGACGATACAGACTTCACCAGACAGTGGTCTGAAATTCCTGACGGTGAGGAAACTGTTACAACACATCTGTCCGGATTAGTGGTCAGCAAAAGGTCCAAACAATTGGCGGTATGAATACTACATCAGGCACCCTAGTGCCTTTTCCTACCAACTGGGAAAGGCGCATTGATAGCGCAAAGATTTGCGCTTCTCTCCTAGCGTGGTTGGTCCTCTGGTATTGGAAATGCCAGTCTTGGTGGCAGACGTTGAAGTCCCCCAGAGCGACGACCTGCGGGGTGCAGAGCATTGTCAGCGATCTCACTAAGGTGGTCAAACAATCGGGTTGTCTCCTGGTCACTGCTGTGCGAGCGACAGACACAGGTGTAAACAATTTTGTCCATACCAGTATCAACCACGACGTAACGTACGACGACGACGTAGTATAGGGACGAGAAGTGAAGGGCTTCAAGATGACGAAGATAGCTGTCATTACAGACATACACACAGACCTCGGCACGCTGCAGGAAATAGTGCTCCATTGATTATCCTGGTATGTCACATCTGACGGAAATTCAATTTGGGTCTCTGTCAAGAAAAACAGGTGCAGCTTATCAGCCTCTAGGAGCTAATGGACTGCATCGAGATTTGCGTGCAGACCTCGAATGTTGGAGAGGTGCACTTGGAATGAGAGGACGTGCTTCCGCTGTGCACACCTACTTTTCTTTATACAACTTTTCATCAAAAAAAAAAGAGTGAATAGGAAGGAAGACGGCAGTTGAGCGAGGTGATGCAATATGAAACACAACAACAAGACCAACGATGCTGCGCCAGAGGAAGAATGATCTGAAGACTGCGGGACGCCCCTTTTCATGATTTTTATGCTCCCAAGGATCGCCATCGCTCGTCATCGCGGATCGCAGTCACTAAACTTAAGTGGTAGTGGGCAGGGCACATTGCTCGAAGAACCGATGGCCGATGGGGCAGTAAGGTTCTTGAGTGGCGGCCACGTACTGGAAGACGCAGCATAGGGAGGCCCCCAACAAGGTGGACCGATGACCTGGTGAAGGTCGCGGGAAGCCGATGGATGCGGGCAGCACAAGACCGGTCAACGTGGAAAGCCTTGGGGGAGGCCTTTGTCCAGCAGTGGATATCTATAGGTTGAAGAAGAAGAAGGATCGCCATCTGGTCCTTTCGTTCGGTAGCCAACCGGCACGTTGGGGCCACCCTGCGATTTTTCGCAGTTGGTGGGGCAGCCTTTCGTGTGTTGCTGGCACACTACTTAGGCACCCAACTACCTGCGGTCGGCCAGCGGAACACCCTGACTCGGAACAACATCATGCCGGAAAACGACGAATTGCTTGGCGGCAGGACTTTGTCTGGTGGGTGGTAACTTCTGCTGGCAGCCGATGTCATGGTGTCATAACAATAAAAATATTATTGTAAATGTGTAAATGTATGTAGATATTAAATTATAGCGTTGTGTTGTGTAGGAAAAATATTATCAGAACAGCGCCTCATAATACTGGAATGCGTATTATGACCTGCAGAAATGAATGATATATGAGTGTGTGAAGTGTTGTTTTACAGTCCCTACTTGAAATCAACTGTCGTGTAACGACAAGAAAAGACTATCGAGGGAGACAGTATTTATTAACAGAAATTAAAAAGACAAGATGGAAGTATGAAAATGAATAATGTAGGTCGATGAATGAATTGTGGGTGATGGTGAGGGGCGGCCCCTGGTGGACCGGCGGCAGTTACGGAGGAGCGGCCCTGGTGGACCGGCGACAGCAACGGACGAGCGGCCCTGGTGGACCGGCGACAGCAACGGACGAGCGGCCCTGGTGGACCGGCGACAGCAACGGACGAGCGGCCCTGGTGGACCGACGACAGCAACGGACGAGCGGCCCTGGTGGACCGGCGGCAGCTACAGAGGAGCGGCCCTGGTGGACCGGCGGCAGCTACGGAGGAGCGGCACCGGTGGACCGGCGGCAGCAACGGAAGAACGGCCCTGGTGGACCGGCGGCAGCAACGGAAGAACGGCCCTGGTGGACCGGCGGCAGCTACAGAAGAACGGCCCTGGTGGACCGGCGGCAGCTACAGAGGAGCGGCCCTGGTGGACCGGCGGCAGCTACAGAGAAGCGGCCCTGGTGGACCGGCGGCAGCAACGGAAGAACGGCCCTGGTGGACCGGCGGTAGCTACGAAGGAGCGGCCCTGGTGGACCGGCGGCAACTACGGAAGAGCGGCCCTGGTGGACCGGCGGCAGCAACGGAAGAACGGCCCTGGTGGACCGGCGGCAGCTACAGTAGAACGGCCCTGATGGACCGGCGGCAGCTACGGAAGAGGGACTGCCCCGGCGTCACCAGGCCGGCAGCAGTCGAGGGCTCCGGCGGCAAAGGGCCAGGCAGCTCCAGGCGCACCAGTTATATTGTGACTGGCACAGCAGGAAATACCCTAGAAAGGGCTCTCGAGGCAGCGTTTACTGGAGACCTACTTTTAAGAGGCTTGTTTGGAAGCCAGAGCTCGACTGACCACTGCTCTGCGATGATTTCTAAAGAAACCTCGGAGAACGGTTGGAGGTCTAAATTTAAAATATTCGAAAATATGGACGAGGAACGGTAAATAATTTTACCATAAAAGAGTTCGAATAACAATTATAAAATAAAAATAGCAGACCAACAAGAATTTTGATGAGAAGGTTGTCATAGATACATCATCAACAATGTTGTCAAAAATTGTCAAAATAATGAAAATGTTCTGTAACAATGTAAATATAAATGGTATTAAATTAAAAAGTGCAGTGTTTGATAGGAAAAAGTGATACAGTCCTGCATAGGTACGGCTTCCTATGCTAAGGGGTCGCTAAGTAGCCGAAACTTAGGCGTAAAGTTGAGGACTGAGTCTGTGAACAGAAAAATGAGTCCTGGTGTAGTGGAATATGATCAAAACAGAGCCTCATAATAATGGAATGCATATTATGGACCGTGGAAATGAATGATACATATATAAGTATGAATATGAGTATAAATAATAAGTGTAAGTATATCTGAATATGTACATAACATTACATTTTCCCCCCGACCCTGGAAGAATTTTCAACTGTAGAAAATTTTCTAATAAGATTTCAAGTAGGGACTGTAAAACAACACTTCACACATTCATCCATCTCCATTCACCCATTCATACCACCTCTCTCTTTCAAGCAATCTTCTTCATACAGGCATGGGTGGAGTTCACAGTTGATGACTGCCACTCATAGAAGTGTGTTTTAGAATGACGACAAGCCTTATTTTTGGAGTTGTCAGCCGCTCCAGACTGGAAGGAAAAAAAAAAGGAAACATTAGATAATGTAAGTAGAAATGTAAGCTCCTAGAAGAGCGAAAGAGTTAGCATTTGGTTTAGGCTTATTTTAGGAGTAACCAACCGCTCCTGCATAGGCTTATTTAATGAGTTGCAATCCGCTCCATAGGGTAGAAGAGTGAGACTGAAGAGTAGGGTCGAGCAAATGTAATGTTTGTGTAGTGAGTGATGTTTATATATAATATAAAAATAAATAGGATGTGCAGCTGTAAATAAAATGAAGAAGTAATATTTACATAAATAATTAGTAGGTGATTTAATTGACATTAATAATTTAGAGTTGTTTAGAAAGAATTCAACATTTTATATCTTTTATGTGCCATTTACCTACGGCACCATCTGGGTCTTCTAATATGTACACTAAAGGTGATAGTTTATTTAAAATTTTAGATTTGATAAATTTAGGGGCTAGTTTAGCATTGAAATATGAACCAGCATCGCTTAATGCATGATTCTTTCGCCAAACCGTATCCCCGACGTTGAATTCTTTGAACGACCTCCGAAGATTATAACGAGCGCTGTTTTTAACGTAAGCCATATGTAAGTTAGACTGAACTTTGTGAAATATAGACGTGAGGAACCCAGCATTTGTTGCGTAAATATCACGGGGCATAAAGATTAATTCTTCGAGGTTCTGACACGGGGAGTAAAAGAAACCGCAAGGAATTGTTTCCCTCCCAAAGACTAGAAAGGATGGAGTATAGCCCGTTACAACGTTAGTAGTATTGTTCATAGAAAATTGAATTTTACTAAGATGTTTGTCCCAGGATCTATGGTCGTCCTCTACTAGGGAAGCTAAAGCCGTAATTATTGTTTTGTTATAACTTTCAGTCGGGTTAAATTGTGGGCAATAGTAGGCCGAATGGAATATGAAAGGAACTTTGTATCTATTAAGAAAAGAGTGGAATTCACGTGACTGGAATTGTGGACCGTTATCCATTATACAAGTCTGTGGAACTCCATGAACTAGAAAAACAGAATTTTCCATAATATTAGTTATATTAGATGCAGTCGCCTGTTTTAGAGGGAAAATCAAAGTATATTTAGTAAAGATGCAATTAATTACTAAAATGAACCTATTACGTTTTCTAGTCATAGGAAGTGGACCCATTAAGTCTAGAGATATAGTTTGAAAAGGTCTAGAGCAAATCTTAGGTTTGCCCATTAGGCCATATGGAGAATGATTAGGATGTTTATAAGCAAGACAGGTTTCACAGTTAGAAATTATCCTAGCAATGTCTCTAAACATGCCGGGCCAATAGTATAGTAAAGATATTTTTTATATGTTTTAAAAATTCCTAGGTGAGGTTCTTGACTAGAGCCATGATTTGTTTCAATTATTAAACGTCTTTCTTGAGGTAATGGAACTTCTTTCCAAATGAAGTCGTCGTTCAGGCGGTCAGGCGTGTGAATACAACGATAGAGTTTATTCTCTCTTATCGTATAATTTGGGTAAGAATCAGGATTATTCGAACAGCCCAGAAATATTTTATTGTCTTGTGCGGAATATACCCAAAAATAGTATTAACAATATAACTGTTTTTGCTGGTTCCTCCAGTCTAATTGTAACTTCATATTCAAGCTCGTTTTTATTTAAGAGGTCAAATTTGATTGGACGAGACATATTTATAAGTTAGAAAAAGATAGTTAAGTATGTAAAAGTATACCTTGTTTTCCTGTTAGGGAAAGAAAATTATGTTAGGTGTAGTAAGTATATATGAGTGAATGAGTTAAGTGTGTGTTAAGAGAAAATGAAAGGGATAGAATAGCCAAAATATTTAACCAAAGAGCTGAGAATGTACGACACTAGACGAAGTGTTTCTTTTGAATTTAGAAAAAGGGGAGTGGGTAAGAGCGAATTGGGCGCCAAACTGTCATAACAATAAAAATATTATTGTAAATGTGTAAATGTATGTAGATATTAAATTATAGCGTTGTGTTGTGTAGGAAAAATATTATCAAAACAGCGCCTCATAATACTGGAATGCGTATTATGACCTGCAGAAATGAATGATATATGAGTATGAAGAAGTAAGTATATGTAGGTTAATAAAATAACACTACATTTTCCCCCCGACCCTGGAAAAATTTTCACCTGGAGAAAATTTTGATATAAAATTCCTAAAGAGACCGTAAAACTTCACTTCGCAGATTCAGACATCCCCATTCACCCATTCATACTATCTCTGACAAGCAATCTTCTTCATACAGGTATGGGTGGAGTTCACAATTAATGACTGCCACTCATAGAAGTGAGTTTTAAAATGACGATAAGGCTTATTTACGGAGTTGTCAGCCGCTCCAGACATGGAAAAAAAAAGACATTTAAAGGATGAAGAAAAGGGTGAAGCAAACCGCTCCATGAAGACATCAACTATGGCTGTAGAGCCAATAGTTGAGAGAAGGTAGAACTTGAGATGGTTTAGAGCCATCTCAAGGTGAAGAAATATGTACAATATATACATAGTTGAAGAATAAAATTATATACATATTTACATAAATAGGTGAAGCTGAAATGAAGGTGTAGGTGAAGCTGTGAAGAATTAGATTAATTAGTGTGTTAGACAGTAGAAACAACGCTGTGAAAAGAAAAATAAAATATTAGAGAATTCCTGTAAGGGAAGAATGAAAGGTTAGTATGAGAAAGTGTGAGTTAAATGCCAAAATGTTAAGCCAAAGAATTGAGACACTAGATGAAGTGTTTTTTGGAATTTAGAAAGAGGGGAGTGGGTAAGAGCGAATTGGGCGCCAAACTGTCGTAACAATGAAAATATTATTGTAAATGTGTAAATATACGTAGATATTAAATTAAAGCGTTGTGTTGTGTAGGAAAAATATTATCAGAACAGCGCCTCATAATACTGGAATGCGTATTATGACCTGCAGAAATGAATGATATATGAGTATGAAGAAGTAAGTATATGTAGGTTAATAAAATAACACTACAATGGTTTAAGTCTTAATAGGATAAAAATATTTGATGAATGAATATTATGTTTTATGAATTATAACAAACTCTATTTGAAATTTTATCTAAGATTCTTGATTTCTTTGATGATAAGTGGATTCTTTTATTGTTTTTTAAATTAATATCTGCTGAGTGTCTGGGCTTAGTAAGGAACTCATCTAGTGCGAAAAAGAGGTTATGGCAGAGCGTGCGAATGTCGCACTCAGGCAGTCTCCAAATGGGGCGTACCCAATCTCCAGGCAATCTTGTGGGATTCAACGCGCCAAAACACAAGCGTCTGAGTTGAACTTATTTAATTTACTTATTTATCTACACAAAGAAATATTGGGAAACGACTTTATAAGTTAATAGTAAAATTTTAGTGTAGGTAAAAGTTTATTTTTGGGAGTCCGTTCGCACAATGTACACAAATGAATGATACACGGGCAGCTTCATTCTAAATCCTGGCTGCTTGCAACGAACGCCGGTCAACGCAAACACAAATACCTTTTAGGTTATTAGCCGCCCAGGTCTGTCAAGCAAGAAAGTCACGTTAACAGCTTAATCAACTCCTCATGGTTTGCGTGATCAGCTGGAGAAAACATAACGGTACAATATTTTTGCAGGTCACGTAAAATGGCAGCAAATAAGTGAAAAGGGTAGGTACCTAATAATCTAAAAGAAACGGACAATGGGATTAAATGAAACGTGTAAAAGTTAACTTCGAAATTTTTATACAAAACTTTTATTCCACGTAACAAAAGAAATCGGTTTCTACCGCGGATCCAGCCAGGCAGATATAAATGAGTTGGTCAGCTTTAATTATTGCCGAAATTAATAGTTAGCAGATGTAACAGCGCTAGTTGCGTTTTCTCTCTCTAATAAATAACGAACGTCGGACGGTTCTCGTCGATAACTTAATAATCTTGCCTCCCCTCGTCATCTGGCTCACATAATATGCTTCCACAAAGAATTGTTAGTGATGAAACGCGACTTTCCTTCCTTCCCACCTACACACAAACATGTCTATTCTGATGAATTATTTCATTGGAATATTTTCATTGCGTATTTTCCTTGATTCTTTTCCTGTTTTTTCGTTAGTAATTTTTCTGTTGTATTGTTTTTATATAAATGCCTTCACATGCTTACTTGCATTACTTTTTATAGACGGAAAGTTGTGTTAAGATTTTTGAGAAAGCAGTATTATTTTTACTGGGCTTGTTTTAATCGAGCCTTTGTAAACATAAACCCTAGTTTAATTAAAATTCAGTTAAATGTACAAGAAATATTTGCATACTAAAACATACAAAGTATATTTTAATAAAACTTTTGAACGATTGAAAAGTTTTCACATGTCAGCGAGCAGACAGAAATAAAGAGCTTTGTCTAATGTTAATATGAAATAATATGAAGCTAACTACGTTCAGTTCTGACGCTAGTAACTCTTTACTCATCTTCGAGCTGCACTGAACTGCAAAACTTAAATGCTAATAACAATTCCGGTTATATTTAGACATCTTTAAAATTTCCCTTTTCCTACATGAGTTTCTGCAGGACAATAGGTACGATATTAAGAAACTGAATAGAATAGGCACCTAATCCATACTAATATTCTAGAGTTTGAGAGAGGACATAGGCTATATAACATCCCGCTATGACCAATAGGAGCAGAGCAGAGTAACAAAAAATGTTGCGGAAAACGGAGCGAATGCGGGCGTACATATTGCTCCCATTATTTTGACAGGCACTTTTATATCAACTGAGCTCTTTTAATTTTTTCTGAATGGACTACGGCTTTGGCAAAAAACTACTGAATGGATTTTGAGGAAACCTTGCAGTAATGTAAGTATTTTATCTTGGCATTCCCACGGAAACGGAACCACCGCGCTCTGTAAACTTAAGTCCACGCGGATGGAGTCGCGGCAAGGCTAGTATGTTTATAAAAGCAAAACGTTTCAAAGCTTATCAGTCCATAAGCATGTTACATGTGTTGCCTTGTATGCTTGGGGGCCCATGTCACAGGCCATGTTTCATTTTTAAATTTAATTTTGTTCTGGTTGACAGTAACGCTGAGTTTTTGTGGTCATCGTTTAGCTAGGGTCACATTTAATAACTGTGACTCGTGTATTTTGATTCCACCTCGTCATCTCGTTAATTACTGGACGTGTGGCACACCAATGTGCTAGAACGTTCAATGAGCTTTTGTACGGAAATTGACACTTTAATTGAACGAACGCAGCCTTTTGAATTAAGTTTTTTTTTGCCATGCTTTTTACGCTGTAATCACTAACGTTAATTACGTAAGCCTTTATCGGAATCCACGAGCGTGAATATCATTTTTTTTTAATAATTATATACTAGTGCTTGACCGCAATCCCGCCTGATGGTAAGCAGTGAAGCAGTCGTTGATGGTAAAACGCGCCAGTATATGAAGAGCCTATTCAGTCAAAAAAAAACTGAGTGAATGGAAGAAAAACGGCAGTTGAGCGAGGTGATGCAAAATTAAACCCAACAGCACGCTGCACGACCAACGATGCTGCGCCAGAGGACTGAACTGGAGACCCTCCACGACCAAACTCAACAACATTTGGCGCATCGTACCCGGCACACATCGCAACACAACTGCTCAGACCCGTCCTCCGTACGGCTTCACCAGACATCATACCGGAACACGACGAACAGCTTTGCGGCAAGACTTTGTCTGGTGGGTGGTAACTTCTGCCGGCAGCCGATGTTGAGGCCTACCACCGAGAAAAATAAAAATCAATAAAATAAAATTCTAAAGCCTTTATTTATTTTTACTACAAGAAAATAATTTATTTAAGCTTTGAATCCATTAAAATGGGGAACGTACTTGAAACAAAATAATTTACTGGAGAATGGGAGTGCAAGATTTACTGAAATCAAATGGCCGTGTCGAGGAAGCCTTCGCGTTTCTTATTCAATTTGAAGCGAAGACGGCGAGGCTCGGGGGCAACTACTAGGCCGAAACAAGTCTGGGTGTAATCCCTCAAATCCAAATTAGATTTTCTTTCACTGCCTCTCACTATTGACAGGTTTCCGGCATCGGGCGTTGTGCTCCGTTTCTCGACGCTCGGCTTAACTTTTATCCTTACCATACCTCCGTAAGGCTGCGACTTGCGACTAATTGGAAAAAATATACAACATTCTACAAATTAAGTTGACAGTGTCAGATTGGCTGTATTGGCGCAATGTGTTTTCAAATAAATTGGGATTTTAAAATAATTTTGGTAGATGATTTTTATTTTATTTACTAGCTTTCCGCCCGCGGCTTCGCCCGCGTGGAATTCGGTTATATCGCGCTTTTTAGATTTCCCTCGGGAACATCATATTTTTCCGGGATAAAAGGTAGCCTATGTTCTTTCTAAGGGTCCAAAGATTGTCTGTGCCAAATTTCATCAAAATCGGCTGAGAGGTTTAAGCGGGAAAGCGTAACAGACAGACAGACAGACAGACAGACAGACAGACCGACAGACAGACAGACAGAGTTACTTTCGCATTTATAATATTAGTATGGATTGCCCTATCTACAATTGTTATACAATAACTTAACAACAATACAAGCAAGATACAAACATAGTGCACAATATGATGCGATAGACACAGCATGCAAAATCATAAAAAATATGGAAGTTTAGCCAAAATCAGCAGTTAGACTGGTAAAGCGGACCCCAGACTCCAAAGCTGAAAAGCTGCGGATGCGACTGGGATTAACGCTGACATGATGATGACGATTTCTTCTATTCTAATTGACATCCTCCGTGGTGTAGCGGTAGCGGACGCGGCCGCGGCCGCTGCGCAAGGTGGCGCGGGTTCGATCCCCGCACAGTGCAAGTATTTGTATGCATTAATATGAATATTTGTACTGGTCTGGTCGTGCCTCGGAAAGCACGTTAAGCCGTTGGTCCCGGTTGCCATACGAACATCTAGTGGCAGTCGCTACGGGTTGTTGGAGCCCTCAAAAGTCCAACAATTGGTCTAGCTGCAATGCTTCGATGTCGCCTTCGGGTTGTGGAGGTCAGACGGCAGTCGCTTCATGGAAAATGTCGAAGTTTAGCCATATCAGCAGTTAAACTGGTAAAGCGCACCCCAGACTCCAAAGCTGAAAAGGCTTCGGATGCGACTGGGATTAGCGCTGGGATGATGATGATGATGAATGATTATGCAGCGCATGCATATTATCGTTTTTAGTTTAATCCTTATGAATATTATGAATGTCAAAGTCAGTTTCTTTGTTTGTTCCGCTGTCACGCTTATACCTACTATTGAACGGATCTGGATGAAATTTTGCACACAGATGATTTATAATTATAACATATAGAATAATTATTATCCCGATACTCCCAGGGGATCGAAACTGACGCGAGTGAAACCACGGGGCACAGCTAGTAAAATTAATAAAAAAGTGCTTGTCTTGTCTACGTTAACGAATTACGTATTTTATTTTTGACACTACGCTGCAATAACATGTGAACGTATAAGAACTAACGAGAGAAGAACTCACGTAAATAATAAGATAAAATTAACAATTAATTAACTGAACAAATAAGTCCCTAACATAATAAATTCTAACATTAAACCCAAAACACGACTAACAAGCAAAATACTAGCACAAAATTAAATTCATACGTGTGTATAATTGGCTATAAATTTTCATTGAACAAATTTTAAGGGGTACACGAAAATGAAAACGCGTCGTTACAAGAAGAAACAATAAAATAAAACGCGACGGTAATGAATAGGCTGTACTAATATTGGGCCAGATTTAACAGGGTGTAAGTCGATAGCGGGACAGGCAATGTGGCGTGCCACGGACCCGTGAGGCGGCACGCACCGATATAGACATCACTTACAAAGCCCTACACTTGTTCTATATAAATATTTGATACAATTAATACGCACGCGTAACCCTAATTGCTCGTTGTAAGCCGCTTGTTTTGTACGTTATGCTATGTATCTTTATAAAGGTTTATGCAGAATATTTTTACTGCACATGGTACCTTAGCATGAAAAAAAAATACCTTCTGCCGCAACTTTATCCACACAAAATTTCTTGGTCTCGTGCTATTAGGTATTTCGTTTTCACTTAGTGTTCTTTCTCTTCTATGGCAAACGTGTGAGCACAATGTACGAATGTGCTATAAGGCATTTATTTGTTGGGTTAGTCTTTTTATTGACTTGATTGTGCTCTGGCTGTTGAGAGTATGTCGTGCTCACTCAAATGTCTCGCTGATGGTGGCGTGTGTGTTGGGTCATTGGGTTCCCTTCGATATGGTTGAGCTGAATGATGCTGATCCATACGTCATGTTCGTGAACGGACGCCATCAGAGGGGACTGGTCATCTATTAGCTGCCACGGTGTATTTTAATTTCTGAATTGATTTTTGTGTTTTCCATAGTGGACGCTCTCAGCGTACAATATATTTCTGCATCGTTCTCACGCGGTTGATTTCAACATGAATGATGTAATCAAATATTTGTAACAATAGCTCAAAAATTTAAAAGAGTGTCCATGGAGTTTCTTGCCCGTTCTGCTCCATAGGTACCTACTCTTTGGAATGGGCGACTAGCTTAACCTTATTGACTGACCGACCTTCTGACAATTCAAAAGTGCCTGTGACCGGTTTATTTGAAATAAATGATTTGATTTGATTTTCTTTTTGCACGGCTCCTTACGGTCTTGGTGAAATGAAATGAAATCGTTTATTATGCAAGTAGGATCACTGATCACTTTTACACGTCATATTTTTTTAAACTAGATGGAGCCGGCATTACCTAACTGACTACATCTGAGAAGAAATAACCGAAACAATCTCAGGGATCATCGTCTTTTTTCAAGTACAGACATTAAAAATGAAAATATTTACAATAATGTACGCGATTAAAATAAACAGTGTTTAAAATGTCATAATTGTAGCATAATTATTCATATTGCTTAATAACAATGCTTAGCAGAGCGAGCAGCTCAGTCCAAGCTTCTGCTGCAACTGTACTTCGTTTTCGTTTAGTGTTCTTTCTCTTGCACGGCTCCTTACGGTCTTGGCGTGATGTTAAATAGCCTATAAGTTTGGCCTAATAACTAAAATAGCCTATACCTTTCCGCAAGAAATGGCTAAGGGCTACCAAATGCAACAATATTTATTCCGAACAGACTGGTAGGTTCAGCGAGTAGTTCAAACAAAGAAATTATCTTTTCAGCTTCATTATTAGGATATATATTGAGTTGGTAGTGAGTGATTGCATTATGGCGCACAAGCTGACCCGTATAATGGGGAAAACCTTTTCTATGTTCTACTAGCTTTCCGCCCGCGGCTTCGCCTGCATGGAATTCGGTTATATCGCGCTTTTTAGATTCCTCATTTTCGGGGATTATTATCGTTTCATTTAGATTCTAAGTTTACATGTGCATATTCGTTTGCAAACGACTTACAGCGCCATCTATCACCGAACTGGTATGAAGCTAACAATATTTTTGTTTTCCCTTGGGAATATCAATTTTTTCCGCGATAAAAGTACCATATTATTTAATCCGGACTTCTAACTTTAAGTCTGGAAAATTTCAAAGCAACCGAATCAATAGTTACGTCGTGAAAGCGGCAAATAAACAAACTCACTTTCCGATTTATAATATTACTCTGACAAGCAAATTGCCTGTATAATTATAATTACAAATATATTGAAGAAACTCTAGTCTATGTTCTTATTTAAAAGCAAATAGAATAAAGAGCGTATCTAAACAAATCCTGTAAAACGCTACGTAAATTTTCGTGTTTTCGCAAAGTTAATACATGTTTCAGTTCGGAAAACAATTTTCGTAAATAAATTCTCCTTTTTACGATCCGATATAACGAGTTCATTCTCCTAAAGTAAGGGTCGCCTGACATGCATCCCTCAAAGAATTAAATTGAATATGAGAGGAAATTACACGGGTTCATATCAACGCCGACTCTTGTTCCAATCGAATTTCTCTCTGAAAACAATGCCGAAACGGAAATTAAACCGATGTATGAAAATTAACTGAAATCTTCAAATGGACGCAGATTTATGTTTTTAGGTTTTGAATTTGTATGGATTTAATCAGTTTTGGTATTGTTATTCGATGAATATTATTCGTTCATTGAGCCGTTTATTTGAAAAACGTAGCAATATGAATTTGCTGAAAGCCATTAGCGAGATGTTTATCAAATAACTATGTGTCTGACAGCCGTAATAAATTAATACCTAATACTTTATGTTTATTTATTTTAATACTAGCTGTGCCCCGCGGTTTCATCCGCGTAAGCTTCGAACCGAAAGAGCTCAGTTGATATAAAATAAGCGCCTCTTAAAATAATAAGTTAAAATAATGGGAGCAATTTCAAAAAAAACGTCCGCGTTTGCTCCCGTTTTCGCAACATTTTTTGTTCCTGCTCTGCTCCTATGGGTCGTAGCGGGATGTTTTATAGCCTATGTCCTTTCTCAGGCTCTAGACTATCTGTGTACTAAATTTCATTACAATCGGTTAAGTAGTTTCGGCGTGAAAGCCGGGCAGACAGACAGACAGACAGAGATTTTAATCCATACTAATATTATAAATGGGAATATAATATTAGTATGGATTAAAATTGCATGGAAGGAATAAATGAATATTTTGTGCGAGTAAGTTTCAGTACGTTTGCAGAAGATCGGGTGTTGTTCGAGAGCTAAGTGATTGTAAGTGGAGGCGAGTTCTGGCGCCTGACCGGAAGTCGTTCCCACGTGACGGACGCCGGAAGTGACGGCGCGCGCCGGATCGCGTTCCTTCGTTATGTCGCCTTAGCATCACTCTCTAGAGCCTTTTATCCGAGCTGTATTCAATAGACGCCATACTTGTGCCTGGGAAACAGAGGTAAATTGAGGTGTTATTATCGGGAAGATTACGGTGTGTTTTATATAAAAAATATTCTGATTCTAAGTTCTGGTGAAGAAATAATAGTGATAATAATTATAATTGAATTCTCTTGATAAGAATTATAATTGAATTCGATGTCTATCAATTTAAAAAAATTGCGCATTTTCACTTAGTTGCTGAAGCAATTTCTCAGATAGCCGTTTCAATTACACTAAGATGTAGACATCTGGGATTTCCACGGATATGTCTATGGGGATTTCATAAAGTATCACTGTCAGTGTGGCAAATAACTGACAGCACGGTTAGTTCAGTGGTTAAGCTATTGACTGCTGCGCTGTGTATCGCGGGTTCAATTCCCGCTCGGATCAAATATTTATATGACCTGCAAGTAGTTGTTCCGAGTCTGGCTGTTTATGTATGTGAGTTTATATGATTGTAAATGCATCCACGATACAGGAGAAGTTCCTAATATAGGGCAACGTTTAAAAAAATGCTATTTTTCACGGAGGATAAACTTAACAATTTCGGTGTCAAGCTTAGGCTCTTATCTTAAAGAGCGATATTTAAGTACTTACAAGGAAAAAAATACTCTTGATATCATTTTATTATAATAGTTTTACTGTATTCTCGAAGAGGTACATTAAATTATTTACAAGTGTATCGTCTAAGAAAACCGCTCTCCTGTTCAAACTAAATGCTCTTTAAAAACTGCAACGCCTGCAAAAAATAGTGGCCAAATGAAGTAGTTGACACTGACAAAATGTTGAGTAATACGGGTTAAAGTGCGTCGTTGTTTTTGTAATGCCTTTTCTTATGACTGGCCCTAACGATTATTCGTCCCATTGTGAGCGGCAGGACGTTGCCAAGACCCCGCGGAGAAAGAGCTAAACTTACAAAACTTTCCGACTTGTTCAAATAGCCGGCTTTTGTTCGAGAGAGACTTATTGTTCGGGACAGATTGCTGGGGATCAGCACTGTGAGACATATTCGGTTTTTTCGTAGGAACAACAGTGTCTGTTTACTTTGTTTGATTTTTGTTTTGGTTTCAGAGATTTTGTAGGAATTCAATTGAACAAGAGTTTAGTTAAGACCATAAATGAGGAGCCGTGAGCGACATAACAAGAATAAGAAGATATTTTATTACTAATATTATAATAATTCATATTTTTCTCTAGGTATTTGATTTTTGAAGACAGTTATGTAATATAAACAATGAGTCAATCATGTATATCAATAAATCAGAGCTACGAGTTCACTTAGTATTATTATAACTGGGACCATAATTCTACGGTTGTAAACTATAGCAAAATACTAAATTCTCTACTTTTTTTCCTGCATCCGAACACAGCGCACTGTGCGACGCGGTCGCCGGCGTCTCGCCGTCGCCGTCACGGGCCGGTTACCGACAAACCGACCCGGAGCACCCCAAAGCTAAATCTTTGCACACTTTACAATACTGCTGCCCTTTTATTGGCCCCGTGTTTATAACGTCGTAATTAATTAATGAACTTTCAAAATTATTATTATTCAGTAGTTCATTTTAGGGAGGGAAAAGGCAATCAGGATTATGTCAGAAATGGGTAACATAAAACTTCGGTCATCATACAGCCCGTCGCCGTTAAATATGACCTTAATGCTGCCTACACTGTAATTATCACAATTGAATCATAATTATTTAATTAGAATATGAAAATAACATAAAGTGTCAAATTTTAATTTTAATTGCAACTATTGCAATTTTATAGTGTTTTCTATTTTACCTGAACAGCCACAATGATAAATAGATCATTTTATGACAGTTTATGTAAAATGAAACAAGTCCCCGTCAGCTCTGCCTATCGGTATCAGAGAAATTTACATTTTAACAGCGGGCCCACAGTCACAATGGCGCTTGCGATGCGCTCAACGATATTTATTTTTGCTTATAAAGAAAAGCGTATTATCCCATATAATTCTGAAACGTGTAGCAATATATTCAGTAATAACGAAATAATATGTTTTGCGAGATAGAATTCATATTTCATAAGCACTCATACGCATAACATATTACAGAGAGTGGTGCTCTTTCCTTTATTTCATAGTGAGCATATACATAGGGTAGCAGCCGATACGAGGGAGCTGACTCCGCGTCAGCCTCCTTCAGATTCATTCCCTAACATTTGCGTCACATAATATTTCACAGAAAGAGCGACAAAATTTTATATGCATGAAGACAACCGGATTTTATTCGGACATATGGAGGCAGTTTATTTTATTCCACCGAAGCCATATGCACTTACGTGCCTATAAATATGTTATTGTAATATTCCAGTGTTGTAGCGATAGCGTTTTATCACACAAACATTACTTTCGCAGCGCCACGGAATGAACTTATTAAGTTATCTAGTTCGCGAAACCTTCAGGTTTTACTTTATAATTTTATGTGCTGAAACACATTTAATATTTGATAGTAGCGTCAAGTTTAGAGCCGCCATCAGTACAACAGTAAAGTGAACGTATTAAACGATATTACTAATTCAATAGTTGGATCCAACGTCTGTAAGTGTTATGGCGCCTATAAAAAGCTCATTTGGGCCCCGGTTTAATGATCACATCTCCGACACGTTGTATACCGCAACACGGAGCTGTTGCTATTGTATTATTAAGAACCTCAAATTAAATATCATATTTTACCTTAATGCCGTAATTCGGTGCACGCCTCTTATAACAAAAACATTCTTCTAAATCCGGCGAGATTGTATTAACATAACCGCTTTGTTAAATGGAGTCAAGATAATTTGTGGACGAAGTTCGGCCTGTAATACCTCGCAAATTGCCGGATAAGACTGTGTGAGACAACTGTTAGTTTTAATTAAACTGCTGGTTGCGCTCGCAGGGAGTCCTCGGAATGAGAAAATTATTCTAATCTTATAAGCCTGTCGGTGGCCCAGAGCTCGGCTCGGAATTAATATCATGTGGGTCGGCCCGCTGACGTGCCCCGCTCCTAACACATTCGCAACACCGTTCTATTGGCGCGAGGTGCGCGAACCGAACATGAAAACCTACGACGAACGTAGCTCTTAAGGCGATTTGTAGAGGACGTCTCTTCAATTTAATGAAAAGTATAAAGCCACGACGAAATCACCGGAATGAGATAATCTGCGGTATCAATTTGAGGGGAAACGTGGTAGGGTGTCTTGGGAGAAGTATTTCATTAGACGTCGCGGCCGGTCGCGACGAGCACCTGTGCTACCAGCAGCCTGGTCACGTAAAACTTTTGAAATAATGTCAATCCAAACTTTTAATTCCATGTCTGGAAGTAACAGACAAAACTATCAACAATAAAATCCATTTTTAAATATCAAATTGCATAAATATCTGGCTGCACTAATAGTAGATAAGCACCTGGAGGGTGATTGTCTTCCGACCACGCTATGCAGAATTATTGCTAGCGTAGTTTAGTGAGTCAGACCGCTTGTCAAACTTTGGTAATTTAACTTCAAAACAGGTTCCTGTCGGTGTACCAGGGCCGAACATTTGTTCCGCCGCGTTTGGGATGTAGCCTACTCTATGACAATAACATCAAAGACATTTCGATAGAAAATATTGAGTACGGTTTGAGCGCTCTCGTTTCATGTACCTAAGTTTAATGTAGCGCTTGATCACTGTATAAGAAGCTATAAAGTTGTAGTGTATCATTACGATATTTTTAGAGAGTCTCCTCGTGTGGAAGATATTAAAGGTAAAATAAAAAAGACTCATTGCTATCGCAGAGCCACACATCGTAAACTGTGTAGAGTTTAACATAATCTGTGACCATCTAGTACTTGATAAACATTGTCACGACGTTTTAAACATGTCTAGCCGATTTTTCTGTCACAAGTGCTGTAATAATGTATATCCAGCGGCTGACTCTTTTTGCCTTTAATAGGTCTTATAAGTCTATTTCAAGACCTATCCACATCATTTCCATATACTTATGTCAAATTAGCAGAAACATTTACAAAAATATAAGCTACAAAAGCCAAGTAATTTATAGTTTATTTAATGTAAAGAAGATTCACTCTATAGTATATGTAACGATAAGATAGAAAATAATTTCCACAATTGTAATAGACCCAATAAACAAAAACATTAAAGCACTAAGTTCTAATTTAATTTCCCTTTGTTACCAACAAAGCGGTAAGAGCGAGTAGATTTGTGACTGCACAGAAATACACAGTATTACAGTAACATATAACAATTATTATATGTATAGGTATTCGTATGAGAAAGTCTGGAAGCCGACCCGAACAGCGTTGGGAAAAGGATTTGCGGATGGATGTCTATGAATAATATATATATAGCAACGTCACGAAAACACACAAAAAAAGTAAACTTAAGAGATATTCTGTAGAACATCATGGAAATGAAGATGTGCACAATATTTTACACTCGTTCCACTAACACTCGCTTTTATTATTAATCACGTTACACGGCCTTTTTAATTTGGCGGCTAGCCACTCACACGCATCGGAATCGCTACATAAACGCAATGTTGCGGTACTTACGATATCAGCTTGTTACAGACGCGTGGTGGTGAGCATGCAACACAAACTCTTTGAGTTTGCTACTTTCACGCATTGAGACACATACACACTACAGGTTACGACTGCTACGAACCTGCTACCTACACGTTCGGATCGACAGATTAAGTTAAGCTGCACTTGCCGCTGTTTGCCCGTAATTAGATTACCATCTTTACTTACCAAGACTACTTTTTGTCTTAGAAAACATGTTAAGCCCTTGGTTTTGGCTGTAATTTGTGGAACTTTGACAGTCGTTAGTTACGGGTTCTGAGAAGCCCCAAAGTCTGACAATTACTCCTAACTGGGGGTATTGTATTATCTAATATCTGGGTTTTGGGCGACAGATAGGGAGTAAAACTATGTTAAACACTTTAAATTCATCATCCGCTTCGACTGGTAGTCGACCCCAACCTGTAGTTGGAAAAAGACTACGCAGATATTATTATTGGCTTATTGTTGTCCTTGCTGCATATCGAATTTTACAGACTAATGAATATCTGAGTTGCCTGAAAACACAGTCAAATACCTAATACCTAAAAAATCAATAACAAACTCAATCACTCAAAAACGATTGTTTATTGTGCAAGATATAGCCCTAACTGGAACCTTTTTGTTCGGTCACCCTGTGACGGAGTTCGGTGAAGTTTTTTTAAGTTAGGCAAGGGCTTTTGTCGTGACGCTTCGGGTGCAGAGAGTACAAGCGACATGAACGAACCTTTTGTCATAACCCACAGACTGTGAATTGATAATGGTTGTATAGTATTTGTTGTGTTTTGTACTTTGACCCCAGTGTGTGCACACATTGTATTGTGGGATACAGGTAGATAAATAGGGTGCCCACTTAATTAAATTACTTTTTGCTACGTTACCAAAACAACATGGGTTGTTTCCTCACAGATAGAAATGATGTTATTATTGTAATGTTTCTTTTTGGTGCCGTAGTTCACGAATCTGAACCCCTACAGTTTCGTCATTTCCCTCCGTCCACGTTCATGTGATGAACTTTAAATGAAAACTATAACGTCTTAGAAAAATTTGTTAGTTTAGGAGTTATAGAGACCTTCGATCTAAAGCCGATATTTTATTACAAATAAAGATTTAAAATAACGTAACAACCAACCTACCTGTGTGGCAGTGTTTCTTTTTTTGAAATCAGGCAAACTGGCTACAATACAAAATTTGCGTAATAAACTGTTCCAATATCGTATCGCGAGCCGCGTCATCAATCCTCGTACAGACGCCGCAGTTACCTGTCGCTTTTAAATCATATGAAACAATTTGTACAAACAAAGACGCGGTCGCATAAATTTGTTTTACGCAGCTCTGCTATGTTCGCCGAGCGACTAATTAGAACATAAATCTGTCTTAATACAAATCCGTACTTTTTACGACAGAACTCTGTGTCCGTGTGAAATTCTAGTGGAATGTTCCCGGTAATGTTTTCACACGTCTACCTCACTCGTCTTCCTCTCCAGGTTTTATTATGAACTTAACAAAATTATACGACACACTCATTCTAATTAAAAAAGAATTTAAATACTAGCGTAGCTACTGGGAAGTAAATATCACGTAGTGTGAACAGTTACTACCGCGTAGGTATTTCAGTTACAGTGTTACTGCAAAATAAGGTTATTTAATACATACTTTGGTATGTATAATTGTATAGTGACTTTATTCTAGGTGTATAATTTTACAACAGTGATTGCAAAATAAAATAAATAAATATATACGGACAAATCACACAGATTGAGCTAGCCCCAAAGTAAGTTCGAGACTTGTGTTACGGGATACTAACTCAACGATACCATATTCATAATAGATAAATACATAGATAAACATCCAAGACCCAGGCCAATCTGGAAAAGATCGTTTTCCATCATGACCTGGCCGGGGATCGAACCCGGGGCCTCCATGTCGCAGGCAGGCGTGTTGACCGCTGCGCCACGGAGGACGACAAATATTTTTAAAAGTCTATCGGAGTTTTCACTTGTTCATTATTCAATGATATTTGATTATTTTTTAATTTGGTATATACAATGTATATATACGAAATTTATTTAAAATTTTACCTTTTAACTGTGCGTTGTATGGCGGCATTCTTTGGCGATAATTTTCTTATTGCGTGTTAATTAAAATAAGTAATTCTGTTTGCTAGTTTTTACAAGATGGACTACGAAATAAAATTAAAGCTTTTTTATTTTTAGTATTCATTAATTTATTCAAGAAATTTAGTAAATGACATTATTAAAAAAAAACAACCAATTAACGAATCTATTCGAAGTTATTCTAAGTTTCTCTCGCTCATTTTCTAGATGTATTTGCAAAGGCAAATGAGAAAAAATAAAATTTGAAATTCTTCGGGTCGATTCGGATTGTATTATTTAACTTGCCTATAGCACTCAAGTACTCGATGGCATTTATATTTTCAGAGAAAAAGTGGAGTGATATACTTTTTTCATCAAGCTAAAATGTTACAAGTGGTAAGTATATTTGTCAATAGGTAAGCCGAACATTTTAATACGATGTGCGTTTTATATTCAGAACACATGTACACGACCGTGCGTTATTGCAGCGGGGTGGGATTTATAACGCTGCTCATTTTAAAAATAAAGCTATTCCTTCTAAAATATTGTCATATCTGCTTTAAATTTTTCACTTTATACGCCCCGGAGGACACGTTACAAAATGTCGACTGGTAATATGAGTGCACGCGTGAATTTTTGATTTTAATTTTATTGTCTCTTCCATTTTTGAATTCTACGGCCTGATGCTTTAAATACATATTTCATTTTATGGCCGGCCAATTTGCATTCCTTTATTTCACAGCACTGTGTTTTTCGAGAATAAAGTAGACATTTACTCTGCATATTTTGTGGTAGTCAGAATTTTAGTTTTGTATCCAAACGACCCTTTCTTCTTCTTCAGCCTATAGTAGTTCATTGCTGGACAAAGGCCTCCCCCAAGGCTTTACACAATGACCGGTCTTATGCTGCCCGCATACATCGCCTTCCCGCGGCTTTCACCAGGTTATCGGTCTACCTTTTTCGACCTCTTAATTAAAACTTAATCCTTATTATTGAGACTCCAGCATTTCTATACAATTATTTAAATTTCTGATAACAATGAAAATGGCGGCCAGTTCATCACTTTATGAAATATCTATGAGCAACGCAAAGTTCAATTAAAAATAAGGAGCTTAGTAAACATGCCCTCAGTTTATAATCTCAAAAGAACGCCCATGGGCTACTAATCTTTTTAAATTAGAAACGATTTTCCATATACTTTCGAACTGCGTTTCTCTTCTGATGCTACTTACACAAATTAAACGCGTATATCATATTTATGTTGCAATATTGCGCAAGTTAAGATGCCTACATATTTATAATCCACAGGTGTTGTTTATTGTGCAGACAGCAATGTAATGGAATAATCACGGTATGTTTCTGAGCTGTAGCTAGTAGTTGATTAACCATGGAGTCCATGGAGTTTCTTGCCCGTTCTTCTCCATAGGTACCTACTCTTTAGAATGGGCAACTAGCTTAATCTTATTGACTGACCGACCTTCTGACAATTCAAAAGTGCCTGTAACTGGTTTATTTGAAATAAATGCTTTGATTTTGATTTTGAATTTGTAATGCGTAGATATAATATTAATAAGAGCAGGCTGTAATTAACACTAAATAATAACGAGGAGCTAGTTATTATTATTATAGCAAGAACCATAAAAGGGGAGCACGTTCTGTCGTAAAGCATCTAATGTTTTAATTCCTGTTTACTTATTTTGTTTATTACACTCTCTCCATAAAGGCTGTGCAGGTGTAAGTATTCTCACGAAGCAATTAACGTCCAAGTTGAAGGGTTGCTCTTGAACCTTAAAAAGGAAGCAAAGAAAAACAGTAATGTAGTCTTAGCCATTATTTTGTTGTTTCCGAATGTTTTTTCGCTCAAGGTATGAAAATAAACGTGTAACCTCATTACGACTTGGTCGTAATGTTTGGCTCCATTCTTCACCTAAATACTTTCGTTATTTTTTCTTGTGGGTTTTTCAACAGTAGGTAGTGTGCGCTAGCCGAATTAATGCCGCGTGTCATGAATTTCTGTAGGAGGTCATAGAGCGACCGCGAAGTTAGCGCATGCAGTTGCGGAGTGGGCCATAACTTTACACGCAACATTAACTTGGGACACAGTCGCGACACGAGCTCTAATGGGAACTAGGCATTGTTCCACTGGATAAAACTGCTCTTTTTAATCTGTATCTGTGTTCATATACCTACATGCCTTTTTCAAATGGCTCGTTTGTTACATTCTCTTTGAAAAAATTTTGCAGGCGAGAAATTGTTCTTTTTTTTTGCTTTTACGTTTTTCTTCTACTAAATGATGAGTTTAGAGTACAGATACGTTCTTAATAACGCCCTTTGGTGAGCAATCTCAGCACCAGGTTCTAGCAAAATTATATACTTATTTTTATCCTAAATATCAATATATTTGTTAGTTTAAAAATAAGTGGCAGTGGGCGGGGCACATTGCTCGTAGAACCGTTGGCCGATAGAGCAGTAAGGATCTGGAGTGGCGGCCACGTACAAGAAGACGCAGCGTAGGGAGGCTAAGGTGGACGGATTACCTGGTGAAGGTCGCAGGAAGCCGATGGACGCGGGCAGGCTTAACAACACTACTTTTTATAGTAATTCGCACCGATTTCCTTGTTCACAAACTAAGTTTAATTTAAGTAAAGTGCAACTTATTGTTTCTATTTCATTATGAAAAGGACAGAAAATAAAATATTAGTATAGTCCTGTCAAATTAAGATATTCCATAGACAGTTTAGATGTGATTAAAACATGGCGACCAAAAATACGTCAGCTGCTGACTAATTTGACAGAACTAAATTAATGTTTACCTTCTGTCCCTTTCTTAATGAAATAAAAATGCACTAAACTTTAATTTAGTTTAGTTTGTCAACAATGGAATCGGACTGCCTCCGTGGCGTAGCGGTAACGAACGAAGAAGGCGCGGGTTCAATCCCCGCGCAGTGCAAATATGTATTTGTATGCATAACTATGAATATTTGAACTAGTCTGGTCGTGCCATGGAAAGCACGTTAAGCCGTTGGTCCCGGTTACTATACGAACATCTAATGGCAGACGTTACGGGTTGTTGAAGCCCTCAAAAGTCCAACAATTGGTCTAACTACAATGCTTCGGGTATATTTATTTTATAAATATTACCTTCGGGTTATGGAGGTTAGAAGGCAATCGCTTCACGAAAAATATCAAAGTTTAGCCAAAATCAGCAGTTAGACTGATAAAGCGGACCCCAGACTCTAATGCTGTAAAAGCTTTGTATGCGACTGGGATTAACGCTGAGATGATGATGACAATGGAATCGGCGCCAATACCTATTATCTATCTCATCATCATCATCATCAGCCCCTACTCGTCCACTGCTGGACATAGGCCTCCTTTATGGCACGCCAACAAGCTCGATCCTCTATTATCTATCTAAGTACACATAAATTACATAGAGATACTCAACACGCAAGAATCATATTGAAAACGAAAATTACACATCCATACTAATATTATATGCGTAAGTAACTGTCTGTCTTTTTTTTAATAATTATAAACTAGTGTTTGACTGTAATCCCGCCTGATGGTAAGCAGTGATGCAATCGTTGATGGTAAAGCGCACTAGTTTATTAAGCCTATTCACTTAAAAAACTTAGGAATAGGAAGGATGGCGGCATTTGAGCGAGGTGATGCAATGTTAAACCCAAGACCAACACGACCAACGATGCTGCGCTAGAGGGAGATTGATCTGGAGACTCTCCACGACCAAACTCCTGACACAACAACATTTGGCGCATCGTACCCGCCACATATCGCAACATAACTGCTCAGACCCGTCCTCCGTACGGCTTCACCAGACATCATGCCGGAACACGACGAATCGCTTGGCGGCAAGACTTTGTCTGGTGGGTGGTAACTTCTGCCGGCAGCCGATGTTATGGCCTACCACCGAGAAAACGCTTTCCCGCTTAAACCTCTCAACCGATTTTGATGAAATTTGGCACAGACAATCTTTAGAACCTGAGAAAAGACATAGGCTAGGTATCTTTTTTTGAAAAAGAAAATATGTTCCCGAGGAAAATCTAAAAAGCGCGATATAACCAAATTCCACGCGGGCGAAGCCGCGGGCGGAAAGCTAGTATAAATATATTTCTTACATTCGAAACATAAAGTTTCTTATTAAAATTATTTGAGTCATACGATTTTAAGACATTAACTTGTATAATTCATGTCTAAGTTCGTTACAGGTACGGGAGCGATCGTCTTTGCCGTTAATGTTGCCGTAATTTATTCACAGGCAGAACACGATCCGACCTTAACAAGATACATTAAGAAAATTAACGTTTGACTCAGTTCTCTCTTTTGACACGGAATTCCTTGATTGGCCTGCTTACGTTACAGAAATTTGATTATCGTGTGTGCTATAAAAATAGAGATAATCAATTCTATTTTCGAGTTCTATTTATCGAGGCAGGATCTAAAAATGTTTACTGTGTAAAAAAAATCAACGTTGCACTCGGACAGAATCACAGAAGTGAAAACTTAACCAGTAACGTCGTGCATTTCGGAATATTTTGGTTTGACAAGGGAATAATTTCGCACGAATTCCTTTATTACCCACTCCTTCATAGAAAGTTATTTTTTTTATGAGAAACCTGAATACAGTTTGTTCAGAATAAGCAACTGAATCGTTTCCAATCATTAAGAAATTGCTGCAGAGTGGTTACCGAGCGATTACGATAGATCATAGTACTTGCGCGCGCGCCACAGCTGACGCCAGAGGTCAACGGACCGCGCTCGCCCGCCCGAATGTAGCTTTGACCATATGTTTGTTGGGACAAACAAGTGGAATAGCAAGCTCATAACTTTGTGGTATTTCATGATTATCTTTTTGAAATTTTGTACATAGATTCTTTACTTAAAAACACTGGACACGTGTTTCGGGTTTCGCATAAACAAAAAATATTGTTGTATACGTTTTTTAACAAGTACCTTTACATACCTATACGACCTATACACCATCTACGGATGCGCGTAGCAGGCTGTAGTACACACACGCCGGGAGTGCGCATGTGTACTACACAACTAACTGCCTTGATGTGGGGAGCACGCTTGTTTCCTTAGGTACGAAACAGCAGGAGCAGGCAGGCAAAGAAACATTTATTCCGCCATTAGCCGTGCCAGCGGTCTACTCTCCCTCTGTCTTCCGAATTTTCAGTCAGGTTATGTGTTTAACGACTACACGAGTTTAACATTTATTACCCATCCTATGTCTCAGCTTCACAAATTGTGGCGTGACCGCAACATTTCACGGAAAACTATGATTAAACTCGTCAGATCTCTCATCTTCTTCATCTTTAGCTATGGTTCGGAAACGTGG
Source organism: Sesamia nonagrioides (assembly GCA_017933935.1). NCBI lineage: Eukaryota > Metazoa > Arthropoda > Insecta > Lepidoptera > Noctuidae > Sesamia > Sesamia nonagrioides. Next base: position 950,005 of record JADWQK010000835.1, on the reverse strand, counting down.
GGTGCAATCAAGAAAGCCGATCGAGACCGCATTGACGCTTTCGAGATGTGGTGCTGGAGGAAAATGCTTCAGATTCCTTGGACAGCATTCCGCACAAATGCATCAATCCTTCGAGAGCTGGGTGTCACAATAAGACTGTCCTCTATCTGATATCTCTCCTGAAGGTGGATAGACGATGTTCCAGAGTTCACAGTCCAATAAGGTGGACTGACCAAATTCGTTCCTCTCTGGACACCGGCCTGCATGATGCTATACTCGCGGCCAGGGATCGTAACAAATGGCGAACTATTGTGAAGAAGAGGATAATTCCACAGGGACATCACGACCCTCAGTAATGAGGAGAATGACTTGAGGAGGAGGACCCATCCTAAAAAAGTGCACAATGACGCTAAAGAAGTTTTCACTTCAAAAATGCCATCAACCTCAGCAACACCCTACCTAAAAACGTAATAGAAAAAAATACTACTTACTTAAATTTATTATTAAGTGATCGCACTATTAAAAGTTCTCCTTTATTACGAAAAGTTAATAACTTTAATCGTACTTTTAAATTAGTTGCAAGAGAATCACAGGTATTAAACGTAATTTTAAAATAGGCGATAGGTAAAGATTAGTGAGTGTAACGAAACAGTCTCTGGCCCGGCGGGCTATCGTTTAAACTAAGTGGCTATAATTCGCAGGAGTTTGCCCTGTGCCGCTGCCGGCCGTGGGGAATCGCGCTCCAGCGCACTGAATTATTTCTTACACATAGGTACATAATACTAATGCCTCACCTTATTCTAATTTATCATAGCATCTATTTTGCCCCGGGTCTGTCTGCATAAGAAATACTTTGAGTAAGTCAGGAATATATTCTAAAAATTTTAATTAGTAAGTAAATAGTACTACAGCTATAGTTTTACTTAGTAGTAAATAAATAAATAAATAAGAAACGTTCGTAGGTAGATAATATATATACCTCTCACATACCTACATTACATATCACATATCACTGTACATTTTACAATTACCTAATATGCATCAGTTTAATTGTGTTACTTAAACTGATATTTAATTAGGTAATTGTAAAATGTGTAAAACACAACAACAAATATATTAAAAAAAAAAATATTCCCTTAGTCCGCATACTTTGTAGGTTTCTATCTACTGTGATACTCCTTCATTATATTACATCGCGAAAAATCTTAATTTCATCCTTGAATTGTTTGAACTAGCTTCTGGTTTCCTTGAGCCCTAACATGGCAAGGCTAATTAGTACAAAAGATCCTTTTCTGAATGTTTTCTAGGAAATATATATATTTCCTAGAAAACATTCAGAAAAGGATCTTTTGTACTAATTATAATTATTAATAGGTGCAAAAGATTTTTTAAATCATAAAATATCAAAGGTCAATTATAATTAACCTTTCCACCTGACCTGAAAACATTCAGACAAGGATCTTTTGTACTAATAATTATTAATAGGTACAAAAGATTTTTTAAATCTTTTCTTTTTCTGAATGTACCTATGAATAATTATGAATACAAAAGATCTTTTTCTGAATGTTTTCTCGCAGAAGTGACAAAGTCAAGACTCAGTTCATTTTTCGCTGAAAACCAGCGCTGGGCTCTGTTTTTGCATAGAGTCGCAGCATAATGCTGAGCGACAGCCGTTTTGCGTGGATGTGACGCATGTTTCCCTCAACTATTTCTTATTTTTATGTTTTTGTAAACTTTTGCGTCATGTTTACCAAAAATAAACGTTATTTCTTTCTTTTCTTAAGTATCTAAAACAATATATATAATTATTATAGCATGTTAGTTTCAGCAGCTTTACGTGTATGATCATAGCTGATAAAACATCTAATGCACGATTGATCTCGTTTGAAATTTGTTTTCAATTTTACAGACTAAATGTTTTTTTTTACTTGGGTACCCTTCTAAACGATTGAACTGAATAGTGCGCATCTATGACGAGCTATCGTCTACCATTCCATGACCTACACGATATACAACATGTAACGTAATTAACGAACACCCTCAAACACCCCAATTAGAATATTATGTTATAATCATAATACATACATTGAATTATATATGTATTATGCATTGTTATTAATTAAATTAGTTATACCAATTCTTGGAGAACGAAAATCTTAACGTTCATGGAATAAGGTTCTTTTTTTTTATTTTGTACTAGCTTCCCGCCCGCGGCTTCGCCCGCGTGGAGTTCGGTTATATCGCGTTTTGTAGGTTTCCCTCGGGAACATCAAATTTTTCCGGGATAAAAGGTAGCCTATGTTCTTTCTCGGGGTCTAAAGATTGTCTGTGCCAACTTTCATCAAAATCGGTTGAGAGGTTTAAGCGGGAAAGCGTAACAGACAGACAGACAGACAGACAGAGTTACTTTCGCATTTATAATATTAGTATGGATTGTGCGATAACTGCAATTTTAAAAGTCTGTACGAAAAACAGGGTTACTATGACAATAATTTCCGTAGTTTTAATTATTTTTGGGATAAAAATTACCTACATTAAAAATTATATAAACCGATTTAGTAATCGATTCGGAACAAACTATTTTCAGAAATTTTCATCGGCTGCCGGCAGAAGTTACCATCCACCAGACAAAGTCTTACCGCCAAGCGATTCATACGCATGGAGAAAAAGCATACGGATGGAGAAAAAGCATTGAATTCGCGTAAGCGTGATCGATTTTGTTTTTATTTTTTGGTGTGGAAGGGAAATCATAAAATGACCTCTCCCGTTCGGAGCAGAGCGGAAGGGCGTGTCAGACATTTACTGACTAAAACCCACCCTTCTCTTCTCGTTCCTTCAATTGCTTCTGCGCTATGGCCACGGTTTCTCTTTTGACCAACCAGCGCAACCTTGATCAAGATACTCAAGCGTGACTGATCTGACATGTGATAGTTTTCTGTTTTTTACTTTTGTATTGTGTTTTTAATGATTTCAGATTTAACTTCTCGGTCAGTCCTACGACTGCTATTTTTTTTTACCTAATGCTTTTTATAACAGGTGCTTTTTACGTGTCCATCTTTCTGCATCATTCTCTCGTGATTAATTTTAACATGAATGATGTAAGGTAATCAAATATTTTGTGATAATTTTATGATTAGAAAGTCCGTGGAGTTTCTTGCCAGTTCTATTCCAGGTACAGACGACAGCACATCAAGTTACTACAATCTGTCAGATTTCTTCGTTAGATTTTCAACTTTATCGGTAAAGCATTAAGGCTCAAGGTTGATTGGAAATATTTGACAGTTTGGGAAAAAAATTCGTTGCGTCTTTTTCATGCGGCCCTTTTTCTCTCTCCCTCTCTCTCTCACTCTTTCTGTCTCTCCCTCTCTCTCTTTCTGACATTGGCTCTTTTTAATATACGAGTGTGTTTGCGCCTATGATTATCGCGTAAGGAACTTCTTCGTTCTGCACAGGAGTCTACACCCTTACATTTTATAAGGTAAATGTTACCTTTGAAAATGTCAATAGTCAACTCACCTGCCAGCTTTCCATTTAAACCCATCAGCGACCGTAAATGCACTCACCTCTTGTCAAAGCCTATGTGTACGTTAACAGGTTCGATGTATGCGTTTATCGGAAGGCTAGGGGTAAGTCCGGTAGGGGTGGCGAGCAGTCGGCCGGTTTTATTGGCGTTACTAATGAGTTGCTAATTCAATTTCATGGACGCAGGGCCTGTGACGCATCGGCTGGGGTACACAGTCCCGCTCAGCCGCTTGACCACCGCACTCTCCTGGCTTTAACAAGTCGTACAGCGCTTTGTGTGTTAGTATTTAAGTGTGCCAACGTTTTATTTGAAGGAGAACTCTTTCATTCGGCCGCAGTTCTTTTAGAGATTAGTTTAGCCGGATACCGGATATTCGGCCAACCTTGTAGCCGGATAGTCGAATATTCGGCCGCCGAATATTAAATCAAGTTAGATTTGATTTATCTTAAGTCAATGCGATGAGATCCTAATTGTGACCATTATTCTCGGTGGGCAACTAACAATACCCAAGTTTGAGATCTTTCAACACCCCACCCCTAGTGTGTATAACGAATGACTTTTTTCTGAAATTTATTTACGAAGACAAACTAAAGCGCTTGCTACTTCTTACTACAGAGTAATTTGTATAATTTACCCTTAGTGTAGTATAAGTACCAGGTCATATTCTAAGTTGTAGAATTATATAGTGATTACTGATAGTATTTAGCAATATGTAGTATTTCAGGCAAGTTGCTACCACCATGGGCGGGCAGCTTTAGGGCGGGCGGCACGGACTACTTTCCGGAACGCCACGCGGGACGAGATTTGATTGATTTTTGGCGCTGCTTAATTTATGGTAAAAAGGGCCTCGCAAAAGTTAGTCGTTACGCTGGTCGTAATAGCGAAATTGAATGGAGCCGAATATAATCCGACGCATTTTAATATTATTGATTAAATATTGCTGAATTCTAATAACTCGTAACTAACTGTAATAATTCTAATACCTACCTTGCGTTCATTTGAACTTTGACCATTTTCATTTTGAAAGATTATTGCTCTTTGACCGTGGTGCTTTATTTATTTGTTAGTGAAATAGTTTATAGAACAAATAGAAATTCCAAACTTTTTAGCTGAGTTCAAACAAAATACTTCTTTTGTATTACATTCCCAGACTACGTGTCTTGTCAAACTTAGTTAAATGACTCCGTACGTCAGTTTCTCAATGTCCATTTACTTAATGTGGTCAATAAAACCATTGTGTTATTTGGTTTATGACGACCTGCTCGTTCACCGCCCGAAGAAAGTTCGGAGAAATGAAGGAAACTTTTGATTCCCCCCACACCAAATCATTGTGGCGAAATAAATAACCTTTTTGTCTAATAGGTAATGTCAGGAAAAGCTTTGTGGCAAAACTCTTTTGTTATAACAATAACCATAAAATCGTTTATTTATTTTCGCCGTATTTTCGGAAGGATTGTGTCTCATCCTAGTTGAGGAAGGCAAGACGTATGACATGTAGGTATTGAAAAATATGCTTTGTTGAATAAAGGAACGAACTTTCTTTGTCACCCTTGTACCGAAACTGTCAAAAATTCCCAATCTACCCTGAGCCTTAATGCTTTAGTTATAAAGTTGAAAATCTAATAAAGAAAATCTGACAATGTATGTGTTGATCAGTAGCTTGAAGTCTCGTCTGTATTTATAAATTGAAATACTTACGTGTCAGGCTATGTAAAACGCAGCAATGAAAACGGGTGGAAATTGTGACATTTGTCCCATTTAGTTTTATTCAGTTATGTCTTGTTGTAAGTGTTTATAACAAATAACAAGTATCGAATAGTCAATACTACGCAACTGTCAGATCCGCTCAATAACAAAGTTGCGCCTGGAAGAAATAACACACTTTAAAGTTAGTGAATTCAATCGCTGGAAGACGGTAACTTTGTACAATTGTTTTCTTTCTCAAAGTGTTGCACTTAGACGAATTTGTAGAGATACTGTGAATCGACTCGCTAGTGCCGGTGTATTGCAAAAACTACCTCAAATGGATTGCTGTAGTAATTCTTGTACGAAATACTACCTTCGATGCCTTAGAGTTTAGTTTACGAGTATAGTTTGCTAACAATACTTGGTTCTGTTGCTTTAAGACAAGTTTTGATTACAGAAAATACAGTTCAAGACGGAACCTCTAGAAAGGTTTGGGTTCTGTGGTTATATGATAGACTCAGATAACATTGTTTAAGATCCAAGTTTGAATAAAAAACAAGTAGAAATAGAAATTCGAGTAAGTTTAATAACTAAGTACGTATTCAATTTCACAGACATTGGCCTCGTTGTCGTTGTTAAAAAAACTAAACTAAATTTAAATAAAAATGACATTACATATAATGTTTTATCTTCTGTCCTTTTCTTAATACAATAGAAAGGAAAAGTGCACTGAATTTACATTTAGTTTAGTATGTGAACAAGGTTAGCGGGGTCAGCTGGTTACATCATTTTTTATCTTCTCAACTTTTCAGTTGAAAATCCTTAAAATTGTGGCAACCTGAATAACACATAATATATTACGATAAACTGCTTTATGAACACTATTGCCCCATGCTTATTCCAGTTGCGAGTTAGTTTGAAGCCTGTCTATCATTTACAAGCACCATTTAAGTTAACCATTAGGTACCCTCCGTTCACGTTCGTCGAACATGTTGCGAGGATGATAAACAACAAGCCAGTTGAATCTTTTACCTTTAAGTTTCTGTTTCATCTCTAAACAAGTATTGGCAGTAGTTTTCTACAATTTACTAAGGATTTAGGTTTGTTGAAAGTATTATCCTGCTTCCTTAAAGCTAAATTTATTAAGTTTAATAGTCTCTGACAGAAAGGAAGCCTGTACAATGGGAAAGTTAGATGCTGATTATGAGTTTTAATCTACCTAGAACTTGTTACTCACTCTATTCTGTATTTAAAACAAGCCCCATATATTTCCTCCATCTATTTCAATTCTATTCTCACACAAAAGGACAATAAAACCGTTATAGTCACTTATTCCGCACTAGCCGACGTACGAGTATAATACAAGAATTTGTCGAATGCAAAATATGAGAGCAAACAATTGTATGCGCAGGCACCATGTTTCAGTGCCAAGAAATAATCTCTTACGTGACATTAACATACATCATGTGCAGAACAGCTGCCAAAACTGTCTGCCAGAGGTCTCGCTCCGCACTACTTACCAACTAAAACAATATTACTTAGCAGAGTTATTCTGGCGCATCACTGGAGTTCCCGCACCCAAGTCCCAACTTCTGACTTCTGTGCGTCGAGACCGCGACCTAGTACGTGCGCCACCTAACCTTTGTAACTTGCAATTGAAATAGTTATTTGTACTGATTGCTGTTACACTAGAATAAGGTTGGAGCTTTCCACGAAGATTTATATTGAACTAAAAGAGGTGATCGTTACGAATCCATACTAATATTATAAATGCGAAAGTAACTCTGTCTGTCTGTTACGCTTTCCCGCCTAAACCTCTCAACCGATTTTGATGAAATCTGGCATAGATAATCTTTAGACCCTGAGAAAAAACACAGGCTATCTTTTATCTGGGAAAAAAATTATATTCCCGAGGGAAATCTAAAAAGCGCGATATAACCGAACTCCACGCGGGCGAAGCCGCGGGCGGAAAGCTAGTGTTACGATAAGGAAAGGAAATTGTTAACCTATTTGCGCACCAAACTACGCTCTCGACATAAAAATATACCAAATTAACGTTGTAGCTATAACAAGAATGAAACAATTAAGTATAACCATTACCTACAGCACCTTTACAATATTGAAGTCGCTGGAGATCTTTTAGCCAGCAAAAAGTACTATGAAAGCACACTTCAGTTTTACGAACTCAATTCTGCCCAATGCAATAACCAACCTTACCTAATATTCATTATGTACTTAGTAGCAGTTTGCATGCAACAGTTCGTTCGCTGTTGCATTAAAACGTTGGCATGTGCACGGTCCCTAAGGCAGACAACAGTGGAACCAGCGCCATTGACCCATTTATGTAAAGGTATACATTTCGGTGGGATTCCGTGGTATCAACAGGGATTAATCCCGCGCAAATCTCTATTTTAGTGGCACGATCTGTGCTCACCCAAACTGGGCCAATTAGAGCTTACTCCCACTAATCAGAATATCGATGGCGCTATATTTCCTTGGTTGTTGCGTATTCGGCTCTTGTGTTGTGTTTCTCAGTTAAACATGGCGCTGAGATAATTCACGTGGCGGTCGTAATCGTTCTGTGAATGCTGAATACGTAACAACGTTTGTATAAGGAGGATTTTAGTTCACCTGGCATGAAAATGCTGATTGATAAAGGACTGTTATCTTCCCTCTGTTTCCAGTTTAAATTATCTCATCGAAACATGTTAAATCTGCTACGTCTTAAATTCAATTCCTGAGGACAAGACATTAGGTACCTACCTACTCTGGGTTTTTCTTAAGTAATGCTCTGCCTAAATAATTTAGAGGGATCATGGCTGGTCCTAAGGAGGCTTACGATCTAAAGGAGATGTTTCAAAAGTAAATTTTTAATGCACATTTTCACCAGAGTCCGGTAAACACCTCGACACAAATACTTACGCTACCCAAAATAAAACCAAGTCGTAAAATTAATGGGTTAGAAAAATTACGGAACAGAGCCGTAACAGCGAACTGTAACGTTATCGAATTTACAGAACTTCGCTGAGGGATCACGAGAACAGAATTTCAAGGAGCAACAAGATTTAGTCTGTATAGAAACTCAATGAACACAATATAATGGCACATTAAAGTCAAGGCCTTGCTTCAGCAATCAACCTGGGTATTGTAGTTGTGTTTCCATTAACTTACAAACTAAATAAGCTATCATTTCCACCACGAAATAACACAAAGCCGCCATACAAACAGATGAACAGAAAAAGCAAAAAGAAAAATAAGGTAGTACGTTATTTACCAACTAAATAGGCAACGTAATTATCCCCCGAATCCCGGGCCAATTCCAGTGTTTAAGAAAGATAAACGAGAAGGAAAGGAAACTGTTCTAACAAAACTTGTAACTCACCCCAACTGGGGCTGAATTACTTAACTGCTACCTGATGAATGGGGTTATTGGATTTAACTTTAATTTAGATAGTTATCATCCTATTAAGGCTTAATCTTTGAGTTCGTTTTAGGTTATGACGTAAGCTGATTATTAAGCGGTACGTATCTACATTTTGGGCACTACCGGTGCGAGAGGTGAACGGAAATAGTTTTGTTTCGACAATAGATTAGTGTTTTAGAATATTGGAATTATTAATAGGATTAAGGGTTTTGTTTTCTTTCATGAATCATATGGAACTGCCGTTATAACCGTGAGATTACATCCACAATCATTGTAAACGTCCGTCAGTCATCAGTCAAGTATCAATGAATTACCTACTAATAATTGACCAGCTGTGACCTTGGTAGCCTTTTTCTAAACAGTATTAGCACCAGTAAAACGGTTTCATGAACTAAAGCAGATTTAAAGCGGTCATCATCAGTCTATGCTTAGAAAAGTTTTCAGATATACATATCCTTACCAACCATACCTAAAAATTTTACCACTGTCGGAGTTTCAGCCAAATATTTTTCACAATTCCAACATACAGAAATGAACTTGAATACCCGTTTATACCTGTAATAAAAAATATAAGCACCTACCTTGCATGGTTTTATACTTACCCCTTTGGGATAACGTGCGTGAATACGCATCCATTCAATTAACAACAATGATATATGAGGCCGAAGTTTATAATACTTAATTATCGCTCTCATGAAATATATTTTTTTGTCCGAAGTGGGGAAAGGCTTATAACTTCATAGCGGGCCGCAATTACCTTGCAGTTTATTTTTTTGCGAGCGGCCTGTGTTGCATTCGCGAACATTCCAACAACTGCAAACATTCGTCGTTAGTTAATACTATTCATTCGGATGCCTTGTTTTTCAATGTCTGCCTTTTAATGAAATGCCATTGAACTTATTTAGGCAACTATTGTTTGGAGGAACCTTGCTCCATTCAAATGCAAAGGGGACTAGACTGTGACTGTGTAGATTGATTGTTTCATCAAGATAGCTAGAATAAAAATGTTTGGCGAAAAAAACAAACCACGCAATTCGACACATCTAATTTTCTCGCGGCCTTATGAATATTTGTGTCGGCGATATTCACAGTGTTATGAGGCGAATAGGAATGCCATTGTAGAGCTGAGCAGGCGTCAGGTCGGGCCGGAGCCACTCTAAGTTCCTATGTTGCGTACGTGATTACTCTCTAAATATTCCACTTTATTGTGCAATCCTCTCCTTGTCATGTGAAGAAGCGAAGCTAGGAGGAGCCTGAATAATTTAGTCGGCCGGCTGCGGATGTACCATTTATCCAAATTGTCGTCTCCGACGTGAAGCAGGGGCGAGAGTTAAAAATGAACGAGCTGTCAGTTTCGCGTCGCGCTCACACCGATTTGCTCCAGAAAAATTTGTAACAGCAAAGAAGGGTGCTATTTATGTTTGCCGTTTTCAGAGTCAATTTGTAAGCAATCCTATTTATGTGATCGTATAAGATATCTGTCAGAGGGTCTTAAGTTTAGGAGAATTTCTCTTCATCGCTACTAGTAAATTGAGGAGCCGCTCTGTGAAACTAAGCTTAGGTAGATGTTAGTTTACACTATAGTAATCGTCATTTAGATAAATGACGGTTACTATAGTGTGATCTAGCATTTGTCTGCGAGAATGTTCACTTGGAAATCGTAAAATGCAAAAAAAAGAGCGGCATTTTTATAAAACCTTCCTGTGTACTTCAATTTCTAGTTATATTACGGTAGATGGTAAACACACTGAATTTCAGTCACTAAACCATAGATACCTATTTTTCGCCTGCGTGGAATTCCGTTATATCGCGCTTTTTCGATTCCTCATTTTCGGGGATTAATTATTATTATCGTATCATTTAGCTTCTACGTTTACATGTGCACATGCGTTTGCAATAAATTATATTGCTTTAAACGACACACAGCGCCATCTATCAAAGAACTGGTATGAAGCTAACAATATTTTTATTTTCCCTCAGGAATATCAATTTTTTTCTGGTATAAAAAGTACTCTATTATTTAATCCGGACTTCTAGCTTTACGTTTGCAAAATTTCAAAGCAATTGGGTCAGTAGTTACGGCATGAAAGCGGAACAAACAAACAAACCCATTTTCCGATTTATAATATTAGTAAGGACTAGTAAGAATGATGACAGCCACTTCTGTTATTTTTACGTTTAATAAAACTTAAGATATTATTTTCTAATAATGTTTTAAGGCTTATTATACAATTACTATTAAGCAGCGTTCCACGGTTTGACCCTCATAAATTTCCATCCTGTGAGAACATCCGATAGTATCTCTGTGCTGAATATCATCCAAATCAATTCTACAGTTTGTCCATAAAAGAGTAACAAATATCCATCCAGCCTCACAAATTTTCGCATTTATAATATTAGTAGGATAAGAAAATATAAAAAAGAAAGCACATAGTACCAATGTAACTTTTCTAAAGTTATATGTACTTTCTAAATAAGTATATCTTGGACATCAATGAATGAAGGTGAAGGAAAACATCTTGAGGAAACCTGGACTTTAAGTCTGAACTCGCCAAACCGCATTGAGCAAGCGTGGTGATTACGCTCAATATTGAGGTACGAGAGGAGACCTGTGCCCAGCAGTAAAAGCTCGATACTTGTGTAATGGGATACTAACTTAACGATACTATATTTATAATAGATACAGATAATCATCCAAGACCCAGGCCAATCAGGAAAAGATCGTTTTCCATCATGACTCGTCTCAGTCTCATGTCCTATGATGGACCAGCAGGATAATTAACACACTATCAGTAGCAAATGTGTTTCATTTTGACAGTACAACAACATTCATTGCGTTATTTACGTTGTTGAACAGACATACTTTCCGAGCATATGGAGCAATGGATTAGCAATTGGCGTCAAAATGATTCCTATTTATATTAATACTAGCTTTCCACCCGCGGCTTCACCCGCATGGAGTTCGGTTATATCGCGCTTTTTAGATTTCCCTCGGGAACATCAAATTTTTTCCTATATAAAAGGTAGCCTATGTCCTTTTTTCTAAAGATTGTCTGTGCCAAATTTCATCAAAATCGGTTGGGAGGTGTAAGCGGGAAAGCGTAACAGACAGACAGACAGACAGAGTTACTTTCGCATTTATAATATTAGTATGGATTGTGTTACGCAATTAGGGTGCTGCCCCCTAATCGGCGAACACATTTTTGTCAAATGATTGCGACTAGTTGGGATCAGTTGGTATCGTTCGGGCGGCCATTGGTCCGTTCGGTCCAAACGATCCCAACTAGTCGCAATCATTTGACAAAAATGTGTTCGCCGATTAGGGGGCTGGTCGGTCTAGTACATCACGGCCTTACGCCTCTTCTATTCTCTATCTTATGCACGGCCCTACTCAAATTAAGTCGGTCCGAAAGCAGTTTCTGATCCTCACAAAAACATTTTTTTTTTTTTGTGGCAATTGCTTTTTCTTGGCGGACTGTACATAGATATTTAGTAAACCTGTAAATAAAAAAAAAGTAAAAAAAAATATTGTCTCTTAAGGCTGTTTCCATAAAGGTGAAGGTTGCACTTAGGTATAGCTTATCGCACTAGCTCAAAACATTAATCATCATCATCCATGAACAATCGCCATAATTCACTTGTTCACAAACTAAGTAAACTAATTTTAAATTCAGTGCGTCTTTTTATTTCTATATCATTAAGTAAAGAAATATTATTTATAATAAGAAATATTATTTATAATAAATTTATATATTTTAGTATTATGTATTTATTTAAGTATAGTTATTTTGTTCGTGTTTTCTTGTTTTGTAATATTGTTGTGGTTTTGGTTTTATGTTTAATATTATTACTTTAGGTATATTTAATGTTATTACTTTTATACTTATCATAGTCATATTCTATTTCCTTCTTGTTCTTACACACTATTGTCTACATTACTGTTTTACTTCTCCTTTCGCAGGTCTGCTGGAAGAAATTTCTTAAGAAATAAGCAGCACCTTTGTACTGAGATCTTAATTTTGTCGTATTTTTATGTATTGTATTGTGTGTACATAAATAATAAAATAAATAAATAAATAAGTTACCAAAGAGCTGGAAAGCGCTTCCGTTAAAATTATTTAAAAAAAGACTCCGAAGCCTTTTAGTCGTGAAAACGTACTATAATACAGTATGTTAACTAACAGAGGGCGTTCCCGTTAACCCGAAATAGTATAGCATACATACATGCTAAAAAAAATATTTCCATTCGAAAACAATTTTTTTTTAAATTATTCCAATAAGAAAATATTCAATAAAAATTTTAAATTGACATGTAAAAGAAACACACTGTACACGCGAACTTGAAAGACGGCAAGGTCGCAATTTGTTTATGATACCACGCTACTATTTTGATTTAAAACAGGAGGTTTCAAATTTATTTCCAATTAGAATTTTTTTTATTAGGATTTTTTTATGCTTATTTTTCTATGCTGATATTTTTATTTTAATCTATTAATGATATATATTAACGAGTTTAAGGGAACGCCCTCTGTTATTTAACATACTGTATAAGTGAGTACCTTACTGAAAAAGATTTTTCTTTTAAGTTAGAATAATGTAGTTTTGAATTATTTTCCTAAACTTTATTTTCTAGTTTTAAGTTGAATGTTTAAAAAAAAAAGTTGCATGCCTAAATGGTAAAACATGGCTGAACCTGTCATTATACATTATGTAAAGAAAACCCTGTCCGATTCGTGAAGGTATTGTTAGGTATCGATAACTGATACTACTAATGCCTACAATGCCGGGCTAAACTTAAAAATAAATCCCCCTAAAAAAAAAATTATTTTGCAAAAAGAGGCAACTTAAAACATGTGCGGTAGGCCATCCAGGCGCGTGCGAAGAGTGGCAGGGCTCTGGGTACGCGGTCGCATCGCTATTCGCTCAGAATTATACATCAAAAATAATGTTGTCACTTTTTAAAAATTACCAAATTTTGGGGAAGTTGGAATTAATTCGCGGGAAAAAAAGATTATTTCATAATTCACTAGTATTGTTACTATGATGATTATGTAAAATTTCATATGTTATTTGGTCATGTGTTTACCTAACCTTTACTATCCTTACGGGTCGGACAGGGTTTTCTTAACATATTGTATATACATTTATTTTTTGTCATCTTTTTACCCATGTTTGCAAAATAAAATTATCTTTATCTTATTAGTTTAGTCAAGTTAAGATATTCCATAGACTGTTTAGACTACTATACTAGAAGACTAAAATATGTATGTCAATTTACGTCAAACGCTGACACTTTTATGGGACTTTTCTTCATAAAATAGAAACAATAAGATGCACTGTTGTTTCAGAAATGTATGGAGCCTGGGCCAGCCCCATGTACACTTAGTGTAATATTAGTATACCGCATAAAAACACAAAATAAAAAACAGTTAAATATAGTGATATTTAACTGTTTTTTTATGTTAATTTCCTATATTTTGGCTTAGTTTTTATGTAGATTCAATTTAACTTGGCCAAGGAGTCCAACACAACTACTAGTGAATATGGTGGTCAGAAATAAGCGAATAAGATTTTGACAGTTACCTACATTTAATTGACGTGTCATGAATCTAAGGCTATCGTAGCTTGGGCACGCCACAATAGCGGCGGTAAGTCCCCTCTTTGAGGAGTGGCTAGAGAGGCGCCACGGCGCTCTCACCTTCCGCCTGGCGCAGGTCCTCACCGGACACGGTTGTTTCGGGAGGTTCCTGTTCCGTATAAGGCGGGAGGAAACGCCAGGGTGTCACCATTGTGTGGATCGCCCTGAGGACACGGTGGAGCATACGGTGGAGGTCTGCCAGGCTTGGGTAGAGCACCGCCGTGTCCTCGTAGCGGCGATCGGCGGCGATCTCTCGCGTCCGACCCTGGTCCAGGCCATGGTCCGGAGCGAGAGTGCATGACAGGCCGTTACCTCCTTCTGCGAAGCAGTGATGCTGGCAAAGGAGGAGGCGGAGCGCGTGAGGCAACGGGAATCCCAGCGACCTCACGCCACTAGCCGCCGCAGGAGACGCCCTGGTCGGGAGATAACACTAAACTCCCAGCCACCGTAGGCGCGGGCCTGCGGGCGGTGAGCAGCTCGCCGCTCGGCAAGGACCAGGCCCGAGTCGACGGCGCGTCGTGTTTAACGCGCGCCTCAAAGAGATGTCAGCACATCGTGACGGGGTCCACGAAAACCGATGCCTCCTGGGTCAGGGTTGCGGGTTGGTTAAAGAAGAAATCGTGGCCCTGACCGTCGCACAGGCAAGTGAAGAAACACGGGTGGGTTTAAGTCAGTAAATGTCTGACACGACCTTCCGCTCTGCCCAGAGCGGGAGAAGTCATTTGATGATTTCCATCCCAACAAAAAAAAAAAGCCATCGTAGCTATATTATCTACCATATGACTACGAAAAACAAACAAAACTTGAATTCCGGACGTACGGACACAAAACAAAAAAAAAATCACTAAAATCTCCGAGACACAATCAACTCAAATCAACACTCGGCACGAACACAACGGGAAAATAGAATTGTAAAAGTTATCAATCAAACGTCATAACCACTGTCATGGCTACCTTAAAAAGGGGTTATCTCACTAAAAACGTTTCAAATAATTAATTATATGTAGATACCTGTATTTTTAACAAATTAATTTTGTAGTATTTTTATGAAAATTATATTAAATTTTTCCTTTTGTCTATACAACGTGTAACAAAAAGGGTATATACATACCAAGGGCATGGCATCTTTAGATGATATCAAACGATATCGGAAGGGTTTCAACTCAAAATAAAATTCTCAAAAAATTGGTACCAAATTTTCGGTTTCGTGTGTTTCTTAAAATCAAATCATAACAAACGTGGCAGCACACTACATACGTTAATAACTACTCGTTACCCGTCACGTTACTTGCCAAAATCCGATAAATGTCTTCAATATCTCTGTGCGACTAGTATGATAGTAGCCTATCACAGGCGGTGTTTTTCTTCATAACTTCCTAACATAAAGAGATAGGATTAAAAAACCCTTCCAATATCGTTTGATATCATGTAAAGATGCCATGCCTTTGTTATGTATATACCCTTTATGTTACACGTTGTATAGTGTAGGTACATAGTGGTGGCCCAAAATGAAACATCTCCTTTAGTTGCGTGTGAACAACGGTGTCAGCATCAATTTTTAATTCACTACAATTTTAATATACTTTGTACCTATAAATAGATAAATACAGTAAACTAACTAAACTAATTACAGCACCTTCGTAAAATTAAAATCCTTGTAATACGTGAGCTTTATTAGTTTCTGTGGAAACGAAATGGCTCATAATTATAGCAATATTTGAATTGGCTTTTCCATAAACTACAATCGCATGTTCAGAAACTATTCGAATGCGGCAAAATAATTATTTCGGTGTCTATTTATACACAAGTGGAAATAGAACGGTGTAGTCACAACTTTAATAGACTTATAAATGTTAACACGTTTTATTCAATAGATGCAATCAAGATGAAGATATTTTTGTGCCAATAAATTTTAATGCAAGCCTAATAATAATTAATCAGTGTTTTACATGTAACAAAATAAATAAATAAATAGAAAATTAGCGCAGTGGTTGAGCTATTGACTGCAGCGTTGCGTGTCGCGGGTTCGATTCCCGCACGAAACAAAAATCTGTATGACAAGTAATTGTTCCGGGTCTGGATGTTTGTGTATGTGAGTTATATGTTTGTAAAGCATCAATGATACAGGATAAATTACTAGTGTAGGGCAACGGTTTTTAAAAAAAATCATAATAAGTACCTTTTTAAACACTGTTGTTATGTACCTATCTCTGCGGGTAGTCAAAATATATTTTTTTTATATTATATATAACTACCAGCTTATATATTATGGGACCTATAGAATTCGTTTGAACGCCTGTAATATAAAAAGGTATAGGTTCAGTACAGAGGATAACACTATTGCACCCACATAAAATTGAAGGAGCAGGTAAATCAAATAATAAAGGAAAATTCCATTACTGTCCCAGGTAAGATAGCCGAAAATTTTTCGCGAAATAGAATTTCATTTCGTTTGTAAGGAAGTTTAAAAGTAGTAAATAGAAAGTAGATATTCAATCAGAGACGGTATTCGATAGGGATATTGAAACATGATTTCGTTTGCGAAGAATTAATTATACCACCGAAATTTTAAATGAAAACTGGGTAGGATTTGCTAACAAGGTATTTTATACCTATTTATCTTAAAGGAACCAAGAAGGATTACGAGCGACACCGACTTATCTACCGAGTGGGTAGGTAGGCTTGGTAGGTACCTACATTAAAGCCCTATGTACACTGCACGTTGTGTTCCACACGCGCCTCAAAGAGAATCAGCACATGGTAAAGGGTTCCACGAGAGTCTTAGGTCCGTATTCCAGAAGGAAACTCAAGCATTGATCTTTGTTTAAACATTACTTAAAACATTGATAAAATATTAAACAGATATGATATGCTCTAACAAATTAACCGAAATAAATGTGCCGATCGGAGCAGCAGCACACACATGCAATTTTTTTATTCTGCATACATTTCACACGTTGGTACAGTGTGAGTGAGATGGGGCGCAATCTAAAGCATAGAGAAGAAAAAGATGGCTAGTGTTTGTCGTTTGCGCTGTTAGTGTTTGTCGTTTGTTTTTACGAGTGTATCGAGAGTGACTAAAGCGAGATACTGGACTTACCTCCTTTTGTGCGCTTCATTTTCAGTGCGCTAGTGACTTATCTACCTTAGTTTAATATTATATCAATGACTTAAAACTTGTTTCAACCAATCAAATGGCTTTAAACGAGTTTAAAAGTAATGCGGGGTGCGGGGTGTGTTCTGTAATACGGGCCTTGGTGTGTGAAGAACATAAATATTGGAAGTGAGTCACAATATAAGGAGTGGGTGAGTTAAGAAGGAAGAAAAGCGTGGTCAAGGCGCGCATATTCCTTCTCTGGCGAATGGGCATCCATTTAAGTTCAGATCTGGAGCTCGACACATGGTCGAAACGGATCCTATTGTTGAGCAATCTTTCAAGCTTATCCGTCAAATCAGCATTCAGGTCAAAGTAGCACACGTCACCATAATCGCGACCAAATTATAGGGAAAATTAAAGTCTGCAGATGCATGGTTTTCGTTTCAGCGAGAAAGAAGTTCCTCAGGCGATATAGGGAACGCAGGGTACCGTTGACCCCTCCATGATAATGGCCGACGGGCAAAGGACCCGGGGAGTCCAACGTCCGTCACATGGCCAAGTTGACGATGTGACGAGTTCGCACACGACACTCTGATGAGGAGAGCAGCCGCTGAGGGCTGATCCTGTCGCTGAGACCTGTCGAACCCGCGACGACAGGTCAAGGTCTACAAGGCTTACCGTAAAATTGGGAGAACCCGGTGTCCCGGAAAGGCAGATGACGAACGCAGAGGTGGTTTTTTAACCGGTAAGAGTCCGGCACACTTAGCTTTGCGTCCCGAGCGGAGGGCAGTCCATGACGATTTTTCAACCTTCGGAAAAAAAAAGGGTACCCTTTGACTAACGTAGGAAACCTGAAGTTGCCAGCTAAGCGTCGAGTCAATATGCAAACCAAAATCATTGACAGTAGGTGTAATGGGTATGACGGTACCATTGAAGATAAGAGGAGGGAGAGAGCTAAGAGTTAATCTGCTCGTCATGCATGAGCATCCAATAATAAGTTAATAACAATGTGCCTAGAAACTATAGCATGGGTTTTGCATAATGGAAAATAATAGAACCTAACCTGCTTGCAATAAAGAAAACAATTAAACAAGGACGTACTAAATAGGTAGCAACCGCGAAGCCGTTGCATTGATTTTCTTTAAAATAACTAGTAAGTTATTTAAAGCTACTTCTATGGTGCTTGGATAATACCGTTCGAGCATCGCATGTCAACCATGTAACAAATTGGTTTCAGCTGAACACACAGCTAAGTAGGCCGTAATATTACTTAAATGGATATAAATCTATAATGCATTCCACGTTCATAACTTCTGTGTATCCAACGTGAATCCTTTTTCATTTTTAAATTATTATTTTTATTTTGAAATTCGGTACCTACTTAATGATATTATTTTTCTAGTTGTCAATTTGGGCAATGGTGGAGCATCTACGCATGCCACAGGCGGAAGTTGTAGGTCGTTGGTTCAAACCCAGACAGTCGCGTTACTTTGTGTAAAATATTTCAACAAGAGTGCTCTTGAACGGCGAAGAAAACATTGTGTGGAAGTCGACATGTCCTACAACCAAACATTCAAAGTTATGTAAAATTTAATACATAACCACAAATAACTAAAATACAAGAAGTATTTTAGTTATTTGGGGTTAAGTATTACTTAACTATAAGTAATACTTAAGTATAACTTACTCTTCGAGAATACCAGCACATTATAGGCCTGTAATGAATACATAGGTACCTATATTTAAAAAAAAAACCGACTAACCCTTAATAAAAAGTAAAAAAAAACGAAACACTTTTCATTCAACAGTCTAAGTTCCAAAATGCCAGCAGACGGGGTTAATCAATACCTACCCAGCCCACAATATCGTTGAAGATGTCAAGAGCCCATTAGATTTGCTTTCTTTAATAAGCATTTCTAACCTTAAAGCTGCTTGTAAAACCGTGTGTGCGCTTACAAAAATAAAAGTGAGAAATAATTTAAAAAAAAACCTGTTGTCAATTTGTGACACGAATAAATCAAACTCGGGAATTCCAAAATTCGAGAGGGTGAAAAATTTTGAGTTCGCTCCGCAAGTTTTGCATTAATTACTTTTGATACTTCCTCATTAATTAACCTCCATCTGTATGAATAAAAACATTGGTCAAGAGCGTGTGGAGCCACGCTGTATAAGGTTCGGTAGTTTTCCGCCCGCCACAATAAGAGTCCCCACTTAAGAGCTAAAA
Organism: Sesamia nonagrioides; assembly: GCA_017933935.1. Taxonomy (NCBI): domain Eukaryota; kingdom Metazoa; phylum Arthropoda; class Insecta; order Lepidoptera; family Noctuidae; genus Sesamia; species Sesamia nonagrioides. The sequence continues at coordinate 930,434 of JADWQK010000835.1, read as the reverse complement.
AAATTAGCTGTTTGTTAAATTAAACTGATATACTAATTACGGACAGCCTTTGTGGCGTAGCGGTAGCGAGCGCGGCCGTTGCGCAAGGAGGCGCGGGTTCGATCCCCGCACAGTGCAAATATTTGTATGCATGAATATGAATATTTGCACTGGTCTGGTCGTGCCTCGGAAAGCACGTTAAGCCGTTGGTCCCAGTGTCGTATTAGACAGTAAAAGAAGAGGGAAGAGGGACGAAAACAAAGAATTTATTAATTAAAATAAAAGCAAATAAAAATAAAAGTATAAAAATGATGAATGAAGGTGAAGTACAAGTAAAATATAAAAAGGTACACTATATAATATAAAAAGTAAAGCTTCAAGTAGCGGCCTCGGCGGCGGAGGGCCGCGCAGAGGACCGGGCGGCTGAAGGTGGGTGAAGAGGGCCGGCGCAGATGCCCGACGGCTGAAGACAGGCGGTTGAGGGTCAGCGAAGAGGGCCGGCGCAGAGGCTCGGCGGCTGAAGCCCAGCGGCTGAGGGCCGGCGACAGCTGTAGGCAGGCGGTTGAGGGTCGCAGAAGAGTTGTAGAGAAGCGGGGCGGCCGAGAGGGCCGACAACAGCAGCGGAGATCCAAAGACTGCAGCGAAAAGCGGCTCCCGCGGCAGAGGTCCGGCTACAGCAGCGGCGCCGCCATCAGAGGCGGTGGCGCCGCCAACAGAGACAGTACCAGGCAGCAGAAATACAGCAGGACCGGCCCCTGCAACGGAGAGCCGGCAGCAGCACGATAGGAGGGTCCCCTCTCCGCGAGGGAGAGGGTAACCCTAGGAGGGCTCTGCAGAGATAAAACACTCTATAAATATACTAGTAAACACATGTAAGCACCAGGCCGCGACTCAAGCTCACTGAAGCTGAACCGTCAACGTTCTGCGAGGGCTTCCTATGAAACCTCGCAGAACAGCATTCCACAAAATTTTGAATATTTGAATATTTAAAAGTAATATAAAATACCGTAAAGGAGTTCGGCATAACAAATCCGATAGAAAGATAGCGGGCAGTTAAGAATTTAGAAGAAAAAGGGTTGTCATAGAGACATAGTCAACAGCGTTGTCAAAAACTGTCATAACAATAAAAATATTATTGTAAATGTGTAAATGTATGTAGATATTAAATTATAGCGTTGTGTTGTGTAGGAAAAATATTATCAGAACAGCGCCTCATAATACTGGAATGCGCATTATGACCTGCAGAAATGAATGATATATGAGTATGAAGAAGTAAGTATAATATATGTAGGTTAATAAAATAACACTACACCAGTTGCCATACGAACATCTAGTGGCAGTCGTTACGGTTTGTTGGAGCCCTCTAAAGTCTAACAATTGGTCTAACTGCAATGCTTTGATATCGCCTTCGGGTTGTAGAGGTCAACCGACAGTCGCTTCACGGAAAATGTCGAAGTTTAGCCAAAATCAACACTTAGACTGGTAAAGCGGACCCCAGACTCCAAAGCTGAAAAAGCTGCGGATGCGACTGGGATTAACGCTGAGATGATGATGATGATGACTAATTACGGAATCCTAAAAACGGGCCCACAAAGGACCATGATAACTAAAGAAAGAGTTATAAATTCCAATTATTCTATAGGTCATACCTCAACAACTCAGAAAAAACAACTCGAAGTAGCCCAAAGTACAGCGCCATCTCTTGGATAATTGGGTTACTCATTTAAACAAACTAGACGGGTTATGTTAGATTTTCGGTGGTAATGTTGATTTGCGTAAACCGATTTTAATAATTAGTTTTTATTTTAAAGATACGTTCAGAATAATTAAATATAAAAACTAAGTTGAAACATGCTAGCTATGTTTAAATTGCAAACTTAGTTCAGAATTGTTTTGTACAATTTATCAAAAGCTGTTCAATCCATCAAGTTCAAAATAAAATAATTTTCTCAGATAGTATTTAAAAAGTTCTGATTTTGAGATTTTGTTTTTTTAAAGTTCAGCCCCCTTCCCCCTAACTTTTAGACCTTCGCCATTTTTCAATACAGGTCTTCAATCTGCGCCGCCAGTCATCTATCGCAACACGAATGCATGAGGAGGCTTTGAGCAGGCCTTTTCTTCAAAGTGTTGCCATATCTTGTTATCTAACGGACTCAAATGTGGACTGGAGGAGGGCCAGTCTTCGTGCAGCATAAAGTCGATTTAACGCCTGGCAGCAAGTCTTGCGTGCTCTTTGCTCTATGAGTTGGCGCCGAATCTTGTTGGAATACCCAGTGCCTGTTATTGAACATGGTATATGGTCAATAACAGGCTCAAGGTTCGGCAAAAGGTTCATCAGGACCGTATCTTGATACACAACTGCATTAAGAAGCCCCAGTAAGAAACTTCCAACCATACCATGAGCTAGGATGGAAAATGACCTCTGACACGCGCAATACGGTTGCTCGTTTCTTCAGCACCGTGTGCGGTACTGCGGTACACCTTATATTTTGTTTGTTGTGCCTCTCTTCCAGTGACGGCGTAAAGGGGGGGCGGTGGGGGCGGTCCGCCCCGGGTGCCAAGCATCAAGGGGTGACAACAAAATCTTACTCAAGATCTACAATGCGCCAAACACGACTTTCCAGTCTATCCATATTGTCCATTGAAAAGGAGAGGAAAGTAAATTTTGATAATGTCATTGAGTCATCATCATCATCATCTCAGCGTATAATCCCGGTTGCATCCGCGGCTTTCGCGTTGGAGCCCAGGGTCCGCTTTCCTACACTTACTCCTCCATTTCGCACGATCTCTGGCATCCCGTGGGGTGAGATTGTTGACACGCATGTCATCTCTTACAACGTCAAGCCAAGACTTCTTTGGTCTACCTCGCTTGTTCCGGCCCATGTCAAGACATTTGTTACCCACGTAACGGTTTTCGAAAGACGTGACCGTACCAGCGTAGGGGGGTCCCCTACGCTGGTACGGTCAGACGTCGGACGGTGGCTGGTCTTGCAGTTGTCTGCTATGTCACGGACACGAAAACTGCGACGGATGCGGGAGTTCCTGATGCGGACTTTCTGCGTAACTCCACAAATCCACCGCAGGATATTCATCTCCGTGACACGCAGATCCTGCTTGTTTCGTTCAAGCACAGGCCACGCCTCATACAGAATATTACTGCCATACAGAAGAACAGGTCTAATGATGGTCTTATAGACCTGTCCCTTAAGCTTAACCGGCATTTTGGAGTCACAATTGACACCAGCTGTCACCTCACGCCATTTTGCCAAGCTGCGGAAATACGTGCCGCCATCAATGTCACCGGATGCGTGGAGCACAGACCCTAAGTATTTAAACTGGTCTGTGCACTCAACCATGTCTCCGCCTATGCACAAAGACATAGGACATATCGTATTACTGATCATATACACCGTCTTCGCCACATTGAGTATAAGACCTCTGTTCTCAAGCCAATTCTTCCACACATACACCCGCCGCACCAACCTTTCCCTGTCCGCGTCTGCCAGCGCGATATCATCAGCATACATGAGCAGCCAGGGAGGTTGCTCATGTGAATTCTTGATACTGTCTGACAAGACGTCTAATATCACGTTGAACAGAAACGGACTAAGGACGGAGACCTGGTAAACTCCGACGGTGATGGGGAAGGATTTAGTGTCGCCAACAGCGGTCCTAACAACGGAATCGGAATTGAGGTACATGTCTCGAATTATGTCAACATAGGCTTCTGGTACCCCTTTAGACCTCAGTGCCCACCAGATCAGCATATGCAGAGGCGTGATCTTCGATCTGTATCTCCCCATGGTGATCCTTAGGAAGAAGATAGGGTCCATGGTTCCGTGCCCTGGACGGAACCCATATTGACACGTCGAGACAGCTCACTCCTGCTGGATCCGGGAGTCTAAAATCCTCTCAAAGATCTTCATGGTGTGGGACATGACCTTTATATCGCGGTAATTACCACACTCCTGTACCGAGCCCTTGCCTTTGAAGACTGGAGTGATAATACTCAGCCTCCATTGGTTCTAGATTTTGCTGTACAGGCGCACGCGGTTCAGGAAGTTCGTTAACATGCCCACACAGCGAGGACCCATCCCCTTCCAGGCCTAAATGGGGACTCTGTGAGCTCCGACAGCTTTCCGATTCGCCATGCGACGAAGAGCAGTTTGGATTTCCTCAGTTATCGGGGGCATAAATCCAAGGTTCGGAGGGAGTTCCGATGATAATGTCATTGAGTGTTTTTGCAAAATAAAGTCACGTAAACACGTTTAATATTTGTCGTTTTATTTTGAGGGTGCTCGATAGTTGGGCACGCCACAATAGCGGCGGTAAGTCCCCTCTTTGAGGAGTGGCTAGAGAGGCGCCACGGCGCCCTCAGTTTCCGCCTGACGCAGGTCCTCACCGGACACGGTTGTTTCGGGGGGTTCCTGTTCCGTATAAGGGGGGAGCAAACGCCAGGGTGTCACCATTGTGTAAATCGCCTTGAGGACACGGTGGACAGTGGAGGTCTGCCCAGCTTGGGTAGAGCACCGCCGTGTCCTCGTAGCGGCGATCGGCGACTATCTCTCGCGTCTCTCGGCCGTCACCTCCTTCTGCGAAGCAGTAATGATGGCAAAGGAGGAGGTAGAGCGCGTGAGGCAACGGGAATCCCAGCGCCCTCACGCCACTAGCCGCCGCAACGGGAGACAACATCGAGCTCCCGGCCACCGTAGGCGCGGGCCTGCGGGCGATGAGCAGTGGGCAGCTCGCCGCCCGGTAAGGACCAGGCCCGAGTCTACGGCGCGTTGTGTTTCACGCGCGCCTCAAAGAGATGTAAGCACATCGTGACGGGGTCCACGAAGACCGATGCCTCCTGGGTCAGGGTTGCGGGTTGGTTAAACAAGAAACCGTGGCCCTGGCCTTCCCACAGGCAAGTGAAGAAATACGGGTGGATTTTAGTCAGTAAAAGTCTGACACGCCCTTCCGCTGCGCCCAGAGCGGGAGAAGTCATTTGATGATTTCCCATCCCAACAAAAAAAAAAGGGTGCTCGAATAGAAAGTCGCCCCGGGTGCCAACCTATGCTACGCCGCCACTGCTCTCTTCTAAGGTAGGTAAAAACAATTCATCCAAAAAAAAGAGCTTGCCGATATTTTTCCCGCGTCTTCATTTCGCGTATTTCGTTTTTGTCGATGTCTTTTTGTCGGATGGGGTTACGTAGGACCACTTGGTTCTACGTAACAAGCGGAGTTAAGTTTCTTCTTATGTTTGGGATTTCTTTGAATTCGCACTTTTTCAAAGCTTTTATCGCTGCTGGAGTCCTAACAGAGCGAAAGCGACCACTTCTTAACCTGTCATCTGCACTAGTCTTCCTTATATCGTTAACCAATCTTCTGGTTATATTCAAATTTTTCAGTATGTCAAAACTGAAGAATCTTAAATGAATCGGCGCGTAACCACAACGATGCATGCAACGCACGCAATAGTATAATGTACTCTGTAGCACGCACTAACTAAAAACATGGCCTTAAGCATCCACTCCATATTATTTGAAAATGAGTAAAATTCTAAAAGATACACCTTTTTTCATCATCATCCACCTTAATTAATTGTAATTCCATAATTTTTTTTGTGGCCAGCATTCTAAAAAAAAGGCTTGTCATAACGATACTTATGACCTGACAAGTTTTAGGCTTATTGGAAACAGTGTCTGATGTGTCAGTATGATCCCAGTACAATGTGATATTTTAATTTTCATGAACTGGGTTAGGCACATACCTGCAGTAGTGTTAATACTCAAAACCGCGCGAAGTAGGGTCGGGTCGCTAGAACGGAATGTTACAAAATGGAAACAAAAATCAGTTTGTTATTATTTTATTAAATTAATAGTTAATACCAAAGCATTAACGGACACTTCGACTAAAAGCTATAAGTAAATGAAACTAGCGCAGCTCAATGTTTCTAGGATAACTAGAAGGGAGGCATTATACAACATTCAAATTAATGTGACCGTGTCATTCATAGAATTCCACATTTGTAACCCAAAATACTTATTTATAACATACATATAAGGTCTGGTATATTTTCGTATTTAGTTGTTTCTTTAAAATTTATGTAGTCACAAAGGCAGAGATCTTCTTATAAAAATGCACTCTTCTGTGACTAATAAGGCGAAACTGGTAAAGCTAAACTTAAAGTTATTGTATAAGTTGATACACATAAAAGCATTCTGACACTGCACTGTTAGAAAGTGCAATATTAATACAATAAAAAATAAACAGAAGTGGTCAATCCGGTTTAGTAACTGGAAATCCAACTAACATAGTCATGTTAACCTAGCTCCAGTAAAATTATCTGATAGTTTTTTTTTTTTTTACAAAATATATGTAAAATCTGAGACACACGTCATTTGAAACTAATCAGTGTTGGATGGTAGGTCAGCCACTTCCACTTATGTTCATGATTTAGTTTCTAGAATGTTCTAGCAAGGGCGACGGTCAGGTCCGCGACGACGTGGCGCCGCCTTGAGAATGTTGTCAACGCGAAGGATCATCTCAGCGGCTTCGGCGGCAGATAGCAGCACCTGGCGCTTCACCACGTAAGACTCAGTGATACCCAATTTCTTCATGTCTCCTACGTGGCCATTCGCCATGTCTGTGAATAAAAATGGGTTTTTGTACATTAAAATGTGTATTACAAATTGTGCCTATTCATTCGAAGTTCACGATCACGATTGTTTATAGTCGAGAAGCAATTTTATCAACCTAATTGTATTCTAACATAAATTTTACACATCCATACTAATATTATAAATGCGAAAGTAACTCTGTCTGTCTGTCTGTCTGTCTGTTACGCTTTCCCGCTTAAACCTCTCAACCGATTTTGATGAAATTTGGCACAGACAATCTTTAGACCCTGAGAAAGAACATAGGCTACCTTTTATCCCGGAAAAGTTTGATGTTCCCGAGGGTAATCTAAAAAGCGCGATATAACCGAACTCCACGCGGGCGAAGCCGCGGGCGGAAAGCTAGTCATTCAATAAGAGTACTGAACAATAAGTAAATAAACATGGAGCAGCAGGGTATTACGTAACATACTAACGGTAGCAATGGGTTTGACAGTTCAAAAATATTCATTGCGTTATTTACGTTGTTGAACAGACATACTTTCCGAGCATATGGAGCAATGGATTAGCAATTGGCGTCAAAATGATTCCAATTTATAATAATAGTGTGTTACGCAATTAGGGTGCTATTTGCGGTACCTTTTTTTTTATTATCGTGAATATAAAACGATAGAATATAAACTATTGAAGTTAGTTTATAGTAACAAATAGTATGTTCAAGACAATAAGCGTGGTATTGTTATATCACAAGAAAACTTTTTTTAAATTCGACTAACGATGGCGACTATTCGCCATAGGGAATGTCAATTAATCGGTATTCGACTATTCGCCATAGGGAATGTCAATTAATCGGTATTCGACTATTTGCCATAGGGAATGTCAATTCAGCGGTATTTGACTATTCGCCATAGGGAATGTCAATTAATCGGTATTCGACTATTCGCTATAATTATTCGCGGCATCTTTAGTTCTTCTTCTATTTCTGCCTATAGATGCCCACTGCTGGACAAAGGCTTTCCACGATGACCGATCTTGTGCTGCCCACATCCATCGGCTTCCCGCGACCTTCACCAGGTCATTGGCCCACCTTGTTGGGGGGCTCCCTACTCCTTTAGTTAGTAACATAACAGATAGCTTCACGTCTTTCTTTACAGTTAGTTGCAATCATTACTTTACTAGAATATCACTTTTGAATGCTGTGCCAAGTGAAAGGTATTACTAGTCGTGACTGAATAAGCATCCCGATTAAATAAATTAATTAAAAACAATAAAAACAGCCAAACTCACCAAGCCCCATAGTGGTCTCTCCCTGAGCGTGATGTGCGCGCAGGCGTGAGATGAGGTCGGCAGAGTCGTAGCCCGCGTTGTCGGCCACGGCGGAGGGCAGGCGGCGCAGGGCGGTGGCGAATGCCTCGGCAGCCGCGGACTCCTTGCCGGCCGTGCGCGCGGCCACGCGGGAAACGGCTTCGGCCATCAGCATCTCGCTGGCACCTAGGAGATGGGGGTTTCATTTTATTTATAACATAAAAATTTAATTATTTAAAAAAGTTACTGGGGAACTATTCGGAAAACCTTTCTTACCACCAGATTTGTATGATTCTGAATGGCGTTAACTGTTACTAAAATATTGGATATCGTCCCTTAGCTTACAACACTGTTTAAGTCATTTTTAGCAACTTTACAGGAGACGAAAAAAGCTGTCTATTTTAACAAATCTGTCGTTTTTTTCTATCGCTGCTACTACGTTTTTTTTTTAATTACAGCTTCTGATTGGCTGAAATCTATATCATAAGACCAAAACCGAAAATTTTCGACTTGAGTGGTGTTGTTAGCCAAGGGACGATATACATTCTGGATTAGAAGACATTAACAGGTTATAGAATACTTATACTATAACACAATTCAATATTTACTAGCGATACTTTGATGATGATCTTGGCATCTCCGTGAACAATGTCATGCATGAAACCTATTACAAGCCTATTCTTATGTACAACAAATCTAACCTTGACTTTTTTCCAATAAAAAAAAAATATATAATCAATGCATAATGAAACTCTGTAAATATAAATTTCAACAATATTGCTCACCTCCACCATAAATAATTTTGGGTTCCTTGACGGTAGCGGCGAGCACGCAGAGCGCGTCATGCAGGGAGCGCTCAGCCTCGTCGATGACTTGCTGCGTGGCGCCGCGGATGACAACTGTGCAGGCTGAGCCGAGTTCCACTCCAGAGAAACGGATAAGGCACTCATCACCAATTAACACCTAAAAATAATTTATAGTAATATTAATGCATAAAGGAACTCTCGTTTGTCAGTTTCTTCTTCACATATTGATGATATGGGAGCACTTAAAAGAAAGGGTTTTGATTTTTTTTTTTTAATAAAAACTACAATTTTTCTTGTTAATGACTTGAGCGCCTGTACGACTACAGTAACTACAGCACAGGCGAATTGTAAATAAAATGGTATCCATAGGCAAAATCTTGGATATCTTGGCATCTATATCTTTATGCTTAATCCAGCACAACACTTTTTTAACAAGAACCCAACTGCATAAAATCACAAATATTACCTGTTCAATAACTTTGCAGTGTCCCAGTTTGACTCTGTCAGGTGAGTCGAATGTGGATGCGATTTCACCTCCGGTCACGAGGGCCAGTCGCTCAATACCATCGAAATCGGCGTGCTCGATCGCCATGACGCCGGCGTCAGCGAAAAGCTGCTCAGGGTAGTTGTAGATAAGTTGCCTGGTGATAAAAATATGCATGTCTTGTTATAAATACCGATACCTATTAAATAAGTTATACAATCTTCTCAGGATGGCTGGTAGTAACTGGATGGTCGTGTGTTAACAAATTATTTCCCAAAATAAATAGTTCCCAAAACTAATAGAAGCTAGATGGTCTATCCTGACCTCGAGAAAGAAAGATATGATGAATGAAAGAAAAAGATAGTATGAGGAATAAAAGTACGAAAGGCATCCGAGCGAGAACTGGAATGAATGAGTAGAAATATAATATCACAAAAATGACTCCGTTGAACTCAGACTACGTTGAAGGAAAATTGTACATTAAAAAAAAAGTAACTGGATGAGTTACCGAAAATCAAGTTCAATGGCGTGAAATAGGAGAAGCCTGTTTCCAGCAGTGGACTGCTATAGGATGATAATGAAATAATGCTGTACTGTTGTGAACTATTTATATTTTAACATATATTCATATTGTTTGGTTTCCAGCGAGAAAAGGACGAAGGCTGTTGAACAAGTCTTATACTTCGCGCTAATCGATTTATTTGGCTTAGAAATAAATGTAATAGTACAATGTTTCTACTCAATGTAGTAGTACAATATTAAGTTACTCAAATACTACAACAATGAAGACTTTTTTTAGTAATAGTTGCAGTTGGTTTATCACCTATACTCTATTCGCGATAGCATTGGACAGAAATTTAAAAAGGTTTGTTTTTAGGATATACTATATTTTTTGGTATATACATTTATAAATTGTTGTAGATGACTGGAATCGCTTCAGATGTTTATTCTGAGCAAACTATATTATTTTGTTTCCAGTTTCTTATTCTGAACAAACTTTAATATTTTGTTTCCAGTTTCGCAAATACAAAAAATAACGTTGTATATTGTAGTACATAATTACCTTTTTACCACCAAATTACCCATTACGATTGAATTTATGAGTCTCTAAATTAATTAAATTATTTAGTTTTCATGAAAGCTACTAATGTCAATCTTAAAAACCTAAAAGAATCAGGTGGTCAGTGTGGCCCCTATGAGATTACATTACGAGACGCGATCGTCGATATCGAGCGCGTTTGACTCATCGATTGACCCGCTTCAAGATCGTAAGAACTCTCAACCAATGAGAGCGCCAAACGCGCTCGATATCGACGATCGAGTCTCGTAATGAAAACTAATGGTAGCTACACAGTACTTGGAACATTTTACTAGTCTACATAACCTGAAATGTCTCCTATATATTTTTCAATTTTGCTGGGTTTATAAAGGCTTTGTTCAAAATACTTAACTATGTTTGATTGTCATTCCGTTAATTCGTCATTCACTTGTGAATACTATGGTACGTGCTTAATTTTAGTCTAATTATTCATTACCCAGTAGTTATTTGTTATTCTTTGTTTTTATTTTGATATTTATTAAAATTGTTTGAATTCATCTACAAAATTGATATTGTACAGTCAAGGGTCAAAAGGGCATTACCAGTTTTGACCTTTATTGGAAGAACAGTATGGGTCAAAAGTGGAGTAGCACTTGACCATTACTGTATATCTCTGCTTCAATGAACGCCTTTTGTTTAAAGCTAATGCGGATGGAATAAAGTCTTCTAGGGATTTCCTTTCATTCTCTTCCCTTCCCTAAAGAGATAATGACTATCATCATCATCATCATCAACATTTTTATCGTCCCACTGCTGGTCACAGGCCTCCTCTCATGCCAAGAAGGGTTGAGCAAAATCACCATGGTTGCTCAATGCGGGTTGGTGATTTCAGACTTACAAGCCCAGGGTTTCTCAAGACTTTTTCCTTCACCTTGTAATCAGTCCTTGGTGTCCAAGATACACTTAGAAAGTACATATAACTAACATACAAAAAAAAGATACATTGGCACTTGCCTGACAGAACAGTAATTGCATAACACACCATCAGTAGCAATGGGTTGCCTTTTGACAATTCAACAACATCCATTGCGTTATTTAAGTTTATTTGCAGACACATTTTCGAACAATATGAAGCAATGGATTGGCAGTTTACTTCGAAATGATTTCAACTAATAGTAATAGTGTGTTACGTAATTAGGGTGCTGGAACCAAACCCGCACACTCATACTTGAGAGACTGGTGTTTTAGCCACTAGGCTGTCACAATTTCTATAAATGGCTATAAGGATCTTCAATTACCTGTTGATAAAGACATTGCATTTGTGAGCCAAGATCTTGTTGACTTTGTCCTTCATCTTTTCCTTCTCAGCAACTTCCAGTTCTGCAATCTTGGCCATAGAGTCTACTTTGATAGTGGATCCGAAAACTTTTATCTTGTCTGTGTCCATAGGTGTGTTGGCAATCAAGATGTTGGCATTCTCAATGCGCTTGGGTTGGTGCACTCCCACCTGATAAGTAAATGTTATGATTTATAAAGTATTAACATGTCTGGGCCAAATGTTATGGTATAGGTAAAAGTAACCTTGAAATCATTCAACAAAATGGCACGAGTCATAATGGTGTTCTTTTTTTTTTGTTTTTCCATTTCTCTGAAGTGGGTAGACTTTGGGAGAGGCTTTCTTTGGGTTGGTCATAAACTAACTTAAAAAATCCTCAAACAAAATTAAAAAATCCTATAATATAAAATGGAACAAAAAACATTTCCTATAATTATGAGGCCATAGACTCCTAGCAATAGATAGGATAGGATTATCCTCCTCCTGATGCTCCTATATTGTAGATTGATAGGAGCCTTAGGGACCTCAGGGGTCATAATTTGGAATCTATTTTTATGCAATTCATGTCAACATGAACCATGAACAATAAAGGTACTCCAATTAGTCAGGTCAACCTGAATTGACAATTCAAAAGGCAGACAATGAAATAAGTTTTTGAAATTAATTATAATTATCTACCTTCTTGTTTAAGAGAAAACCTTCATCCAGGAAAGATTCCTCTAGCAAACCACCAGAAATTTTAATGATTTGGATAGCCTTCAGGTTTCCGGAGCCTTTAAGCCGGAGCACTGCATCCACAGCTAATTTTGTGAAATGTCTGAAATTATAAATTTCTTTTTTTAAAGAGACTGCAATGTCATCCACACACTAGTTACTTACAACTTAATAAATTTACTCACTCTTTGTGGTTAGAAAGAATTTTAGAGCTCAATGTTGTGCGTGCAATGTTTTCAAGGTCCTCACGGAGGGCTGCCTCATTGAAATTCTTCTCATGGTCAAAGCTGGAATCGGCAAGTGCTTTTTTAGCAGCATCAACAGCTATACGCCATCCAGCAATGATTGTCTGTGGGTGCAGTTTCTGTTCAACAAGCTTTTCAGCTTCGCGAAGCAGTTCAGCCGCTAAAGTGGATGTAAAAAAATTGTTAGAACTGTATATAAAATGTTAACATATGATCGAAATATAATCAATGGATAAAAATTATATACTGAATAAATTACTATAATATATAATATAATCATAGAAACAAATAAGAATCCCAATAAAATATCCTGAATTAAATAAACATGACAATAGGAACATATTTTGTTCTTGATGAACACTTCATTGAATAACATTTGACAAAAAGGATGGCTGTAACATACAAACACAAGGCATCTGCAGGAAAAACTTTTATGCAAGGTTTAAGAATAAGAAAAACTTCCTTTGTCTAAAGGGATACTGAAAGAAAACTGTGTTACCTACCCAATACAGTCACAGATGTGGTTCCATCTCCAACTTCATCATCTTGTACTTTTGACATGTCTACCAAAATTTTTGCTGCTGGGTTATCAACACCGATAGCTTTCAAAATAGTAGCGCCGTCATTAGTAACCTCAACCTACAAAATATAACCAATTTATTAGAACTTCAAACTCTCACATAATATTTTTTTTTAGATTTCAATTAACATATGATTGCTAGTGCTGTAAGAAACATTTACCTGTCCAGCATTTCTGCCACAGGAAACCAGAATTTTGTCCATTCCCTTAGGTCCCAAAGTACTTTTCACCAAATCTCCAATGGCGATAGCACCTATGAAGCTGGACATACGAGCCACTTCGGCTTTTTCTTCTTCAGCTTCATTTTTCAAAATTCGGATGGGATTAAGTGACACCTGAACAATAATTTCATGTGATGAAGACACACGTGCAGAAAGAACAACGGCTCAAACATATCAAGATTATTCACTATTCTTTTAATTTTCCGTTAACTAAATTACTAAAAACTATGGACACTATCGTAAATAACACATTACTTCTTACCATTTTGACTTTTCTTTATAATATTTCTCTAGAAAACTAAATTAAAATACCGGCGACAAAATTCTACACTGAGAAACCAGAACTGACAGCGCAAAAAAAAATTAAAGCACGACTACCAATGTTGCCGTAGTAAAATAATATTGTAAGCCTCCTAGTACAGTAACCTCCTAGCTCTTAAGTCTTATGGCAGAACTAGAACTTTGTCCTGCTTTTTATGAGCTAGGGGGACGGGGGTTACTGTGACCTCTTTGGGGAGTGGCTAGAAAGGCGCCAAGGCGGCCTCAACTTCCGCCTAACGCAGTTCCTCGCGGGACACGCACGGCTTTTGGGGAGGTTCCTGTTCCATATAAGGCGGGTCACCACTGTAGGGATCTCGCCGAGGAGACGGTGGAGGTCTAATCGGCTTGGGTAGAGCACTGCCGTGTCCTCATGGCGGCTATCAGTGGCGATCTCTCACGTCCGGCCCAAGTCAAGGCCATGGTCCGGAGCGAGAGTGCATAGCAGGCCGTCACCTCATTCAATCACCTCGACAACATCGAACTACCGGCCACCGTGTTGCAGAATATTATTTAAGATGAATGATAAATTGCTTTATGATATAGATTCATTAGATCCTTTGTCCATGCCTATACAGCATTCTCTATGGTAAACAATCTAGAATTGTCAATGTTCTTCTTAAAAATATACTGTCATGGCGTGGTGTGTGTGTAATAAAAATTAAAACTGTTTGAAGCAATAAAACCATTAAAAACTAAAACAACTCTCTTTAACTCTGTCAAAAAAGCCCTTCTCCCGCCACAGGTTATGGGCCCAGAGTGAGAGTTGCATAAAAAATTGTAAAAGTAAAACGAGAGTAAAAACGTGCCACGCGGTCCGCCATCATGTCTAATACGAATACCGAAGAATTCTGTATTCAGAAATTAAAAGACGCCGAATCGTTTCCACTATGGAAATTCGAAGTAAACATTTACCTAAAATCTAAGTCTCTTCACGGGAGTGTAAAAACGAAACTCGTCGAAAAAAAGGCGGAAGAGGTTATAATTAGAGATGCTCAAGCCCAAAGGGTAATCTTAAATTCCATTGATAAAAGTCTGAAAATACACATTATGGACTGTGAGACTGCTTACGACATGTACCAGAAGTTATGCAGCATTTTTGAGGGCAGTGAAGAAAGATGTAAAACGTCAATCATTCAAAATTTTTTCAATTATCAGTACAAAAATCAGACAATAAATAAATTAATAACAGATATTAAAAATTTGGCCATGAGACTTTCAGCATTAAATCATAAATTAGAAGATGAGATGATCATTAACAAAATTATAACATGTTTGCCCAATAAATATAAAATGTTTGCGACAGCATGGGAGTCGACAGCAAGTGATCAAAAACACTGTCTAATCTCACCCATAGATTATTGTTGGAGGAATCAAGGCAAGGTTCGAGTAACATTCAAATAAATAAAGAAGAGGTAGCATACAGGGCTACACACAAAAGATGTTTCAATTGCAATAAAGTTGGTCATCTTAAATATGAATGCAAAAATGATAAAAAGGAATATAATAATAATACAATGAAAGCTAAATGTTCAATTTGTAAAAAAGACAACCACACTGAAGAAAGTTGCTATTTTAGAAACAAAAATAAAAATTATCAAAAGAAAGAAAGTGCCTTTATGACAATAAAACAAGAAAGTGATAGAAAAACTGCAAGGTTTATTCTTGACTCTGGTTGTACATCACATATGACTAGAGATCTAAGCATTTTGAAAAATAAAAAGGAAGTTCACACCGAAGTTGTTACTGCAAATAATAATTCTATGTTGGCACAATATATTGGGACTGTTAATGGAGACAAATGTGATCTGAATAACACATTATATGTTCCGGAATTGTCACAGAATTTAATGTCCATTAATTCAATAACAAATAATAACGGATCGGTCTTGTTTACTAAAGAGAAAGTTGAAATAATGAAAAATAACAAAGTAATGCTAACAGGAAACAAGGAAAATGGTATGTACTACATAAATGTAAGGGCAAATAAAAATAAATGCGAAGAAATATCACTATTATCAAAGGAAAAAGGAACTGCAGAAGAATGGCATAAAAGAATGGGACATCCTGGAAAAGGCAAACTAGAAATACTAAAAGATGTTGCAGATGGCATAATAATAGAAGGCAAAAATAAAATTCAAGGACAGTGTGAAATATGCATAAAAGCAAAGCAAGAAAGACTACCATTCACTACTCAACGCAAGAAAGCTGTAAGAAAATTACAAATAATAAATTCAGATGTCTGTGGTCCTTTCGAGACAGAAACTCATGATAAAAACCTATACTTTGTCACGCTAATGGATGATTATACTCACTTTACAAAAGTATACCTAATAAGACACAAAAGTCAAGTTCCAGAAGTAATAAGAAATTATGTAGAAGAATCTGAAAGAGAAGTAAAAGAAAAAGTTTCAATCTTACGCTGCGATAATGGAGGAGAGTATTCCAGTACCGAATTTAAGAGGTGGTGCTCAGAAAAGGGAATAATAATTGACTACACTGTTCCCTACACACCACAATTAAATGGAAAAGCAGAAAGATTAAATAGAACTATTTTGGAAAAAGTACGAGCACTTCTGTTCAATTCAAGCATGGAAAATGACATGTGGGGTGAAGCTGTTTTGTGTTCCGCATACTTACTGAATAGATTGCCCAGTGAAACAATTAATAACTGTACTCCATATGAAATGTGGTATGACAGACGTCCAAATTTATCTAACATACAAGAATTTGGCTGCAATGTATATGCAAAGGTCTTAGGACATTTAAGGAAACTGGAACCAAGGGGAAGAAAATTTAAGTTAATAGGATACACTAGAAATGGCTATAGACTGTGGAATGAAGAAGCAAGAGAAATAGAAGTTGCTAGAGACATAATAATAATATCAAGCTCTAAAAAATTAAAAAACAGAAATGAAAATGAGACAATAAAAATATTAGAAAGCAATGATGAAGAAGAAGTAATAGAACATAATATCGAGCAACATGAACAAACGGAAGATAGTATTGAACAAGATGATACAGAAAATATATTAGACAGTATGATTGAACCAGATGATGCAATAATAATAATAAACGAAGAAAATGAAAACATAAGAATGGAAAAAGATACAGAAAATGAAGATGTAGATAAAAATATAAGATTAGAAAAAGATTCAGAAAATGAAGACACGCAGAGAACCAAAAGATTGAGAAAACCACCAGCTAGACTAATTGACTATGCTCTATTAACCTATAATGAAGTTGTTTCAGGTCCTGACAGCAAACTTTGGGAGAAGGCAATAGATGTGGAGAAGGAATCTCTGGAGAAAAACAATACATGGGACATTGTTGACATAAGCGAAGCAAAAGGTAAAAAGATCTTGACTAATAAGTGGGTCTTTCGAATCAAAGAAGATGGTACCTACAAAGCCCGACTGGTAGTACGTGGCTTTGAACAAGGGGATCTAGACTTTGATGAAATCTACAGCCCAGTGGTGAGTCAATCAGTACTTAAATCACTATTTGCAATTTGTAGTAGTAAAAACTACGAAATGATGTTTTTTGATGTTAAAACCGCTTTCTTATACGGGGAAATAACTGATGATGATATTTACATGGAAATTCCATTAGGATATGATAAACAACCTGGTAAAATTTGTAGTTTAAACCGAGCATTATATGGTTTAAAACAGGCTCCACGTACTTGGAATAATAAGTTTAAGACAACTATGTGTAAACTTGGCTTTAAACCAACTAAAACTGATCATTGTGTTTTCATTAATAACGATAAAACTGTAATAATTGCAATTTATGTTGATGATGGATTAGCCATTGCTAAAAATAAAAAAGATTTAATACATGTGCTTAAATGTCTTGAAAAAGAGTTTGAAATTAAAATTTTTGAGAAACCTAACAACTTTATTGGGATTGAGATAAATAAAACTGATGAAGGTATATTATTAACACAGAGAAATTACACAGAGTCACTTTTAAAGAAATTTAACATGTATGATGCTAAACCTTGTAAAATTCCCGGTAATACTGATAAAAATGTTACTAATTTGGAAACAGATAGAACATTTCCTTATAGAGAACTTGTAGGAGGTTTATTATACCTGTCAACTAGAACCAGACCAGATATTGCACAAGCTGTAAACGAAGCAAGTAGAGAAATTGAAAATCCCAACAAAGCTGATGTAATTGCAATTAAGAAGATACTTAAATATTTAAATGGTACACGGGAAAAAGGTATTATGTATAAAGCCGGAGGTGATGTATGTTCTCTTGATGCATACTGCGACTCTGACTATGCTAATGATATTGATACAAGACGTAGTACAACAGGATATGTAATAATGACATGTAATGGTCCTATCTCATGGTGCTCAAAAAGACAACCAATAGTTGCTCTATCCTCAACAGAAGCAGAATTTATAGCTGCTGCCGATTGTTGCAAAGAAATACTGTATTTAAAAGGTTTCCTGAATGAATTGTTAACAAGTAAAATAAACATAACTTTAAACATAGACAATCAAAGTTCTATTAAATTAATTAAAACAGGGTCATTCAATAAACGGTCAAAACACATTGATGTCCGCTATCATTTCATTCATGAAAACTTTGTGAAAGGAAACTTTGTTGTTAAATATTGTCCTACTGATCAGCAAGTGGCTGATATCTTAACAAAGGCATTGTCTAATAGCAAATTTCAAGTTCACTGCAAGAAACTGTTAACTTAAGTAAGATAAGGTTGTAGTTATAAGTAATAAAACGAGTTGTTTTACTAAACTTATGTGATGTTAAGTTTATTAAGAATAAATAAGAACATTTTATTGCAAGAATAAAACGTAATACACACTTAGAAGAATTATGTTTAGAATGCAAGTTTGTTTTGTAAATGTTTCAAGCTGTAGGTAGTTATTAAGTCTCTCAACTCTTGGTAACAACATTAATAAATGTGTGTAATACATAAATAGTGTAAACTTAAAGTACATATTATAATATAAGATATAATACATAGATAGTAAAAGAAGTAAATTTAAGTACCTAAGATAATTAAATATTTAAGATATGCTACATATGTATGTACATAGAGAAAGTTGTATGGATATTTTGTAAAAGTCATACTATAGAACTTTTAAAAAATAGGAGAAGGTGTTGCAGAATATTATTTAAGATGAATGATAAATTGCTTTATGATATAGATTCATTAGATCCTTTGTCCATGCCTATACAGCATTCTCTATGGTAAACAATCTAGAATTGTCAATGTTCTTCTTAAAAATATACTGTCATGGCGTGGTGTGTGTGTAATAAAAATTAAAACTGTTTGAAGCAATAAAACCATTAAAAACTAAAACAACTCTCTTTAACTCTGTCAAAAAAGCCCTTCTCCCGCCACACACCGCAGGCCCGGATTTGCGGGCGGCGAGTAGTGGGCAGTTCGTCACATATTAAACAAATCCTGTCAAATTGAGATACTTTATAAACAGTTTGGACGCGATTATAAAGCGCGGCGTGGTCTAATTTGAGAGAACGAAACTAATATTTATCTTCTTTCCTTTTCTTAATGAAATAGAAAGGAAAAGATGCATTGAAAAGACGACTTATGTTTAGTTTTTGTACAAAGGAATCGGAGCCAGAGGAGACATACTACTTCACAAAGAGAAAGAAGCTGCGCATAAGCTAATGTTAATGTTCGGATTCAAGTGATTTCAGGCTGTGGATAAGTGTAATACACGGGGTCTCAAGATCACTGAGAATAGATATAAATATCACATTGAAAGCAAATAATCCGCTGCTGCAAAATTGTTTGCACCATTGGGCATTGGCACCAATTTACTAGCAACACTTCAATCATATATTTAAACCATAACGCAAGCAACTCTAGGAACTAAACCTAATATTATTCATAGAGAATTTGTATTTAAAGCCCAGTTCTGACCAATCATAAGCAAAACAAAAATAACCAGCGTTTGCTGATTGGTCAGAATATTATTTGATCTGTAAACGTAATCATACTATGACGTCATGAATGTGTCACGCTGATTGTTCTTTCTTCTGTCATATAAGTTCATGAAAATTTTACTCCGTGCCTTCGCCATATTTACGTTATTGAACTGAATCATAGACTCAGTTTCTTTAGAATACGATATAGTTATTGAAGTGTTAAATTTTTAAGTTTAATTTGTACAAAGTTTGAAACAATCTGACAAAATGGAAGAGCAAGGAGGAAGCTCAGCCCCTAGAGTAAGCGATAAGCGTTTGGCCCAGACTCAAGCCAAAGTTGATGAAGTGGTTGGCATTATGCGCGTTAATGTCGAGAAAGTTTTGGAAAGGGACCAAAAGTTGTCCGAACTAGACAATCGTGCAGATGCTTTACAGCATGGAGCAGCACAGTTCGAGCAGCAGGCTGGCAAACTGAAACGAAAGTATTGGTGGCAGAATCTAAAGATGATGTTAATTATCGGTGCTATTGGGGCAGTTCTACTTATCATAATCATTGTGTGGGCAACGTCCGGTAGTTCAAGCGCGCCCGCGCCTGCCCCGCAGCCCGCCCCTGTCACCGAAACTCCTTCAGGCCGATAGTCATCACGTAAACTTGAAAACCTTTCATATGGATACTTATTTATGCTGCTCTGTACTAAAATTCGCGAGTTTTATGGTTAAAAGCGACTGAACAGTATGTAAGAAATCTGTATTTTGTATTTGAAATGATTAACCAATGCACACATATTCTTATTAAAAGATTTACACCTTGATAAATGTTTTGATATTTTTCTATAAATTGTATTAAAATAGTAAGTACCTAACTGTTGATATACTTTTAAAGTGAATTTAATTCACTCATAAAAGACTTGTTTACAAATTGTTATACTTCTAAAAAGAAAATAAAAGGTAACTAACTATAATCATCAGTATAAATATGTAATTTTTAAAGTGGCCAACTTTTGTACAGAATCACTTTGTGATAAGTAGTATTAAATGTAAAAGATATAATAATATTGCAAACCCGGTTTAAACAGCTGATTTGGGTGTTGACACAAAGAACTGATATTTAACGGCACAAATTAAATGTGTAATGAAACTTTAATGTGATTGTTCTTGTTGCTTTACCAGGAAGCCCCCTATAAAATCCTGTTGCAAAATTAATATATATTAAGTTAGATAAAATATGTTATTCAAAGCCAGTTTTTGTTGCACTTTGTATAAATGATTACAAAACTTATTTCACATTACGCTACTGTTTGGTTTAATTATTGATTACATTATAAGTTCTGAATGGGATTTTCAAGTATGCATAATGTGAAACAAGTGTTAAGGCACAAAACCAATTAGTTTTTAATTTATTTTAATATGTAATTAGCACATTCTGTCGGTTGGTATTGATCATATTATATTATTTAGTTATGTCTTCTCAATATGTTTATGCATTTTCAACAATTACTAATTTTAACGGCAGTTGGGACCAACTTTGCGCTTGTATTGCATGGCATCCAGGGTCCAATTACTAATTGGGTCTTCACAGTAAACCAGTTTGATGTTGTATGCAAAGTATATGTAATATCATAATCTTAGTTGTTTTGTATTCTGTAAGAAATAATAAATAAATGTATTTCTTCAATATTGTATGATTTGCCATTTGTTAGAAGTATACAATACAGTGTGTAGTCTTATCAAAGGCATACCTACTTAAACTTTATCAGTTTTGTAGATGCAGATAAGCCTTGACTCATAATAATTTGATGACTTCTAATACTATTGATATTCACTTCAAAATGGTTTGTTGCAAAATAATAAACCAGCACCCTTTTTGAAGTTAGGTGCTATAAGAATGCCAAATTCTTTTATTCATTTAAAACAGTTAATAAATGGGTATTATTACTGTCATTGGTAGGTAGTAGGTACCTAAACCTATTAATGTAGATAACTTTTTTCACCATGTTTTCCTCCACACAATTACTCTTAATGGCAACTTGTGCCATTGTCAGTCGAAATAAGGACACAAAATATGTGACTGTTGCCTGGATTTTTTTTTTCAGAGGTCCAACAAACATCACCAATCTTTTTATTATCCCACTGCTGGGCACAGGTCTCCTCTCATACAGAGTAGGACTGAGCATAATCACCACGTTTGCCCAATATGGGTTGGTGATTTCAGACTTGAAGTCCAGGTTTTCTCCAAGTTTTCCTTCGCCTTGTAATCAGTCATTGGTGTCCAAGATATACTTAGAAAGTACATAAAGTACATATAACTTACCTGTTTTTACTAATTATAACTGGAATCGAACTCATACTTGAGAGGCTGGTGTTTTAACCACTAGGCCACCATGACTTTACCGTGCAACAATATACACTGAACTTTGTGAAGGTTTCCAGTCAGAAGCAAATGCATGCATGCTTGTGTGAGTACTGTACACTGCTAGCTACCCTTTTGTTACTTCATTTTTGCTAAGCCTGTCTGCACCAATCTAGGACAGTTTGCTCCGTTCATGTATTGTCTTCGTGATTTTATGATCAATAGCTGGGTTCAGACCAATTTGCGCCAAAAATATGCACATCAAAATAACGTCTTTCTATGACTGACTATTTTACGAGAATACGTGTTGTTAGGATTTCTCCATCTACAGTTAGGACCATATTAGCTGATAGGAATTCAGCACCTATGTACATATACAACGTTATTTTTTGTTTATGCAAAACCTGAATATGTATATTTTGTTTAGAATAAATACCATGTTATATTTTTTCCTAAATACCTACATTTAGAAATTGTTGTAGTGGTTACGATAGATCATAGCACTTGCGCCGCCTGCCACAGCTGACGCCAGAGGTCAACGAACCGCGCTTGCCCGCCCGTGCGGAGCTTTGATATTTATTCTTTTGATACTTACATATTTTTATTGGGACATCCAAGTAGACTAGCAAGCTCATAACTTCGTGGTTTTTCATTATATCGTTTTTACATTTTGTAGGTACATAGATTCTTAACTAAAAAACACTGGGCACGTGTTTCGGGTTTCGGGTGGATTTTCAAAATAGCATATTATTGGTGTGATTCTATTTTTTCACAAAAAAATTCACTACGCCTTATGTAATATATATCTAACACTATTCTTTATATACTTATGTATGGTTAGTAGGTAATAAAATAACAAAATAATTAGATACTACATAAAAAATTTAAAAATAGTATCGCGGAAATCATTTACCTCGCCGTTACTTTCATTACCATGTTGACTAATTTTTCAAAATCTTATTTTTGTTGGCTTAAATTTCATTTGATTTAATCTCATTTGTAATGTTTTAAGTATAAACTGAATATTTATTACTTTTCTTAAATCGAGATTTACCCCTAAAATTGTTATATAACCATTTAAAAATTCGTCACAAGAATATCGTCATTTGTTTCCACGATTGTGGTTTCAAGAAATTTATTCAACGAAAATATTTAATAACAGTAACCAAATGCATTTCGGATAGCTTCCCCGGTGCCCCACTTTAGTCGTTGTGGAGATTCTTACTAGTCTGCATGTATACATAGTAAAATTACGTTTTGAAGTGAATTGATTTTAATTTGTCATCGAATTTCGTCATTAAACGATTGGAAATATTGTTGGTAAGTATATTATGTTTTATTTTATTGATAAATGAGCATGGACAATACTGAATTTGTATTAAATATGAAGTATAGTGTTACATTGTAGGTTTGCGTTTGCTTGGACAGGGATGTGTTTTAACTTGTTTCGTCATTAATCGTAACATCATTCATCGGGAATTTCTAGATGAGGTGAATGATTTCTTATGAGGAAAATGACATTTTTGTTACGTTTACAATGACGCTATATAGAGGTTAATGATTTCGGTGTAATAAATTAAGCATTTTAAAAGCGATTCAATTACATTCCTCTAAATTTTATTACTATACAATAGAACAAGTTATTAGATGTAAATTAATAGTTTTAAACTAACATGTTTACTCTATTTCATTACTCAGGTACAGCTATGGCTAAAACGAAAGCAGAACATTGCGTTGCGTACGTGGCGTTGCGGTAGCAAATGCGGCCGCTGCACAAGGAGGCGCGGGTTCAATCCCCGCGCAGTGCAAATATTTGTATGCATCAATATGAATATTTGAACTCTTTGTGTGGTCGTACCTCGGAAAGCACGTTCAGCCGTTGATCCTGGTTGCCATACGAACATCTAATGGAAGTCGTTACGGGTTGTTGAAGTCCTCAAAGGTCCAACAATTGGTCTAACAGCAATGCAGAAATATCGCCTTCGGTTGTGGAGGTAAGACGGCAGTCGCTTCACGAAAAATTTAGAAATTTAGCCAAATCAGCAGTTAGACTGGTAAAGCGGACCCCAGATTTAAAGCTGGAAAAAGCTTCGGAAGCGACTGGGATTAACGCTGAGATGATAATGATAGACAGAGAAAAAAGAATCGTCATCGAGTTTCCAAATATAGTTGTTCAAGCTAATGAAATTTCTGAAGAAACTGATTTTAGATAAGACCCTATTGGTTTATTAACAAAAGAAGACGTACAAAAAGCAGAAAGGAAGAAGATATCACGAATTGAAGAAAATAATTAAGTTGATAAATATTATAAAGAACCTGTGGAAAATTAATAGAAATCAAAGAATGCCAATTTTAAGGCTACAAGCAAATCTCAACAACAAGAGTGACATCAAAAAACCCAGAATGATGATAGCAACATAGAGAGAAGGCGTGTATAAATAAAAAGTTACGATTTGTACCCTAAGAACAAAATCAAAGTGCTTATAGTACAAATCTTACTTAGAAAGGTGTATTATCAAATTTTGATCAAGATACAACCTGACACTGACCTGGAATATTAAGAAAAAATTAAATTCGTGGGCTACAACTACGCATCATTTTAAAGAGGCTAGTAACTTTTGAGAAAAAAAAAAGATTTTTGTGTATTTTATTTTGTTAAGTACATGTTTAGCAATCACAATATCTTATTGAATAATCATTTTGTGTCTTATTTTGTGTGTATTGTTTATTGCTTCAAATCAAAGATTTCTGTGATTTAAACCAAAGTTAATTATTTTTTGAGCCTGGTTGCTTTCTGTTTAAACAAATCAAAGACGAGATATATATCTTAAACAATTAGTACTCGAATGTTCATATTTCTTATATGAAGAGCTGATTGTAATCTATGTGTTTCATTTGCATCATTAACGTCTACATCTTATCATTGACTTCAACAGACGATATCATTTACGTCTACACAACATCATTCACTTCAATGCGATATTTATATTTCATGATTTTTCTTTTAAATTTGGTGTTTAAATTATCGTTTAAATATACAAAAACATTAGTTTTTCAAATAACATCATAATTTTATTGATAGTTTTTAATTATTCAAGAAAAAAGCAATGTCACACAAAAACTATCATATTTAATCATAAAATGAAAATTCACCCTTTCGCTTAAACAAAAAATAATGTTGTATAAATGTACTGGCCCCGAATCTCTTGTTCACGAACTAAACTTAAGTTCAGTAGGTACCTACAATTTTTTCTTCTATTCAATTTTATTAAGAAAAGGACAGAAGATAAATAAAAATAAAATCTATTTAATTCAGGCAACATGCCCATATATTGTTAGTGTACAACTTAAAAACTATGTTAGCAATAAATAAAAAAAAAGAAATTAATTAAGGTATTTGCCTCCCTCTGGGGCACCAGGCACACGCACTTGTACTTGAACCCAATGCCGCAGAAGGGGGCTGTGTGGCTGAGCACGTTCAGAATGGTGTTGGCGCTCCCACGCGTACGAAACATCGGCGACGCGATGCTGCGTCGCAGCACAGTGTGAAAGCCGTCTGTGTGCGCGTGCGCAAACATCGCAGACGCACTACAGTAACGTGGGAGCCCCACCAGCACCCTTAACGCATTATTATAAAACGTATTAGTTTAATCCTGTCAAACTTTTACACATCATCGCGTCAAACTCTATGGAGTATCTTAATTTGAAGGGACTACTTATATGTAAAGGACTTTGTTTAACTTACATAACATACGTTTTTTTTTAATAGTTATAAACTAGTGCTTGACTGTAATCCCGCCTGATGGTAAGCAGTGATGCAATCGTTGATGGTAAAGCGCACTAGCTTATTAAGCCTATTCACTCAAAAAAACTTAGTGAATAGGAAGGAAGACGGCAGTTGAGCGAGGTGATGCAATGTCTAACCCAACAACACGACCAACGATGCTGCGCAAGAGGATGATCTGGAGACCCTCCACGACCAAACTCCCGACACAACAACATTAGGCACATCGTACCCGGCACACATCGCAACACAACTGCTCAGACCCGTCCACCGTACGGCTTCACCAGACATCATGCCGGAACACGACGAATCGCTTGGCGGCAAGACTTTGTCTGGTGGGTGGTAACTTGTGCCGGCGGCTGATGTTGTTGTTGTTGTTGTTGTT
Source organism: Sesamia nonagrioides (assembly GCA_017933935.1). Lineage (NCBI taxonomy): Eukaryota > Metazoa > Arthropoda > Insecta > Lepidoptera > Noctuidae > Sesamia > Sesamia nonagrioides. The sequence continues at coordinate 904,355 of JADWQK010000835.1, read as the reverse complement.
CTCCTGGGACACAGGCCTCCTTTCAATGAGAGAGATTGGGCCATAATCTACCACGCGAGCACAGTGCGGGTTGGTAGATGTCACGTCATGTCTTCGAAATTATTGGCTCTGGGCATGCCGGTTTCCTCACGATATTTTCCTTCACCATTTTGAGAGCAGTGGTGTTTAATTAACACAAAGTAAAGTCTTTGATGGGGTTTGAACCAACGACCTAAAACTTGTAGGTCGCGGAGCCGTACCACGAGGCTGCCATCCATACTAATATTATAAATGCGAAAGTAACTCTGTCTGTCTATTACGCTTTCCCGCTTAAACCTCTCAACCGATTTTGATGAAATTTGGCACAGACAATCTTTAGACTAGGGTTGTAACGGAGGCTTGTTAGCGGAGGCGGAGGCGACGAGTCTCAACTCCGCGGAAGCGGAGGTTAACGGAGGCGGAGGTGAAAGTACATATAGAAAAAATTGAACTTTATGGTTAAATAAAACAACATTTTTATTTTAAATACGTACATTAATAGTAGTATACCTACCCGGGAAAAAAAATATTACCTTCTTGTAATGAAAATTAAGGAGAAACAAATTTTTTTTACCGTATTCCCCCGCCCGCACTAGGTAGTTGATTCTTGACCATTCCGCGATCAAACGCGGCCGGACGGTTGTCGAGCGTCGCAGCTTGCGCGTTATGAGGCGAGGCTCCGTTACAACCCTACTTTAGACCCCGAGAAAGGACATAGGCTACCTTTTATTGAAAAAAAAATTGATATTCCCGAGGGAAATCTAAAAAGCGCGATATAACTATTTCCACGCAGGCGGAAAGCGAGTATTATAAATGCGAAAGTAAGTGTCTGTCTGTTACGCTTTCCCGCTTAAACCTCTCAACCGATTTTGATGAAATTTGGCACAGACAATCTTTAGACCCTGAGAAAGGACATAGGCTACCTTTTATTGAAAAATTTGATATTCCCGAGGGAAATCTAAAAAGCGGGATATAACCGAATTCCACGCGGGCGGAAAGCTAGTATTAAATAAACTTGGCATATTGCAAAAAAAAAAAAAACAGGAAAAGACTACCTACCTAAACCTATGTGTAGGATGCATTTTGAAGAGTGTGCGAGTGAATTGCATGACTTCATTCCCACATCTCCGTTCCATTATTGGACGACCCGTCGTACGGCGAGTCTCCACCCTAAAGGAGCCCGTACACTTACAGTCCAAGGTCTGCATAGCTCACTCACTATAGCGATTATTGCTTGCCGGCAATGGTTGAACAGCGGCTCTGAGTCTACACACTAGCAGGTGGCAGTCGACAATTTCACACGTTTCGTCACGGACTGTCCGGCCGATTCCTGTCGACATAGGCCTGTGACGGCAAGCGGCCACATACCTATTAAGGGTTCGCATTGACCGTCGATACGAAATCGTCAGGGGAACTGCGTATCTGTGATCTTTTCCGGTTAACTGACAGGCTGATATTCACCGGCGAACTGTTAAAATGCATGGAGCCCTTTATGTTATTGACACCACTACGATCCGGACGAAGCGTTTCGCCTCGTCTTTTATACCGCGTATATAGACTGACTGGAACAATTTGCCAGCGGCGGTGTTTCCGTCTGACTAAGTGTCTTCGGCAAGAGTGAATAGGCTCTTAATAAACTAGCGCGCTTTACCATCAACGATAAGCGCACCATTGTGCGCTTATCGTTGATGGTAAAGCGCGCCATTGAAAGAAAGAAAGAAAATACATTTATTTAGCACAAACTAAAAGACACACAATACATCAGATAAAGACAAACATTAAAAAGTAAAACATAGTAATAAAAATAAAGTAAATTTTGATAAAACAAATTAATGTAGAAAACCGAGCCTTGTGTGCCTCCCGGCTGCGCCAAAAAGGCCCAGTTCAGCAAAAATGCCAGTGCCTGACGCTGGTTTTCAACTGAACCTGATATGTGAGGTGACGGATGTAAAACAGTTTGACCACACAGTTTGAACATTGGACCATTGTCCACTGGAGGGACTAAGTGCGGAGTCCGGACCAGTAACATACCATCAACGATTGCATCACTGCTTACCATCAGGCGGGATTGCGGTCAAGCACTAGTTTATAATTACATAAAAAAACGTCTTCAAATCTTACCCGTTGTGTTTTTTAAGGCAATTTAGTCCTTGCATATACAATTTCAGCGGGTTGACATACAAACAGAACAGTGGCCCCTCTATTATTTTCTACTCTTTTTCCAAGCTGTTGCTGTTGAAAATACCTGAAACCATGAATATATTTAATTTTCGTTAATTTCAGCAAACTGGCCTACGATAAGATAATGAATAAAACAGCAGTTGGGGTTAGTGTAGGCGGTGTTTAAACTAAGCTTGACACCTACATTATGATAACGCGTTGTCCTTAAATGGAATTCTGTCCGGCTTGCGAACAGCATGTTTGCAAATTGGATTACTTACTCATATATTTTTTTATTAAGTTAATCATTAAATGAGCATACATAACTTACTATTTATGGGAGGTATTAACTGAGCATGCGGAGAGACATTTTTTGTGTGATAGATCATGTGTTGTATAGGTACCGACAAACATAGCTTACCGACGACAACAGGTCAACCTACCCGAAACTCCAAAAATTCCCAATCGACCTTGAGCCTTAATGCTCTATAGATAAAGTTGAAAATCTAATAAAACATCTGACAGATTGTAGTTGCTTGGTGTGGTGTCCTCTGTACATTACAGAGTTATACATATTTATAACCTACTAGCTTTCCGCCCGCGGCTTCGCCCGCGTGGAGTACCGCGCCTTTTAGATTTCCCTCGGAAACATCTAATTTTTCCGTGATAAAAGGTAGCCTATGTCCTTTCTCAGGGTCTAAAGATTGTCTGTGCCAAATTTCATCAAAATCGGTTGAGAGGTTTAAGCGGGAAAGCGTAACAGACAGACAGACAGAGTTACTTTCGCATTATTTTATAATATTAGTATGGATGTATGCGGCTATTCGTATCATACGACAATACCGAACTATTCGATACCGTTTAAAAAGATTTATTAGGTAGGTACTAATAAATCTTTTTCCGACCTGCCTACTTATACGTCTTGCTATTGAAATCAAATAATTTTATTTAAAAAACCAATTGTAAGTCAGGAAGCGCACGGGTTGAGGGGATGGTATTTTCACGTTTAGGTATCCAGTTTTTTATTTTATTTTGAGCCTACAAAATACATATAACTAGCAATCAAGGCTTTGCAGGGTTTTTTTTATAAGTTATAAACTAGCGCTTGACCGCAATCCCGCCTGATGGTAAGCAGTGATGCGATCATTGACGGTAAAACGAGCTAGTTTATTAAGAGCCTATTCACTCTAGCCTTGAAGGCACTCAAATTGTATCAAAATCGTAAATTGTGATTATTTTAGTCAGAAACGTGACGTATGACGTTTCGTGTATGGAAGGTAGAACTTTTCCTTCGAGATTGGCCAGATACAGGTGCATTACACTGGGTGGGTAAGTGGTAACGTTTGTTTTTCACTCCAAGCAACACGGTGGCGCAGTGGTTAAAGTGATAAAGCCTTCTGGCCAAGTATTATTCGGTCGGCCGTGGTTTTGCTTTCCATATTCAAACGAAACATTTTTACCAACAGATTAGGGTGTACCTACTTACGTGTTGACGGGCTGGTTATTTTTAGAAATTAACATCACTGCATCCAGTGCTACAAAATGTCTATGTGTAGTAAATATGAATCCTGAATGTATTTTCTTTCTAATGAAAAAATAAACGGTTCTCACTATTCAAAATTACCACCAAATATCCAATATAAAAACCGAATTACTTTATAAAAAATAGTAATTTAATTTCCCGAGAGATGGCGCTGTATTTTGATTATATCGCGCTTTTAAGATTTTTCCTGAGTTCCACACCCGTCCTGACCCTATTGGATGAGTGTGAGCTATTAAATTGTCGAATTGTTCGCTTGATATCTCGTTGACATTGAAATTTCTTCATTGTCCATAATGTACAATATTTAGGTAAAATAATTGCAGGACATTGGCAAAAAATGGTAGGTATGCGACATTTACTTATTTAGCCGTAGAAACTAGGAGTTGCCTTGCCTGGTTCTGACTCCATACAACAACTCTTTCCCACTACTCGTGGTGGGACTAAAATGATCATCTTTACGAAATTTCCATCTGTAGATGAAATCTATAATATTTGTTTAGTTATCAGCGTCCTTCGTAGGCCCGTTTTTATAATTCCATATTTAGTATATCAACTCAATGTAACAAATAGTATTTTTTTTAAAGTAACTCTTAAATGGGGACACTTATTGTAACAGGCGGAAAACTACGGAACCCTACACTGAGCGTGGCACGACACGCTCTTGGCCGGTTTTTTTAAATGAACACGAAAGTGTGATGTATATTGACCGATAACGTATCTGCATAACATTTTGTGCAAATAGATAGGTAATATAGTTGAAATAATAAATAATTTTAATGCTAATGAAGTACCTAAGTACTTAACAAAGTGGATTTCCCTAAAATAACTACGATTAACTTGTAGGTGGAATAAACATTCGATATAACTATCTACTACTGTTGACTCCGTCGAGTCCGGATCGGTGGCCTCATGTTTAATCTTATTTCTCATTTTTGTCTGACTTTCTATAGCACTGGATGCAGTGATGTAAATTTCTAAAAATAACCAGACCGCCAAGGCAACACCCAAGTCAAATGATTTACACGAGCGTGCAAATATGTACGCAGCCAATTTATCCTCGCACATCTTAGTATACCTATAATAACTGGGCCCTGATTAATAAAAGTTTTTCGCAATTTCGCCTAGTAAGTTGGGATGCAGTCGTTGACGGTAAAGCGCGCTAATTTATTAAGAACCTATTCACTCTAACCTAGAAGACACTTAAATTGCAGTTAGAAGGAAACACAGTCGCTGGTAAATTGTTCCAGTTTCTCGATGTACGCGGTGTAAAAGACAGACAAATCAAGTCATACAACTCCCGCGCACTGCACTCTCCAAAATGTATCCTATAGAACACCGACAGGCTGGCTACTCTTCGCCTGTGCTCCAGGCTTTGAAGACCGTTTTGTTAGTATTGTGCATTCAATGTACCGACCTAGAACCAGAAGAAGTACCTGCTTGCATAAGCATGATGCTATCTTTATAAATATCAGCAGTTATTGGAACATACCTACCTACATTACAAGTTACATAATTTCTGTCACTATTTCTTAATCTATGTATTATTTGTATTCTGATGGTTTGGGCATTTTAACTAAGTGATAGGTAGAAAGAAAATTTATAACCTTTTTTCAACCTTATTCCCTGAGTAATAAAGAAAAAGGTTCGTCACCAGTATCGGAACTTTTTTAATGTAGGTAATGATTACGAGAAGTTTCGGTGCACTACACAGGTTAGTTATGTACTTACAAATGGTTATGTTAATGTACCAAGTATGTAGGTAGGACGGACTGTGATATACCTACGACAATGCCCGAACGTTTTTCTGTGATTCGGTAATTCGGTATTTAAGGTGTTTTCAGGGCGTATATTTTATTAAAATTGCTGTACATAGGTAGGTACATTACATGTTTCCTGGGTGACTTAATCAGTCGCTGGTTTGATAGTCTGTTGGATAAACTAATAACTTCCTAGAATGCTTAATATTCCGTGGCCTTAATGTCGTCACTTCTCTGGTTTGTATAATATTTTAGGTCCTACCAAATTGGCTTCATAAAAGTGTGTGAGTGCAAATACAGTAAACTCAAAGAAAGACATCTAATTTTTAACTTAGTTATAGAAAATACTTATTGCCCACATCTGACTAGTAGATCAAGCAGCGAGTTTTCTGCAAACGAGAAATTGGGCTCACAACGTTTTATCGATCGTTTCATTATGATAGTCACAGATGTAGGTATTGTTCAGTCTGAACAATGAACATACCCAATTTTCTGTACCTGTGTTTTCTGTTTTCCTAAGCGGAAAAGGGGCTAACATTTATCTACATTAGTAGGTATGTACGTATTATTTAGGTAGTTTATTTATATAAAACCAGCTTTCCGCCCGCGGCTTCGCCCGCGTGTAGGGTTGCCAGATGGTCGGGAATCGTCTGGATTCTCCCGACTTTTTTAGTGATCTCCAGACTCCCGACAAATCTCAAAATCTCCCGAAAAACGAATATTTCTAAAATTTACTACATACAATAATTCAAAAATTGAAAGATACTAGCGATCATCTAATTAAGGCAAATTGTAATTGCTATGTTATAAACAATTGCGTCAAGTATGCCCTAAAAGCTTTGTCAGTAGACATAGAAAGCATCGTCATTAAGATATAGAATGAATTTAGCTTCCTCTACGAGAACTGAAAAATTAAAAGAATGTTTCGTATTTGCTAGTATCGAGTATAAAAATCTTCTTCGGCATGTTCCAACAAGATGGCTATTTCTTATGCCCGCTATAGATCGTTTACTGCGTTGCTGCAAGTATTTTTTGTTGAAATGTGAAGTTGCATGTCGAAACGAGTTACGGGAGTTTATAGCCAAAAGTCCCCTAGCCTTTTTGATAAAAGTGATGAGGCTGAAGAATGCAAACATGAAGGTATTTCCGAAGCGTATTTATACTTCATGCACAATATATATAATGTTGGGAGTTCCAAACAGCAATTTTAGCATTGTAAAGTGATGCATGAACTGTCTTAGAAATAAAGAGTGTAATGAGGAAACTAATGAGTCATCTCAAAAATAGGTTGGATGATAAATTATTTGGTAGTAAAAACAGAACTATATTAAATAATGTTTCCGATAGGGAAAAAAACATTTTTGTATCTGCTTTGAAGCTGACCAGTACCTAAAAAGAGCTTCAGTACCTACTTGCAAGAACGCTATGTTTTTTTTGAATAAGGAGGTCTTTTTAAAGAAAAAGGTAAAATTTATTTACATGGGAAGACTATATATATACGTATATTTATACGTATTGCCTGACAACCTTAATATTTCAAACGATATTGACCAAGATTCCTTATATACAGATTATTGTTGCGTTACAGAAATATTTGTATATATCTTCCAAAAGAAAAACACATGTCTAATGACAAGATCACGGCATGTTTTTTTAAAGAATGAACTCAAAAATTTAAAAAATATTGTTTCGTTTGTGTTGTCAATTCCTGCAAGCAACGCTTACTGTGAAAGGGTATTCAGTTTGCTAAAAAAGTTATATACATATATATACCTACCGAAGACCGAAATCGCATGGATTTAGACTTAACGTTATACGACGTTAACTTCAAAATTTAGCCTTATCACTAACTCAGCTTTAATTAAAAGCTGAGTTAGTGATAAGGCTAAATTTTGAAGTTAACTGTTTCACATTCAAGTCGGTTTTAAAAGGTGCTAAAGGAGCTAAATTACTGGAATCGATGAAGTCTAATACTGCAATGCCTGCGTGCTTATTGTCTTAGTGCATTGTTAATTATTTTTTTAAATAGATGTCATCTTTCATTAATAAAATTAGATGATTATTAGTCATCATCATCCCAGCGTTAATCCCAGTCGCATCCAAAGCCTTTTCAGCTTTGGAGTCTGGGGTCCGTTTTACCAGACCAACTGCTGATATGGCTGAACTTCGACATTTTCCGTGAAGCGACTGCCGTCTGACCTCCACAACCCGAAGGCGATATCGAAGCATTGCAGTTAGACCAATTGTTGGACTTTTGAGGGCTCCAACGTCCCGTAACGACTGCCACTAGATGTTCGTATGGCAACCGGGATTAACGGCTTAACGTGCTTTCCGAGGCATGACCAGACCAGTGCAAATATTCATATTCATGCATACAAATACTTGCACTGTACGGGGATCGAACCCGCGCCACCTCGCGCAGCGGCCGCGTCCGCTACCGCTACGCCACAGAGGCTGTCGATCAGATGATTATTAGTAATTGTACAATAAGTAGAGACAAACACCAATCAAAATTGCATGCCTTCAGGCGGATTATGGAGATGCCAAACTATTTTATGTATCGATGTTTATATTTTTCGCAATAAATGAGTTTGAGTTTCTTATTAATATTTTATTTCTCCCGACAAAAATCCCAAAATCCCGACTTTTCTAATCTTTTTCCAGATATTTTGATATTCTGATCTGGCAACCCTACCCGCGTGTAGTTCGGTTATATCGCGTTTCCAAGAGAATTCTTCAAAATTCCGGAATCAAAACTATCCTATGTTATTTCTCAAGGTCAACTCTATCTTTGTACCAAATTTCAATAAAATCAGTTCAGTGGTTTAGACGTGAAAGCGTAACAGACAGACAGACAGACAGAGTTACTTTCGCATTTATAATATTAGTAGGGACAGTAGGAATAAATGGCGTTTTTAGTGAAACGTATTTACATTGCATGGAATGACTGCACGCACATGAAGATAGATCATAGGAATAATGTAACAGCATGGGGAACAATTTCATTAACATGTGATGCGGTGATGCCGACACGAGTTTGCAATGAACCATCCATGATGTCATCCAATTACAAAAGAGATTTGGTAGGTACATATAAGCTGCGTTACACTTACATATCACACAGAATAAGTGTATACATATACACTTTGTATAAGTACAATTAGTAAGTAGGTAATTTTCAGAAATATTGTAGGTAATTTAACTAAGTTTGCATTTTCTATTATATTCTATTTTCAATTATGGCAAGTGGAACCGATGTCGACTATTCTGTTATTGTCAAAAGTGGATTGAATGAAGGATTGAAGATAGAAGCAAGAAGTTTCCGTTTTATTTAGGTCGGTAACTACTTGATGACTTGTCATAATCATGTCATAGGTATGTGATGTATTGATAAAAGTTAGGTACTGCTATGCTTTTCGTTTATAATTAATTAGGTACCTACAAAGTAAGCTGAAAACGATCCAACACAAACGAATTGGACGGCGACGATTCAAGTATTGATGATGCTGGCAAACCATAAAAGGTACCGGTTGTTGAGGTTGAATTTTATTGTCTCTGACTAATGACAATTATAAAGAAATTAAATTTTTCAGTTTAGAAGATTCACTAGACAGGAGAAAAATGTTTTATTGTTTTCGGGAGTATCTTGAGTAGCAAGACTGCAGTCAAAGAAAAATGGTGATATAATATTGTAATGTTTTTTATAGAGTCTTTGGTGTTAGAAAGTGTAGCTTAAAAGAATAAAATAATGAAGTGTTTATAATGACCTTTTAATTTTTGAAGTTATTTAAAATGTAAAGGATCCCAGAAGGTACTGTCTGTATTCAAATAACTATTTCATCATAACTACAAGACCGGTTGATTGGAACTGGGAGTATAGGGTGGTATAACTGTAGCAATGGTCGCAGTCGCTACAATACAACAATAACACAAAGGATTGCCCAACTATTGACGTCCCTACGATTGATGACTTTCCGCGAAAGGGTGCACATAAATCATACCAGTGTCACACAAGGATCTTGGAAGACAAAGCGCGTATGTAAGACAAAGCTCATGGGTCCTGACCATTGTGTGCGGGAGAAAGCGCCGCGGACCATATCGAACCGCCTTACACTTCTGTTAGTTAACTCATTGTTCGTTGGAGAAAACGCCGCGGACAACGCGATTCTGTTAACCCATTGTGCACCGGACCAAGTGCGCGGACAATATCGAACCGCCTTGCACGTGGACCGAAGGCGCGGGCCTTGTCCACGGGCTAATCAGACGGCACGTTCTCCCATGATCAACAAATCAGCATCAAGAACGCCCGATCAGTCAGCCCCACTCCGGTTTAGAGATAGCTGTATTATTGTTTAGTATTTAAGCTTGTGCATAGCTCGTAAGACATCATATATTATCACACATTATTATCAGATATTATCAGACATTTTACATTGTAACATAGTCGCGTCTCTCCTCTTGTAATTAGGTAACTTATAGCATACATTGTACTCTAGACTTACGTGCAATATACAACGTTCTACCTATTCGCGTTTTAATTACATAACATGCCCTACGCGCTAAAGTGGTGACCCCGACGATTAAAACCGACGTGAGACTAACCGGCGCGAGTCTAACCGTCGTAATACGAACCGACGCGATTACAAGACCGACGTGACTTCAAGACCGACGTGACGATACTCGTGATTAGCATATTCTAGTGGCTTCCCACAAGCAGGTTTCCCCACTAGGATTTCAAGAGGCTATATTCGCGGTATTGTAGCGTTACAATAGCAGCGTTTCTTCAGGATGGCGACCAGCAACGCACCACAGGTAGAAGGGCGAGTCGACACGCTCACACTACAAGCACGGCTGTCTGACTTTTGGCCAGCGTATCCCAGGCTATGGTTCACGCATTTCGAAGCAGTAATGGCGCCACAGAAGTCAGGTGATGACGCGCGCTATCAAGCAGCTATCGCACGACTAGGCCTGGACGCACTTCAACAAGTAAGTGATATTATCGCTAAACCGCCCACTAAAAACAAGTACGAAACTCTGAAGGCCAGACTCATCAGCGTCTACGAGGAGTCCGAGAGCCGGAAGCTGCAAAAGCTGATGGATGAGATGGAACTCGGTGATCAGAAACCCTTACAGCTGTTACGTAAAATGCGGGAACTAGCCGGACAGAAGATACCCGACAGCACACTGCGCATCATGTGGACCAAGTTACTTCCACCTTCCGTACGCGCTGTTCTCACCGTGAGCGACATAACTGACTTAGAAAAGTTGTCGCAAATGGCAGACACTGTCATGGACACTGTCATGGACACTATCGCGCTACCTAACCAGGTCGCGCAGATTACACACACGAGCGGTATGACTGCCCTACACGAACAAATAAGGCAGTTATTTCTGGAGCTAGCTGAACTCAAGAACAGTCAGGAACACAGACCAAGATCACACAGACCATACGACAGACGGCGTTCAAGATCGCGCAAAGTAGTAATGTCATACAATACTATTCTGAAGTATGCAATATTCACTATGTAGAGATAAATTTTCATGTTTGGAAAGGCGTAGTCACACGTTATATATACCTACCTACCGTAGCACCTTGACAACGTGTGACTACGCCTTTCCAAACATGAAAATTTATCTCTACATAGTGAATATTGCATACTTCAGAATAGTATTGTATGACATTACTACTGTGTCCATTTACTTGCAACTACATTAGCAACTTTGTTCAGTTCAGTATTCTGAAAATCTTGTTTTATACTTTTTCAGCGTCGTTTTTTGTCGTAGTTGGGTTTTAGTTTTTTAACTTTTTTTTATTTGTACTATTTTGGTGTTAAAGTGTATTTGTGGCGCATATTATTAACAAAAGTTAAACTGATGAACTAAAAACTAGGTACTTGACATATTACATCTACACGCACATACATATAACAACATAAGCCCGAAGGCATATAGTGCAGAGGCCTTTTTATGGGAGATTTAGCCAGTTATCAAACTGTTTCCGCCTTCACCGCGTGGAACTACTCCCGGCTTATGTCGTTTTCATTAGTGCATTACATATTCTAATAATGTTCACACTGCTCTACATTGCCTAAAGCGATTCACAGTTCCCGTGATCCGCGCTTTACTCTTATCGCTCATATTTAACATCATTAAAGCATTCTTGTAATTATGTACAAGCATAAAGCACTCTTGAAGCTCTTTCACATGATACCAAACACGGTATATTTATTTTAATTTTATATTAACATAGAACTTTTTGTCCGCTAGAGGGCGCAATACTAAATTTAGTGACAAGCTTTATAGCTCATAACTAACAGAATATCAAGGCCCTTCTAATGGTACTGCAGTGGTCTTATTCTGATAAGTAGTAAAGAAGCTATGAACGAAAAGATGTGAATTATATGCAACCAGCCCATGAATACAGGTAAAGTCACACGCAAATGCTAGCAATATATATATATTCAAAATGTACAAGTAAAGGGCTTTCAAATGATACCAAACACGGCATATTTATCTTAACTTTATTTTTTACTCTGTATGTTTTGTCCGCTAGAGGGCGCCACAGTAGATTTTGTGAAACCCCATATAGCCTATAACCAGCGGACAATTAAGACGCTTCTAATGATATATCATTTGTCGAATTCTGATAAGTAGTTTAGAAGTTACGAGGGAACAGATGAACATACATACATACATACATACATACATACATACATACATACATACATACATACATACATACATACATAGCCTGTCAAAATCATAACCCTCCTTTTGCTTTGCCGTAGTCGGGTAAAAATTGCGGGGCGTCGCGTTCGGGGTGACCGGGACCGGCGCACTATGGGAAAATCGCGTATGTTTCGTCTCAAAACTCCGTATCTCAGTTATTTCAAAACTAAATGATCTGTAATTTTGCATACATATACGTGAATGTATAAGGTTTAAAAGAAAAAATAATAATTTTGAAAATTATGTTTATTAATTTATTTAAAAAACAAAAAATAAAAAAAATACATGCATTTATAAGAAAATATACTTTTTTTAAATTTACTTAGATACATAAAATAGAATTAAATATCATTGTATAAACAGTGTCTAACGAGAAAAAAATAATGTACAAAATTCAACAATCTCCTACAGATTTTCGTTGACAGCAAGAAGGGACTTGGCTTCATCGAAAAATTCTTTCGATATTGTTTCTGAGGTATTTCTCAAACTTGATATATATGGATCAGAAGTGTACAATAAGGTATGGAACACGTCTGTATTGGTAGCCGCTCTTGAACATTTTCTAGAATGATGAAGTCTAAACTTTTTGTAATCCTTGTTGCGGGATTCTTGTCTTTATCTTTAATTGTCCGATAGGTAATATAGCATAGTACTCAATGATTTTTTCTCCGTGAATAAATATTTTATGTACGGAGGAAGGCATATAATACCAATTATAATTATTTACGTACAGTTGGGCGGTACTATATGCGTATTCACCGAACTTTTTTGAATCAATAGCCATTCCAGATGACATAGTTTGTAGTATAATGTAATGTACATTATACTACAAACTATGTCACGTTTTATAAGTTCTACGTCTACACCTGTAATGTCTGCAGAGCAAGAGTAATTCTGAAAAAATCTCCGAGCTGTGTTGCCGTCATTACTATTTCCAGTGCCTTGTCGAGGTTTATCGATATGCAGTCCCATTTCCTCCCTAAACCGCTTTTGTACCAGTTTTTTCTTTTCGTCTTTGTTTTTTTTTATTTTCTGGTGTAGTGGCTAACCACTTTTGGAAAGACAAGTTATAGGAAATGTGTAAAATCATCTCCATACTTCTAATCCAAGCGTGTAGTGTTGACAGTCCATATTGAAATGAACTTTCATTCACATCTCGTGTCCTAACTGCCTCTAAGTTATTCATTTGCCGAGGAGTAGCACCACAAATTGTACAAGAAGCGCTCGAAGGAGTTTCAGTTAAAACTTGTGCTACTTTACCATCAATCATGGTTAAAAATAGGTTATGAGTAATTTCAATTACTTCACCATTCTTATTTATCATGGAAGGAGACAGGTTTTCAATTTGATTTTTGATATCAGCCACAACAGAAGCGGTTTTTTTCAGGAGTTTCTTTGGCAAATTCTATCAATATAGGTCTGCAATATCTTACGGATGAGCAAGTTTCATTTTTCCAAATAACAATATTAGTTGTCTCATCTATGAGTTTAATGGGTACAAGTGAAGCAATAAAAAGGTTCGCATCTGATGTGAAATCGCTTTCTTCGGGCAAAACTTGCTTGTATTACTTTGCCCTGATGACCCGTCACAACCCCATTTGCAGAATAGTTTCAACTGTCTTAAACCGTTTTTGTAAACTGAACCAATTAGTAATATACGTGCCACAGTATGATCCAATAAGTCTTGCAGATTGACTTTTGCACTTATGTTAGTAATGGTTATGCTCGAATCTGGTGGGTAACACATCTTCTTCGCTTCGGCTAAAGTTGGATAAGAAGGAAACACTGAGCAGTTTTTGTCCGCCAAACAAATACGAAGTTTCCCATACTGTTCTTTGTTAAGGTCTAAGTCAATAAATATCCGCAGTGCTTCTTGCTTTGTAAAAGGTATAACATCTTCAGGGTTCTCAGTTATGAATTTAAGAAACTTTTTCTTATCATTTTTTGACGCAGTTCGTATAATATTAACAATTGTAGCCTCCTCCGTCTCACCCATAGACCGCAACTCCTGAGTATATGCATTGAGCACACAGTCCAGTCCTAGGGCTTCCAAAATTACGGAAATATCAATTACGTAACTAATTACGCAACTTTTTTCTTCAATTCCGTAATTACGTAATTACGTAATTTTTCCCTAATCGACTATGAATTTTTGTAAATATTGTAGTTACAATTTACAATTATCTTTTACTATCTCAAATTCAAGGGTTTATCAAAATAAACACAATAATTAATAAAAAAAAATATTTATTTAAGAACTTAGCATTGTAGTTTTAATCAGTTTAGTCAAATCATTTTTTCCTCCCGAATATAATCTCTTTTCTTGAAAATATGACCTCATAAATGACAAGGCATTTAAAGTTTTGTCACCCAGGGAACTTCTAAGTTTATTACAAAAATATCCGGCAGATGAAAAGGCTCGCTCAGCTTCAACACTTGTAGGCGTTATTGAAAGCAAATAGTTATACGCTGCAGTCAAAAAAACTTCGCGACCGCCGCCAGCGCTGTCGTAAATGCACATTTCTACCCTAATAATGGAATCGAGATCTGTGTTTACTGTTGAAATTGGTTTATTCACAGTCACTTTGTTTATTTTCTTCTCTAACTGTTGTGCGATTGTCAACTCCTCATCATCATCGTCACTGGTGGCAATTGCGTCCGATGTACTAGGTTTTGGTTGTGAACTTACACATTTTTGTGTAGAATTATATTTCAACCGTTCCAACAGTGCCACAATATACATTCGTATCTCATCCGACGATGGTTTTGTGAAATATTTTGTGGCAGCAGTTTTAAAAAATTCCTCATTGTTATGCAAATATTGCAAAACACCGAATACATTTGTTCGCCTTTCCGTTATTCTTTTTCTAAGAGTTGTGGCTAGTTTTGCACTGAGATCGTTTGACTGAAGATCAAGTTTCTCGAGCATAAATCGAAGCGCAGCGTCGGCCGTCAATAAGTTTGAATCACGGTGACATAATGACAAAACTGTAGTTTTTATTACGTCCAAGTTGTAATGAATTTCGTGAAGGTCTTGGATCTCTTCATCTGTAAATTTTACATTTGATTTCAATTTCAAATCTAATAACGCCTTAAAAACGCATGATTTTAATTTGAGAAATCGGCCTACCATATCTGATAAGCTGTTCCACCTCGTTTTACAGTCTAGTATTAGGTCAACATTTTTACCATATTCTTCTAAAACGTACTTTTGCAACAAGTCGTTTTTCAAAGGAAAGTTTTTAAAAGATTTTATTAGATCTCTTAATTTTTTTATAGTGTCTTTGTATAAAAACTCCGATTCTGGAACTCTGGTCGATTCTAAAATAAACGCATCTTCATCTTCTTCAATTTCTTCTTCTTCTTCAGCGCCAGTATTTAAGACATCCTCCTCCACTTCAGGTTTTGGAGATTTTTGTGTTTTATATAAAACTTCCAGGACTGCTAGTTGTATCCCATGAGCCAAACACAATTGGTGGTGGCCGTCAAAATTTCTACCCATTTTGACCATTACACTTGCTCCATCTGTTGTGAAAGCAATAATGTCGTCTTCCAGATTTAAACCGAATTCACTCAAATGCTGCTGTAATAATTGAGTGCCTACTTCAGCTGGCATTGATCCATGTATCCGTACAAGTCCCAAATTTTTATATTTGGCCATATCGAAGTCTTTATTGTGGATATTTATATTCATATACCTTTTATTTCGGGTAGACGTCCACTCATCAAACGTAATTGTAAATCTTTTATTTTCAGACTTCATAATTTTCAATTGTTTTTTCAATTGGTTTTTTGTGTTATCACTTTGATCTAGAATTATCTTTGTTATAGTCGTAGAAGATTTCGGTATGTCGTAGCCACAGTTCTTAAAAAGATATCTTAGATCTTCTGAAGTACAAAATGTGCTCAATGTTATCCCATCTAATGCTGCCATTCTCGTCACTCGAACCTCCATATTTGAAAAATAATCAGTGAGTTTAATTTTCTTTTGTGAAGGTTCATTTGTACGTTTTCGTGTTTGAATTAGACCACTACTAGACGTTGATGTACTCGGCCTTTGCGAGTCCTGCACTTGCGGCATCTCTCCGATATGCTTGGCACGCATGTGAGTATGTAAAGCTCCAGTTGCGCCACCTGGAGTTTTCAAAATTTTTTTGCAATGCTTACATTCAACACTCTGTCCATTATCAGCTCTCAAGAAATGTTCCCAGATAGAACTTTGTGTGCGTTTGTTCAAAAACTCCTTGTATACAGTCTTATTTGAAGAAGACCTGAAAAATAAAATAAAAAGAAGTTAGGTTAATAATAACGATATTGGTAAAACCTAGTGGCCAACTCATTATAAAATGTAAAAACACTTCTTTTTTTTTAATAAAACGTTACGCCGCACGTTGGTGTTTGTGTTTGTTAGGACCGGAAGAAATTCCTAAATTTCTTCCTGGTCTCTCAAACACAAACACCCGGAACAACTACTTGCAGATTTTACAAATATTTGTTCCGTCCGTGCGGCCTGCGGGGATCGAACCCGCGATACGCTGCGTAGTAGTCGATCGCTCAACCATTACTCAAACCGTGTCGTCAAACCTATTACAAATTTCGTAGCCAAACGATAGAGCATGCTTAGTTCATTAATTCCTGATTTAGAGATGAGCTATATAATTTCAAATTTATGATAAATATCTTAATTTTCTTATAGGTAGATACCCTGTAGGTATATTTGGGAATTTAGATGTTCTAAAATCAAATCGGAATAAAAATACACTTAAAGAAAATTATGTCTGTATTTATTCCTTTATTGCACACCATAATTAAAAAAAATGTTTGTATAATAAATTATTTTGTATGAACTATGCATGCTCCACGGGGTTTTTACTGATTAAAACTTTGATCTAGGTACTTACATCTTTCAAGAGATAATCTACACATTCAAAGTCACCCACGATAAAGATACAATTAACTGCTCCAAATTGTTAATATTTTCGCGCATTTACCACCAACTTTTAATTAAGTTATCTGATCGAGTGTCAACTGTGTCGAAGGTCCAGCGATGGGAAGTTGTGAACTGAACAACCGATGAACCGACAATTTAGCAATGAAACTACACTTTCATTTTAGTTAAGAAAGTGAAGTGCATAGTAGTTCCCCGTAGTCGTAGGGACTTTTCGCCAGGGAGTCCCCGGATCTACCGACCGCGACTCGCCAAGTTAACATATTTTGAACTCTATTCTGTACATCTTAGATTTTTTTTTTTTTAAGATTTAACAATCGATAAAAATATAAACTGCGGGGAATTCCCTGTTTGTATAGTTTCGATGTAGATATATCGTATAGTGTTGCTGCATCAAATGATACGTAGTAGATTGATTTTTTATTGGTTGACTATTTTAACTGAGTTATGATACCAATAATTACGTAAGTACGGAATTGAAATTTTCAGTTACGGAATCGAAAATACTTTAAAATGAGTCCGTAATTACGTAATTGCGTAATTACGTAATGGAAGCCCTAGCTCCAGTCCGTACTCTTGTATTAATTGCATGTTTTTTCGTTTCTTTGTTTTCTTATTGTTAACCGTTATGAGGAGATTATAAGTTCAAATCTCCTCATAATGTTTCTTAAATAATATTATATATAATAAATAAATAAATTAAAATTAACCAATGTAGTTTAAGATGGTATAATTTTCAGGTTACTTTTTTTTAACGAGACTTACCCGTTTACCGCTGTTTGCCGCTGTCGAGATATTTGTTGTATTACGATCTTTATACATTAGTTTACACAAGGAGAAAAAAAAAAGTTGCGCATACTTGCGCCTTTTCTGACACGGTACCAAAACATATCGCGAGATAATTTTTTTCCAATATCTTTTTACTGCTCACATAATCATCTGTTATCTATTAAGGTCAAATTGATAAAATGGTCATTATTATTTATAGTTATTTGTGGTTTTGATATAGTTTTGACCACCATATTTGATAAAATATGGTCACTATATCAATTAGGGTCAAATTAAAAACAGGTTGGTTATGGGAAGAGTGCAAATATTAGTTTCTTATCTTTTTGCACATAGCACTAATTCATTGGCCTATAAAAGAAAGGCGAACCCTGAAACATCCACAGTTGTTCATCAGAAATTCAGTTGCCTTAAAAAAGCAGTTAATACCTATTTTCAAATATTCACAGAAGTTATCTGATTTGAAAATAATGGGTGAATTTGTTTGTAGTAAACGAGAGTTGTGCAATTTGTTGATAAATGGGAATAATATAGAAAACTACTTGCAAGAAAATTTCAATTTGTCACCAGAGGATATGAATACTGTGGTCTCCTACATTCAAAGAACCACTGGAGTGTCGAGTCACAGTTAATGACCCTAATACGTCTGGAAGCAGTGCAGGTGGCAGACCATCGAAACCATACGAAGCATCTTCAGAAAAAACAAAGAAACGAAAAAACATGCAATTAATACAAGAGTACGGACTGGACTGTGTGCTCAATGCATATACTCAGGAGTTGCGGTCTATGGGTGAGACGGAGGAGGCCACAATTGTTAATATTATACGAACTGCGTCAAAAAATGATAAGAAAAAGTTTCTTAAATTCATAACTGAGAACCCTGAAGATGTTATACCTATTATATATAATATTATTTAAGAAACGTTATGAGGAGATTATAAGTTCAAATCTCCTCATAACGTTTCTTAAATAATATTATATATAATAAATAAATAAATTAAAATTAACCAATGTAGTTTAAGATGGTATAATTTTCAGGTTACTTTTTTTTTTAACGAGACTTACCCGTTTACCGCTGTTTGCCGCTGTCGAGATATTTGTTGTATTACGATCTTTATACATTAGTTTACACAAGGAGAAAAAAAAAGTTGCGCATACTTGCGCCTTTTCTGACACGGTACCAAAACATATCGCGAGATAATTTTTTTCCAATATCTTTTTACTGCTCACATAATCATCTGTTATCTATTAAGGTCAAATTGATAAAATGGTCATTATTATTTATAGTTATTTGTGGTTTTGATATAGTTTTGACCACCATATTTGATAAAATATGGTCACTATATCAATTAGGGTCAAATTAAAAACAGGTTGGTTATGGGAAGAGTGCAAATATTAGTTTCTTATCTTTTTGCACATAGCACTAATTCATTGGCCTATAAAAGAAAGGCGAACCCTGAAACATCCACAGTTGTTCATCAGAAATTCAGTTGCCTTAAAAAAGCAGTTAATACCTATTTTCAAATATTCACAGAAGTTATCTGATTTGAAAATAATGGGTGAATTTGTTTGTAGTAAACGAGAGTTGTGCAATTTGTTGATAAATGGGAATAATATAGAAAACTACTTGCAAGAAAATTTCAATTTGTCACCAGAGGATATGAATACTGTGGTCTCCTACATTCAAAGAAACTTGGTATCTAAATGTAACGAACGCTGGAGAAATGCATCCCGGAAAAGAGAACGCTTTGAAAGTAATAACGTCGACTGGTTAAATGGTGAATTTCGTGTTCCACTGGAGTGTCGAGTCACAGTTAATGACCCTAATACGTCTGGAAGCAGTGCAGGTGGCAGACCATCGAAACCATACGAAGCATCTTCAGAAAAAACAAAGAAACGAAAAAACATGCAATTAATACAAGAGTACGGACTGGACTGTGTGCTCAATGCATATACTCAGGAGTTGCGGTCTATGGGTGAGACGGAGGAGGCCACAATTGTTAATATTATACGAACTGCGTCAAAAAATGATAAAAAAAAGTTTCTTAAATTCATAACTGAGAACCCTGAAGATGTTATACCTTTTACAAAGGAAGAAGCACTGCGGATATTTATTGACTTAGACCTTAACAAAGAACAGTATGGGAAACTTCGTATTTGTTTGGCGGACAAAAACTGCTCAGTGTTTCCTTCTTATCCAACTTTAGCCGAAGCGAAGAAGATGTGTTACCAACCAGATTCGAGCATAACCATTACTAACATAAGTGCAAAAGTCAATCTGCAAGACTTATTGGATCATACTGTGGCACGTATATTACTAATTGGTTCAGTTTACAAAAACGGTTTAAGACAGTTAAAACTATTCTGCAAATGGGGTTGTGACGGGTCATCAGGGCAAAGTGAATACAAGCAAGTTTTGCCCGAAGAAAGCGATTTCACATCAGATGCGAACCTTTTTATTGCTTCACTTGTACCCATTAAACTCATAGATGAGACAACTAATATTGTTATTTGGAAAAATGAAACTTGCTCATCCGTAAGATATTGCAGACCTATATTGATAGAATTTGCCAAAGAAACTCCTGAAAAAACCGCTTCTGTTGTGGCTGATATCAAAAATCAAATTGAAAACCTGTCTCCTTCCATGATAAATAAGAATGGTGAAGTAATTGAAATTACTCATAACCTATTTTTAACCATGATTGATGGTAAAGTAGCACAAGTTTTAACTGAAACTCCTTCGAGCGCTTCTTGTACAATTTGTGGTGCTACTCCTCGGCAAATGAATAACTTAGAGGCAGTTAGGACACGAGATGTGAATGAAAGTTCATTTCAATATGGACTGTCAACACTACACGCTTGGATTAGAAGTATGGAGATGATTTTACACATTTCCTATAACTTGTCTTTCAAAAAGTGGTCAGCCACTACACCAGAAAATAAAAAAAACAAAGACGAAAAGAAAAAACTGGTACAAAAGCGGTTTAGGGAGGAAATGGGACTGCATATCGAAAAACCTCGACAAGGCACTGGAAATAGTAATGACGGCAACACAGCTCGGAGATTTTTTCAGAATTACTCTTGCTCTGCAGACATTACAGGTGTAGACGTAGAACTTATAAAACGTGACATAGTTTGTAGTATAATGTACATTACATTATACTACAAACTATGTCATCTGGAATGGCTATTGATTCAAAAAAGTTCGGTGAATACGCATATAGTACCGCCCAACTGTACGTAAATAATTATAATTGGTATTATATGCCTTCCTCCGTACATAAAATACTTATTCACGGAGAAAAAATCATTGAGTACTATGCTATATTACCTATCGGACAATTGTCCGAAGACGCTCAAGAATCCCGCAACAAGGATTACAAAAAGTTTAGACTTCATCATTCTAGAAAATGTTCAAGAGCGGCTACCAATACAGACGTGTTCCATACCTTATTGTACACTTCTGATCCATATATATCAAGTTTGAGAAATACCTCAGAAACAATATCGAAAGAACTTTTCGATGAAGCCAAGTCCCTTCTTGCTGTCAACGAAAATCTGTAGGAGATTGTTGAATTTTGTACATTATTTTTTTCTCGTTAGACACTGTTTATACAATGATATTTAATTCTATTTTATGTAAGTAAATTTAAAAAAAAGTATATTTTCTTATAAATGCATGTATTTTTTTTATTTTTTATTTTTTAAATAAATTAATAAACATAATTTTCAAAATTATTATTTTTTCTTTTAAACCTTATACATTCACGTATATGTATGCAAAATTACAGATCATTTAGTTTTGAAATAACTGAGATACGGAGTTTTGAGACGAAACATACGCGATTTTCCCATAGTGCGGCGGGCCGCTGTGTTTTTTACACAACGTTCAGTTTTTCTGTAGTGTATTTAGTATCAGCATTGCACCCGTGCGAAGCCGGGGCGGGTCGTTAGTATTATATGTACACGTTAAACTTTGTATTGTGTGTTGTATTACTCGTAGTGTGTAAAACTGCGGTAGGTACCTACGTTCCATACCTATTATGTCGGATTTATTAGCGGTTATACTGCAATGCTTCATCGTATGTAATACTTATAATGAATTGTGTTAATTGGAGGGCAGTAAAAACATGAGCAGCCTAATAACATGCGATGTTTAGTCGTGACGCAAATAAGCGATCTTTTTGGCATAATCATATGTTGAATTTTTGATTCCATAGCCAAAAAAAATTAAAAAGTTTCATTGTAGTATTTCGTGCTATATAACTTAAGGTTATGTCTCATCTCATCTCAGCGTTAATCCCAGTCGCATCCGTAGCTTTTGCAGCTTTGGAGTCTGGGGTCCACTTTACGAGTCTAACTGCTGATTTTGGCTAAACTTCAATATTTTCCGTGAAGCGCCTGCCGTCTGACCTCCACAACCCGAAGGCGATATCTAAGCATTGCAATTAAACCAATTTTTAGACTTTTGAGGGCTCCAACATCCTGTAACGACTGCCACTAGATGTTCGTATTGCAACCGGGACCAACGGCTTAACGTGCTTTCCGAGTGCACGACTAGGCCAGTGCAAATATTCATATTCATGCATCCAAATATTTGCACTGTGCGGGGATCGAACCCGCGCCTCCTTGCACAACGGTCGCGTTTGCTACCGCTACGCCACGGAGGCTGTCGATGACTTATGGTTATGTATTAAGCAAATTACCAAATGGTCGTAGAAAAAATATGTTCTGGTTAGCCGTTTCCCAACTACGGCGGGATTGGATGCCGCTGTCAGTACCTACTCGATTGGTAAATACTTACCAGTATTTTACATGCCTAACCTATGTTATTTAATTTATAACAAAACGTTTATGTCATCACAGTTACGAGATGCATGCGTAAGTCGTTCGACATTTAAAAAACTCTAGGTATGATTTTGTAATCAAAACAAACGCACGTCACTAGGAATCAAAGTCAGGCTTCGTTATGAAGCCGGTGATGTCATCCCTTTTCAAACTGCCTGAAGCAATCAGGGTAGCTTACGTCATGGCTCAGTTGTTTCCAATCACAGGTACACCTACCTGTCGAACTATAGGTACCGCGGACAGGGAACGTTACATTTGGAGCTCCAGTTTTTAATTTAAGGACTGGTACTGCCTCTTTAGGTCTTATGAATGTCATCAATAGGTGTGCTGTTTTCCTACCCACACACAAACACAGTGAAACAATATTCATATAAACGTATCCATGCTTATATGAATGTCGTTTCATTAACTGTCATTGAACTGTAGGTAGGAACGGACGACAGCAGAACAAGCTACCCGAAACGGGCAAATATTCTCCAAGAAACTTGAGCCTTAATGCTTTAGATATAAAGTTGAATATCTAATAAAGAAATCTGCAGATTGTAGTTGGTTGATGTGCTGTCGTGTATACCACTGCAGGAAATAAAAGAAATCGATCCAAACACCATTCCATCGGTTTTGTGAAATCGTTTGAAAATACTATCCAAAGAAGGTTTGGTTATTGGTTTTATAGAGACTATCCTTCTTAATATTGGTTTTATTCACTCATCATTTAAGTACTGACAGTAGACGGCTATAAACTACAGCTATTGCCGCTGGATGTTAGAGGAAATAATTTTACTGCATATAATCAAAACAAGTATGGACTTTTACTTTATTTATTTTTACATTTTTTAAGGAAAGTTACAGCTAGTATAAGGTAGAAGATAATTAGTAAAAGAAGGCCAATTAAAAGTTTCCACGGACAATATTAGGTTAGCACAAGAAACAGAACAGGTACAGGCGGAAGGACAGCACAGGACAGGAAAGTGAAATCAAGAACAAGTAAGTAAGCAATCGGAGAGTATTTACAAGAAAGAAAGAAGTTACCACAAAGAATTTTTAGTTTAGGAACCTAATAGATTCTTCTCATTTGTAGTACAGATTCTGGTAAGTATTATATTTATAAAATGTACCCAGGATTTTATAGTATCATGATATAAACACCCCAAGCATAGCCCTCTCTATTGCCCTTTGAGTAACCTTGAGCCTTCTTATAAGGCCCATTGTTAGCGACCACGTCTCAATTCCATCCGTCATCACTGGCAACACACACTGGTCGAGAACTTTTGTCTTGAGACGCTGCGGTATTTCGGACGAGAAGATTCTACGTAGCTTCCCGAAAGCAGCTCAGCCGAATTGGATTCGTCGATTGACCTCTTTCTTGAAGTTGGACCTTCCTAACTGAATAGTTTGTCCCAGGTATACGTAGCTGTCAACAACTTCGAGAACAGAGTCTCCAATCTTTATAGGACTCGGTACAACATGGGCATTAGACATGACTACGATATCATCAGCAAACCGAAGGTGTGTAATGTACTCGCTATTAACGTTGATGCCCAGTCCTTTCCAGTCCAGAACCTGATGAAGGTCGCGGGAAACCGCTGGATGCGGGAGGCGCAGGACCGGTCGTTGTGGAGAACCTTGCCTATGTCCAGCAGGGGACATCTTTCGGCTGAAATGATGATGATGATATAAATGAATTTTCCCCCTTCTCCATAGAAAAGAACGTTTTGGATTGGACAACTAATTTCAACTTTTCTAACTAACTGATCGACTCTGATAATCCAAAAGTGCCTGTAAATGAATGCTTTGAGTGTGAGTTTAAAAACTTCCTACTTACCTTTGTGATAAAGTAGCGAGTAAGATTACATTGTTGCCCAAGCCCATCCAACCTGTTCGCCACGTCAATATAAAATTCCACGACCAAAATATCGAGTGTCATCGAAACTTTATAGGCTTGTGAGGAAAAATGCGGAAGGCAGCTCTGACCAGGGTTCCGCTTTCCGCTCTGCTTGTCATTGTCACCCACCACAAGCGCGAGTATCACAGAATGGACCTAACCTTGATCTTACGTAGACTATTCGTCACACTTTGTTATACAAAACTAAAACAACCTTGACGGTGTTGAGATATCTATAGGACCTGTCTGGCGTCCATTTGAATACAGCTTAAAACGTATATTACGATCTCATTTGACGTGTGAAAGTATTTGTTTATACAAATTTTGAAAAAAAATGTTTTAAGCACATTTTTTTCGGATGGGAAATCATCATGATATATCCGGCTCTGGGCGAAGCACAAGGGCGTGTCAGACTTTTACTGACTGTTCCTTTACTTGCCTGTGCGCTAAGGGTCATTGTATTTCTTTAGAACAAGCCGCGGCCCTGGCAGAACATAACACATCATCCTAGTTTTTTTGCAGTGTTAGGCAAGTGGAGAGGTGCTCAGTCAGGTGTACCTGTGTGTATACGCATATTTCACTACTTATTTATATTTCACCACGCTTTTCCCATCGACCGGGCACTAATCCTGCTGCTGAGAATTTCAAGAAGAAATTCCAGATGCAAAATTCTACACTTTGCCTGACCCGGGAAACCTGAACCACATGCTTAGCATTAGGTCCAACAGTAGTGTTTGCGCTCACTCGAAAACAGGAAGTTTAAAACAAAACATTCTTTACAAATAAAAATGTTTAAAAAAAATTGTATGACGCCTTTGAGAGTCAAATAGTATTTGTTTAACTTGCAAATATTATGAAATGTTTAAGTATAAAGCGCAATATTAGCTGCAAACTGGTTCTGTAATGTTTACGTGATGCTAATGGTTTATAAGCTTTAATCTACCATGGACGATATTTACCGTGAATCAGCTTTTTCTTTTAAATCATAACCCAACTGCCACTGTTACACTGGGTTTCTGGCGTTGGTGTTATTTTTTAATAGAAATTTATTGTAATTCTAGGTTTGTTTATGCTTTAGGGAGATAAATAAGTATTTCCAGGGAAGAATACCTTCGTACGTAGAGAGATAAGTATTAAAAAATGCTAAGAATGCAATTTGCTCTTTTAGGTATAGGGTTTCTTTAGAAATAAAAAGCATGTGGACGCGTTCAACGTAGGCAGCGCATCGGTCTTTATAAAGCCAGCTATTAGCAATGTAGATAGGTAGTGTCAGCATTACGTCACGATCTTGCCCCGCGTTCTGTTCCTAATCGCTGTGGCCATTCACCCGAGCTTATTAAAATTTAATCAACGTACTTGCCGCCTTTGGTGGAGCTAATCTAAGGAACTGTCAGTATTTTTTTAGCATAATGTAACAAAAAATAATGGATGATTCTATTTCATATTGTGTTCCTGTTTCTTACTATGGCGGGATGTGAATGACCTCTAGGTTTATCGCTTTCATCAACATTCCGCCCCAGACAGTGCCGTGCAGTATTAGAATAGCAGTACCTAGTTGGCACGTTATTAGATTTTGCCAGTAACATGATGGGTAAATTCCGAGAAAGAGGTAGGTAACATCCGAAAATTCTGCGAAGTGTCTGCATCTGCAAAAATAATTTCGAAAGCAATTTAATATATTTGGAGCTATTCAAACGTACTCATGAAACAGTCCGCTCACATACACACCCAAAACGAACTTAAGGTAATCTTATAAATACCAATAGGTAGACAATACAAGTTTTAGATTTATTATTGTACAAGTTATATATTGTTAGTTGAACTCTTACAACAACAATACAGGCCTATCTGACAATCAAAGATGAATCGTAGGAGTCGATGGAGCGGAAGGAGTCTTTATTGTATTCAGACTGATCAACCTGTTATGTTACTCACCTTTGATGACTATGCATATGTGACGACGAAATTCTAATCGAGACTCAAGCCTTACTAGGCTTGCCATGCGCGCGTATGTTGCGTGTTACCCAATTTTTCCGGTTTTACTAATATGGGAAACCGTACTCCTTTAGTCACTTACGAGATGAATAATGCCCCAAATTTGAGTTATGATTTAAAGTTTTCTACTTTTCTTTGAACGCTCGTTCTTAAAACAATTACTATAAAAAAGTCATTAAAGAATGCTGTCCAATTGCTTTACGTAAAAATAACTAAAAAACTTATTTTTGATGCTACTACCTAATCCTTCAATCAACAACTTCTTGGTAGGTGGCATGAAAGAGATAATTTTATCTGTTCTGTGCTTGGTGGCAACTGACAACCAAAACATAAGGCGATATCAAAGATACCGTGTTACAAACACCTCGCAGTTCAGAATAAAAACATCAATCCGGAAAAAAGTATGTTTACTTAACTAAAAGCATTTCTATACAATTAACTCGGCATATCTTCTCATATTATTAATTCTAAACTACAGTTTTAAAAATCAGAATGAAACTTATTTTTAAGTGGATGACGTGAAACGTACGCTAATTCAATGCGTCTTTGTTTACCGCAGTATATTTAAACGTGCATCATTGTTTCTGACGGCGAATCCTGGATGCTAATGTTTCATTGATATAAATAAATTTATGCTTAAGAAATAAATTAATACAGCAACATCAGTCAGATGAGACATTTGACGTAGGTACATCTTAGTCTAGTCCCACTAAATTACATTTATTCTAATTTTGTATTATCTAATAAATAATCTTGTGAAAAGGTGCGGACGCTGTGCGAGTCATATGTAGGTACGGTCATCATCTTAACGCAATAAATAGAGCGTGCTATGCTAATGAATGGAGAACGATTGCATTATAATAGGTCTGTCTAAGACTTGCATAATGAGCTCTGTACCATGTCTAAAAGTCTAAATACTCGAAATGTTAAATTAAATTGGTATGGCATGCCATTGCATTGCTGGGCGCCATAAGAAAAAAAAAGCTAGAAATTTCCTAGTATGAAAGAGTCAACACTACTAGTACAGCCCCATCCCTCAAATTTGAATCAGATCAGACCTCTAGACATTGTGTCTTCCGTAAAGGAGGTTCTCTGTGTTCCTCTACAGCTGTGTGAGTGAGCAACCATTGGTAACCAGGGCTGTAGTCTTTCTGGTGGGTAATTCCAAAACAGTAAACTGGGACGATTGGCTCAATTTATTCGAAAATTATAAAATGATAAGTTAACAATGATGAATCCTTGGGTTGGGTGAATTGTTAGGTTGTTTACCCAACCTACAGATTCAGTTTCCCGTAAACTCAGACTCTTGCCTGAACTGCCTGAACACCATAAACTACACTGATAATAATTATTATTGTTTTCCTCTCACGGTTCCCACTTTCAACGCGAATCATATTGCTTGAGGTTGGCACAAACTGTCTTCCTTTTCTTCCATGTTTTGCTAGCCTCTTACTTCCGTTGGTACACTATTTATCAGCTGTAGCACACGGCCTACGGTCTGGTAGTTATAGGTATATACCTAGTTTTACGTCCTGAAATAGAATTAGGCGTGCGTGTAGTATGTAGTTAAAATATAAGTTATGGAAAGGTATTATTCAATAATTTATTTATTAGTAGCCTAAAAAAATCGTCTACAACACCTATCCAAAAAAAAGACAACATTTCAAAAGATTTTTAATAATTCAAAGAGTTTGAAACAACAATGTTTCCAAAAATAATGTTGACGGATTTCAACCTTCGGGCGGTAGAGTAGTTTCCTGTGATAAAAGAGCTGTCGGCTGTTATAAATGGAGCATTAAGTGTGGGGTGGATGCTTTTTCAAGGGATGGCTGGTGTTTACATTGTTGAGCAGTGGGGCTTATGGCACATGTGGAATCGTGTCTATAAATACCGATCAGAACAGTTTGAGTACGTTGGCGACATTAACTGATGATGTGGATTATATCTAACTCCCCATATTTGGACAAACGCTTCAGACAACTTTCTAATACTTAGTTACTTTTAGAACATACCAAAAAATAATACATTGGTTAAATTCAGAGAGTTTCCTAACACTGATAGTAATAAAACTGGCCATGCTAAGTCGATTCTCAGTTCTACCAGGAAAAACTATCTACTTGGTGCGATATGAAAGGGAGAATCATTATTTATTAATGTAGACATTTAAATTGTAGATTGTATTAAAAAAATGTTAAATGGCATTGGTTGTTAGAAACCCTCTACCGTGATCTATCTAACAGGTAATTTTCTTGAATCAAAGGATTAGGAATTTAAGAATATTTTGTGAACACCCTGGCTTGAATGGTATTGAATTCATAAGTACTGTCTAACCTTGGACCAATTCTTGGGATTGAATTAGTTCAATTCAATACTTACCAAATTCCTGGTAAATATCTCGCAATGATTGATAATAACGTAGGAGTCAAAGTATGAGTAACGTTCCGTACTTGAACTACACAACGAGTATTCTACATATTCGCCTACTGGTTAACGTGGACATAATTGGATGTTTTTGTCTTAGCACTCTCAAGAAATGACAAACTTCTGACTCATATTAGGCATCAAGGTCTACTGGATGCTTGTATGCGGCTGTCGCCCTAAATGGACTTGTATTTTATTAGGCCATTGTTTTAAGGTTCCCAACCCTTGTCATTTGTCAATGGGAAATTAAAGATTGAAATCTTTTAGCAAGACAATGCCAGCGTATATGTTACTCTTTGATATAAATCCAAAGAAATTCCAAATACTTATAATAAACTCGGAGAATCTTCAAGCGGTTAGGTAATTTCCGCAGTTACGTCAAATTCACGTCATAAGGCCAAGGTGACCAAGTGATGTAGTTTTTTTAGATTTTTTTGTTGCAAAACTACCGTTTAGTTCTGCAGTAGCTTGCCATTATTGAAGAGACGGAATGATAAGCAGGTAAACATAAAATACTGTGATGAATAAGATAATCGCAGGTATATATTTATAAACGGAAAGGAGTCAAACTACAATAAGTTAAATTGAGGTTGGAATCTTTTCTGTTTAACTACGTCCATTGATAGTGTTAATTGATTTAAGCAGATGAGATGGATTCAGATAAATGATTCATCAATGACGTTACATGGCTGGGAAGGATGTTGTCGGTTGTAGCGAAAATGCATCATGGCGAAGATGCTCGAGTGTGACCAACGGTATGGCCAGACGTGGAATGAGCGAGAAGAAAAGTGTGGGCCGAGTGACGCCGAGAGAGTCTCGACGCGGCGCGGTGGCGTTCGAACGTGAGGCTATTTAAAACTGTGCGCAGGCCCCCTGGCGCCGAGTCGAGCGACGACTAATGATCAGTACTGCCTTGTCTGCTGTAGAGTGCGTAGCGACACTGTGATCCGTGTTTACATAAGAACGTTTCAGTGTTTGTTTAGTTTCACCTATTCCACAAAACACACAACACTAAAATGGCTGACAGTGGTCTGAAAAGGAATATTCCCATCAAGCTTGGTGACTTTTCTGTCATCGACACTGAATTCTCCAGCATTAGAGAGAGATTTGACGCCGAAATGAGGAAGATGGAAGAAGAAATGAGCAAATTCAGATCGGAACTCATGAACAGAGAAAGCAACAACTTCTTCAAAAGCACAACTAGGTATTTATTTTTATTTATATTCTAACTTATTTTAATTACGATTTAACTAAATATTAACTTAAACCTAAGATATTCGCTATGATCTTTTAAGACATTTTACATCTACATGTGTTGGCCTGTTGGGCATGTTCAAGAACGCATGGAATTTAAATTCAGACATTTGTCCTAAGACAGACAAGAGGGTGAATAAACCGAGTTGTCTCAAGACTATAATATTATTCCGTCAGTAACAGTTACGTTGCCGGGCATGTTTCCTAAAAGGGAATCTTGAATTAATGAGTTTGGTAGTTTCGCAACACAGTCGCCCACCTCGGCCGGGTCGACTGCTTCAAGAAAGTATATTCAAAAGGTATTATTCGGGATCAGTCCGCGGAACGGCATCAACTGCAGACAACTCAGTCGCCTCCATTTAAAGCGTGCAGCGATACGTAAGCCCGACGCGGGATGATGTCATAAATAGAAATAGCGCCGGTTGCGCGCCTCTAAACCAGAGAATTTTGTGGCTAAAACACAGAAACTCGTTAGATTGTAAACACAATGTATGCGCATCATAACGAGGACTTATGTAAGCGAACCCGCGCTATGTAGGAGCCACCGAATAGCTTTATGGAGTTCAACGGAGGCAAAAATTAACTTAACAATTGCCAATTGTTTCTTAAAGAGCTGCAGTATTTTCAGTCAATTGTACCTACATCTCATCTTGAATAATATCAAGGACGGAGTCGACATAAAGTCAAGTTTTTATATCTTACAAAACTCCAATATTATAATTCAAAGGTTATCGAAGTTGTAGAGGTTAACGATAAAATTAAATAATTAAGTAAATTCACGATGTTGATATGACAACTTGGATTAAAGGGAAAATGCCTGCAAAACGCCGAGAAAACCGGTTTACGATTGTTTTATCAACACGGGCTTTGAAGTTATAGTTTTGTTGGCGCAAACTCGCTGAAATTACGTTTACGGCATGAATACATGACCCACTTGGAGCGAGTTGGTTCTGTTTTAGCCGCAAGTCTTGTGATGCAATACCAGCCTTCACTCAGTAGCATTCGACATCTCGCGACGCTGCGTAGGATTTGTGCTAGTCAACCTTAATTCATATTCACACATGTGGGTAGTCAAATATGTATGGCAGCAATACGATTTGTATACGACATAACGAGCAAAATAAACAACGATACTACTTGCTACAACACGTCACCAATATTTTTAGGCTCTTAGTCAATTTTATTCAAGTGTGGGTATAGGTACTGGTCCGCCCATGTTTCAATGGTCCCGTGTGGGCTGTTACAGTAAGAACTGTTTGGACATATTTGGCGGCAGCAGCTGTTAACAAATACCCACATACTTAGCAGAATGATTAAAGTTAAGGCGACAATTTTTCACTTGTGTGGTTCTTTTGGCCACTGAGACAGTGATGTCACTTGCTGTTTGCAATGCCCATACTATGTGCTGCGTATACTATTTATGTAATATGTATGCCCATATTTATACTGTATATTTTATCATTATTCATTACTTATATTTTTAATAATATGCCAGCTTTCTTATATGGAATAATGATATCTTATTATATGTATATAAATTCATATAATATATGTATGAATTTTACAATTGTACCTATAGCCGTCTGTCTCAATGACTGTAATAGTCATCGATGACGTCAACTTTATTGGTTTAATATTATTAATAATCTCATAAAATTTATCTCCAGTTGATTTGATGCCCTCGTCTCCATCTGGTTTGTTGGCTAGGGTTGCCACTTTTGGTGTGAATAACATTCATTTGTGAGACTGAGAGAAATATTTTGAAAACAATTGATTAAGGTCTTTTCGTAAGCCTTATATAGTTGTTCAACTCGGGCAGAGAGAGCCATGGGAACATACCTACTTTCGAGTATGGCCGGGTACAGACGGGTTTAAGGTAAAAACAAAACTTAAAACACACTCGCCTACTTGTTGGGTTACATGTCCAGTTGAAATGCTTTATCCGAGTGCACAAATTAAAAAAAAAGAAAAAAAACTTTTTGGTACTTACCTTTAACTATCTGTACCCACAGATTAATAATCGTCCTTCTTTTGACTATTTACTCAAATAATTCCCGCTTTAGCCGGTGTAAGAGACCTTCAGTCCCTACCGGTACTTAAAACTGGCAATCCTACGCTCAATTAACAGCCGTTTATTCCCCTCCGCCTCGAATTGTCTAAAGACCTTTGACTACCAGATCCAAATTAATATTGTACATAATTGGTAGTGATGGATTTCATACAAGACCTTTGTGAATTGGAAGGAAAATGTCCTTTGGGGCAATTTCATTATAGATTTCCAGATAGTAGAAGAATAAATTTGTGGATTAAAATATAATGGTCTGTGCCCAAAATACTGTCCATCACTACCTTACGCAAAAAAATGTTTTGAGCTTAAAACTAACAACATACGTTGCTTTTTGCATGTCTTACAATTTCGAATCTGTTTCCTCCGGAGGAGTAACCAAGTCATCAGAGAGGTAAAAAATATATTATGAAATTATCTATCTGTGTATGTAATCAAGTGTACTGAATAGTATATAACAGTAGTTTATTTTATGGTTATAGTTCGTACACATGAATTCATGGTTGTTGATATAATTAATCATAAATTCATAATCATGTAAGTATGTACTTATGCTTGCAGTAGATTCGCACCCGTGAAGGAATAATTATACAACATTAACTTACTTATGTATTTATCACATATATGTACTATGTAGGTATATCTATTGTATTGTGTGTATTAATCTTGGCAATAAGACATAGTACCTATTGTTAACACTGAATTAGAATTGTATTGATTTATTTGTTTACTTTATTATTCCAAGGTTGTTCAGGAAAACCATTTACTTTGTTAGGGTGCTAAGTAAGGACGACAGCAGGTCAAGCTACCCAAAACTGTCAAATCATCCCAATCAACCGTGAGCTTTAATGCTTTAGAGATAAAATTGAAAATCTAATAAAGAAATCTGACAGATTATTGTTGATGTGCTGTCGTTTTATACATAAAGCAGCGGGTTTTCTGGAGACCAGCGCAGGATCTACGGAAAGAAATTGTCATAATGTTTTACCTGTTTCTTTATGCGTGAGTGCATAAGCTTATATGAGGACTATCGACTGTATCGTTGTTTGCAACGATGGTCCCTAACTTGTAATTGGAACCCGTGTTTTTCATGTACGCAACCTTATCTAAAGGCGAGAAATCGTTGCTTATGTAGAATTTCCTTTTATCAAAAGATAGATAAAACGCTACTACCCGCGTACCGATTTACCACAAGAATACATGATTCGATGAGATGTAACCACGAACTGGAGTACCAAAAAGGTATTAGAATCACTATTCACGACGCACTTAATCATTGCAGTTGTATACCTACACAAAACGCTTGGTACCTATATTGTGCCCGTAATTCTATGGTAATTAAAGGTTCTATTTCCCGATAGAATTTACATCGCGTAGGTATTCAACCTACATACAGGTAGGTACTTAGAAACTGTGCAAGTGCAAATGAAGCTAGTCGTGATTGTATAATTTAAGCCTTACTCCAACTAGCCGCCAGCCTTTGTGTAGAGCTGCAATATTTGCAGTTCGCTGGGAGGCAAGGAGCTACGACTGAGACAAGTACTTAGCCAAGGCCAGACTGAATAGAAAGTAAAATTTGCATTCAGGTGATCTAAAACTAGACTAGAGTAAGTTATGACTCTAGCGGGAAACACTAAAATTGTACCTATACCTAAATACCGTTTACATGTTACGCAAACCAAAATAATGTTTCGGATTTGTTTTCTGAGTCAAATGAATCTGAATTATTTCACACTTGACAGATTCTTTAGATACTTTGCTAATTAGTTCTGTTATTCGTACTTGAACTCTGTAGATACCTGTTTGTTATGTGGGTCCGAATGAAACCTAATCCATTTAGCATTGAAGTTATGCGATTGCCTGCTAGTCGGTAGGTACAGACGGCCGCACATCAAGCTACTATAAACTATCAGGTTTTTTATTGGATTTTCAACTTTATCGCTAAAGCTCTCAAGGCTTTTTGAATTGGCCAGGTTGAATGGGAATATTTGTCAGTTTCGGGTAGCTTGATCTCTTGTTGCCCGTACATATGTGGTAAACCGTATACCACACAACTTGGTACCTTGTGGTAAGGTGAGCAAAACAAATGGTTGACCTATTTTTGTGGCATGTACTCTAAAATCATAAGTTTAAATTTAAAGTGAGCGAACTTTATCGTATCTTTCTTTAATGAATTCGAATACTACGTGCCCCTAAGCATATTCAATGCTAGACTGACAAACAATTTTTTGGACCACAGTAAGTAGGTAGTACTACCTGTCGCCCACTTGCACAATTGATCACAAATTACGTCGATACAAGTGCCCCCTCTAATATCGATGAGCTCATTTTATTGACAGTGACCTTGTATATGCGCTGATGACTTGACAATGACATCAGCTGTTTTGTTGAAAAACGTAAAATATGTTTTATTATGCACTGATTGAATTGCTCACGAGTCACGGGTCATAAATTATAACTTACACTTAGTAACTTGGTTAGATAGTTACCTACGTAACTCTACAGCACGATACCATATATGGATTAGAAGTCAGAGTACAAATTAAAAGGAATTTTTAAGTGTTCATAAAGTGGAACAGAATTGGCAATGAAATGTTGTCTTCGCACCTCATTAATACTTAAGATTTTTGTAAACCTAATTTAAGGGAATGGCTGCACTACACCTACTTAAACTATTTTGCAATGCATGATTATATTATAAAGGCTGTATTGTAGATAATGGATACTTCTAAGGAAATAAAACGTTTCATTAGCCTAATAAATAGTTAATGACAATTGCATGCAGCCCACGTGTTCGATTGTGTTTTATGAAAGAATATCGTGACGGTATTTCGCATGCCAGTAATCACTTTTGCTAGACTGAATTTAAAACAGCTAGGTATTTTTATGCTATCATAATGAAATTCATTTTTCAAATTGCTTTGGCAGTTTTATCAGTTTTTTGTCTGGGTGGTCTGTGTAGTGTTAGAATCGATATAATACCGTCAACGGCTTCAGGGCCACGTGGTAATTGTAACACTAACTGTATGTTCTTGTAGTTGTAACTAGTTCATATTGTAGTTAGTATTCTTTGCATGTAAATGTTCCGATGCTCTGTTTAGATATCGTATATTTCATTTATGTTGTTAAGTTGATTTGCATAAACAGCCGCATGGCAATTAAAAACCATGTAGGTATATTAAAATCATGTAGTTACGGATTGGTATAGTCGTTTCGAACAATAAATTCACATCTACTCACATTCAGGGCCTTCACTAGTCTTTTGAACTTTGGATATTCTATGTTAAAGACTGTCGAGGCGACGAGTATTAACTGTAATCAAATTATGTACTTACAACAGACTAGCAGAGCACCCACTTCGCACACATCTACCTACACCTACATAATTGTCACTAAACGTCTACTTCGCAAAGGTTATCTCACAATGTCGCCACTTATTAAGTCATACATATTATTAGATAGTATAGTATGTAGATACTAACTTCGCAAACATTTGTCCAACACTACAACTCGAATGTAGGGTTGCCAGACCGCCGGGAAATCCGGGATTGTCCCGGAATCTTGCCTCTTGTCCCGGATTTTTTTTTTTAGCCGTTCTTCCTCCGACTCTCCCGGATTTGATTTCCAATGACCTTTTTTTTAGACGTTCTTTTTTCCGAGAGAGTCTCTGTCGACAACTGTCCCGGATTTTGTAACTTCCTATCTGGCAACCCTACTCGAATGTGATGCACGAATTTAGAAGTATTGGTGGTATGTTTTGGTACATCATAGCCAGAATTCTAACTACCGAACAGATAGTTTCCTGACATCTGAAATAGAATTTTACCAGCCGGTGTTGAAATGGCAGTAAAATACACATTTGAAAACTAGAACGCAACCCGAAACTTCCGTGTTTGGTGGTTACCTAATGGACTTCCCGGTGTGTAGATGAGTGAACGCATTAAGTAATTTGATTGTTGTGATGTTCGCAGCAGCACCACACAGTCACAGCACAGTGACAGCAGACAGTTGGCTGAGCCCAGCCACTGGGACAGCCTGAACTCGCCCCTGATCCAGGATGAGGGCGACGGCAAGTCATTGAAGCTCCGTTTCGATGTCAGTCAGTACACCCCTGAAGAAATCGTCGTTAAGACTGTAGACAACAAATTATTGGTAAGTAACTACACTTTTCATAAATAACTAGAGTATAAATAAGAATTTTCTGTAGCCTTACATAAAATAGTCCTAGCTACCCTTTACCTTTAGTTATCTTCCATTCAATTCAAATGCAAAATCTAAGTGCCTACTTAGGTACGTAATCAGCACTATCTGTGTAGAAGGCCAAATATAATCTGTTTTTGATTCCTTCATAATGTCTTCATCTTATTAGAATAGGCATGCTGCGCTCCATTAAAGGCTAAAGTTCGATTAGGCGTAGGCAGAGATCAGCGAATCAAAACAACAATCTAAAGCTGCTGTTAGTGTTACATTCGAAGACACGAAATCAATCGTGTTCTTTCTCAAACAATGGTAT
Source organism: Sesamia nonagrioides (assembly GCA_017933935.1). Classification (NCBI taxonomy): domain Eukaryota; kingdom Metazoa; phylum Arthropoda; class Insecta; order Lepidoptera; family Noctuidae; genus Sesamia; species Sesamia nonagrioides. The sequence goes on along the minus strand of JADWQK010000835.1, from coordinate 867,436 downwards.
ATAATGTCCATTTCAAATGTAACTTCATAAGATTGCAAAAATATGCAAGAAATGAATTACCTATGATCTGTGGGTGTAAAATGTATGGCAGTTAGAATTTTATGGAAAACTAAATTTCACAGCCAACGGTCGTTAAATGTATGGCAACGAAACTGTTAGCATTTTGCGCTATTTGCTCAACTACACATTACAATATAGATACCTACCGGTGTAGGTTTCAACACACACATTTGGCAATGGGGCAGTATATACACACAATGTTCGGTTGCCGTTTGACGTCATCACTGAATTCCTGACTTATTTTAGGCTGATTTATCACAGCGCCACTGACACATTTGATGGCCGAAGCAATAGGTACCCGAGATACATCTAGTCCAGTAAATGTAACTACTGTTTTGTTAACGTAAAATGTATTTAAATGCAGACGAAATTCTGGCGTTGATTTATGCCGACAACACATTAAAAGTGGCATTATACAATGTTATCATCATCATGCTATTATATAATTAGCAGGACGCTCCTATGCGTAGAGGGTTACTCTATAGACAAGACTTCAACGCTCCTTCACTTTATTTTCTGCCGCCTTCTAATGAAGATAAATTGTCTTTGAAATAATGAAGCGTTTATTTACGTATTTGTGTGAAAAAAATGCCCGAAACTTCACGAGTAGGCAGCATGCCAACATGTCACTACATCTATCGCTTTCGTGCACACAGAAAACAAGCATTTCTTTATTTTTTATCCGGGTCAACGGGTGTAGCCAACTCACGAATTCTCAAGTTTCACAGTTTCTGTAATTAACCGGAGTTGTTTGGTCGTATTTCAGGTTCACGCCAAGCACGAGGAGAAGTCTGACACAAAGTCCGTGTACAGAGAGTACAACAGGGAGTTCCTGCTGCCGAAGGGAACCAACCCTGAGGCCATTAAGTCATCGCTGTCGAGGGACGGTGTGCTCACCGTGGAGGCGCCGCTGCCACAACTCGCCATCACCGACAGGAACATCCCCATCCAGAAGCACTGAGTGCGCTCGCTAGCCGTCCGACATGACAGCAGCTATTCCATAATACTGTTAATAATTTATTTTAATTTACGTTTTATAAATTTAAGAGGAGCAATTGGCAATATTTATTTAGAATCTTTTTGAGAATCTCAAAATTTATTAACACCTTAAATGATATTTTTATCGGTCAATTAGTATTCACGAAAATTCCAACCGACGATGTATTGAGCACAGTTTGCATGTTGAATGTTGCTTTAGCGACATTAAGCTTTCTCGATGAATGATAAGGGATGTATTCAGGCAATTGTTACTTTTGTTTTTATATTGGGTATTACCATAAAGTTTTATTTGTGTCCTATACGTTTTTAAGTTGCTCTAGGAGCACTAAAAAATTAAAAGAACTGGCCTACAAGAAATAAATATTTCACTGAGCTTAAATGTGTTCACCAATAATGAATTGATACAACTAGTACTTTCATATTATTGAAGACTATTTGGATAATAGGCTATGATGACAACGACAGTTGAAAAGTGTCTTATAATGTACAGAAGTCCATATTGCTTAACAAACACTACCTGCAATAAGCAGCTATAACAAGCACGTTATACTACACCACTTTAACAGCTTTTAACATGAAACACATTTATACATATTTTAGTACAAACAGTTGTTACGAATGTTTTAGATGTCAATAAAATATAAAAACAAAGTGTTTTTATTTTATTTTTACCTAAAAGCAAATGTAACTTATTTAGCGAAGACTTTGTTTACCAGCTAGCCTTAAATACTGCGGTGCGATTCCATAATAAGAACTTACAGTAGGAATGGGTTTCATTTTGACAGTTCCACAACATCCATTGCGTAATTTACGCTGTTTAACAGACAACTTTAGGTCGTCGCTGAATTGATTGAATTGTAGGAGTTTTGACGGGAAAGCTAAGAATTATTTATAGTGTCGTTTACTAAATATAAGCGCGTGATTTATGTAGTAAAAAGTGCATTCAGTAAATAATTCATAAAGAACATTGCAATATCGCAGTATAGTGGCCACATCATGACTTTGCCTCAAACCTTCTTCATATACGGTTCACGCGGCCGTCTTTTTCAACTGTCATTGGCGATACCCGCCATTATTGCAAAATATAATTTTCAAATATTAGGTACTATAATTTGCACACGTGTTATTGGCAAAATTGTGGTGGCATATATTCCACAGAGGTCATTGATCAAGAGTTGAGGTTGAATGTCACCTTGAAAAAAGAAGAAGACTAACTTTAGGAAGATATAAAGCAATGGATTAGCAATATGCTTTAAAATAATTTATGCAAGTTTTGTTATACCAAACATGATAGATACACATACCTACAGATACCATAAAATTTACACAAACCTACAGTAAGTATGTAACTAACTTTGTGCATTGCAGAACAATTCAAATCATAAGTGGGTAAGACAAGGTAAATACACATGATATTTCAATTCATTGTGATAATAAATGCACTCTATAAGGAAACAAGCATTGTTATAATAATAGGTAGGTAGTTATCTAACAACTACATACCTTAATCACGTCTTTATGAATCACTACCACGAAGCTAGCTATAAAAGGAGACTTGAGATAAAATATTAGCAATCACCAATTTTGATTTGTACCCTTGGAAGCTGCAGGTGAGATAAGATGGTGTAATTTGCTACATAACATCACGACTGTATTGCTTGCAGAGGTAGGTTGAGATGTAATGTTAGAAACATACATATAAGAGTAAGCAATAAACAAGCAGCAAAAATAGTGTTTACATGTTTTTTGTATTCGTACTTAGTTGTTAAATACGTAACTCTGTTTCTGTGTTCCCCGTACAAGTACCTAATAAACCGTACTACGGTACCTATACAACGTGTAACGTAAAGGGTATATACATACAAAGGGCATGGCATCTTTACTTGATGTCAAACGATATTGGAAGGGTTTTTTAATCCTATCTCTTTGTGCTAGGAAGTTATGAGAAAAAACACCGCCTGTCTACTACCATACTAGGCGCACAGAATTATTGTAGACATTTATAGTGATTTTGGCAAGTAACGTGACGCGTATGTAGTGTGGTGCCACGTTTGTGATTGTTCATGATTTGAATTTAAGAAACACACGAAACCGAAAATTTGGTATAAATTTTTTGAGTAAGTATTTTATATTGAGTTGAAATTGAAACCGTCCCGATATCGTTTGATATCATATAAAGATGCCATGTTATGTTACACCTTGTATAGGAGGTCCATGGTTTTCGTCAGTTATGTAAATCGCATTGCATTAAAAATGAAGACCGGGCTGTCATTGAAAAAAATCCTTATGAAACAACCCCAGACCACCGTTCCTATATAATTCACATTATTATCAATACTGCTATTTCCAAAAACTAAAATTTAAATTCAAAGCAGCGCTACTAGAAATGAAACACATATTATTCCGATCACGTGATTATGTGACCAGCGATACAATACATTGGGAAGTGATTATGAAACCACATGACTTAACGCATGTGAAATAATGGAAACGGATAGTGTTATTGTGTTCTTAGTAACAGTCAGCGTCGATCCTATATCATGTTCTGGCAGACCGGACGATGACTAAGGTGAGCAGTCATTGCGCAAATATTCGTGCCACAAACGAATGAAACGGTCATTGTTTAATGTAACGCGCCTGACAACTGTACACACAACTACAAGAATACTTCAAACACAAACTATGTATTATTCTTTACTGTTTAGTGACTGTATAGTTTTTCAGGCCAGCAGTGTTCGGCTGTTATTCTCTTTACTAACTTAGGCGGCTTAGGCCTTAACACCCATGGCGTCCACGTGAAATTTCTAGGTCCCCCCTCGCATTGCATCGCCTACCCGCGCTCTTACTCTGTTCTTTCCGACAGTTGTTTTGTACGATAGTAGTTTTGCGTGATGTTAACGACCTTATAGTTATAGTCTACTTCACAAACTGGGGTATCCAATGCAACAAATAATAAAACAAAACAAATCCCGGCTGGAAGGTTTAGTGATTAGGATAGTAGCACTCACGCAAACTTCACTTTATTATTAGTGCAAGAGAGCAATACAAATTCAAACAGGACTAGTGCCCACATTCATTCTAAGGCACAAAGGTAGTACCTACTAGGTACCATTAAGTCATCATCATCATCTCAGCGTTAATTCCAGTCGCATCCGAAGCTTTTTCAGCTTTGAAGTCTGGGTTCCGCTTTACCAGTCTAACTGCTGATTTTTGGCTAACTTCGATATTTTGCATTAAGCGACTGCCGTCTGACCTCCACATCGAAGCATTGCAGTTAGACCAATTGTTGGACTTTTGAGGGCTCCAACAACCCGTAACGACTGCCATTAGATGTTCGTATGGCAACCGGGACCAACGGCTTAACGTGCTTTCCGAGGCATGACCAGACCAGTGCAAATATTCATGTGCATGCAGACAAATATTTGCACTACGAGGAGATCGAACCCGCGCCTCCTTGCGCAGCGGCCGCGTTCGCTACTGCTACGCCACGGAGGCTGTCAGCACAATAAATAACTACGATTATGTAGTTGGTACTAATTAAATATTTTATTAGAAATCGAAACTGTACTGAAGAAAATTGGTCGTCCCTGACACCTTTGCTTATCCCTTCGTGGAATCCAGGCGTGATATCATGTCTTTATTAGTCATTCCCCAAGATGACCCAAATAAACATATGTAGGTAAATACTCCCACAATTAGTTTTACTTAATGACATTGTCACACTGTTGTTCTGTTGACTGCGGACACGACATGTGGAAACATTTAGGACAGTTTTAATTATCGGCCGAGGAGGAGTCATACATGGAGAAATATATTCTGTGCTAGTAGGATTATAGTGCAGCATGTATTATGTATCCAAGCCAAGCTATGTAGCCAAGCATATTGTACGTTACGGAATTGTATCGCTGACAGAGGTGTTCGGCACTTGTACAGCTACACAGGATAAAACTATCTTAGGATTGTGTAGATTCAATTTCTTAGTATTGCATGGCAAACGTGTGAGCACAATGTACGAATGTACTGTAAGGCATTTTTTTGTTGGGTTAGTCTTTTTTATTGACTTGATTGTGCTCTGGCTGTTGAGAGTATGTCATGCTCACTCAAATGTCTAGCTGATGGTGGCGTGTGTGTTGGGTCATTAGGTTCCCTTCAATATGGTTGAGCTGAATGATGCTGATCCATACGTCATGTTCGTGAACGGACGCCGTCGGAGGGGACTGGTCATCTCTTAGCTGCCACGGCGTATTTTAATTTCTGAATTGATTTTTGTGTGTTTTCCATAATGGACGCTCTCAGCGTACAATATATTTCTGCATCGTTCTCACACGCTTGATTTCAACATGAATGATGTAATCAAATATTTGTAACAGCTTGAAAATTTAAAAGAGTGTCCATGGAATTTCTTGCCCGTTCTTCTCCATAGGTACCTACTCTTTGGAATGGGCGACTAGCTTAATCTTATTGACTGACCGACCTTCTGACAATTCAAAAGTGCCTGTAACTGGTTTATTTGAAATAAATGCTTTGATTTTGATTTCTTGATTTTATTAACTAAAGTCTTCAGTAAAATCAATATCAACATGATCTGTTATTCTACTTTCGTGCTGTTTATTGGAGGCTTTCAGCTGTTCTGTGTCAATGCTCTGCTTAGAGTTTGCTCCAGGATTGGAAATACCTAATACTGCATAGTAACATAACAATTTAGACAACCCAAGTTTATAGTAGCGTTCCTAATGTCAGAAAATTTACATTCCTTCACCACATAATCGGTTATATCTCTGTCTATTCGGTAAACGTTTTTATCACAAAGATATAGTGATTGTAGCAACACAAAATACATCGAGACACATAACTCATTTAAATGTATGTAAGAAGCAATAAATAAGACAATTCAATAAGATATATTTATTTAAATAATTATAAACCAGTGCTTGACTACAATCCCGCCCGATGGACAGCAGCGATGCAATCGTTGATGGTAAAGTGTGCTAGTTTATTAAGAGCCTATTCACTTAAACTTAGTGAATAGGAAGGAAGAAGGCAGCTGAGCGAGGTGATACAGTGCCAAACCCAACAACACGATGAACGATGCTGCGCCAGAGGGAGATTGATCTGGAGACCCCCCACACCCCAACTCCCGACACAACAACGTTTGGTGCATCGTACCCGGCACACATCGCAACACAACTGCTCAGACCCATCCTCCGTACGGCTTCACCAGACATCACGCCGGAACACGACGAATCGCTTGGCGAGAAGACTTTGTTTGGTGGGTGGTAACTTTTGCCGGCAGCCGATGTTGTGGCCTACCACCGAGTCTATACATATTTTATGACGCATTTTATGTAATCTGGAATATGTACAGACGAGAGCACATCAAGCAACTACAATCTGTCAGATTTCTTTATTAGATTTTCAAATTTATCTCCAAAGAATTAAGGCTCAAGGTTCATTGGGAATATTTGACATTATCGGGCAGCTTGACCTGCTGTCGTCCGTACATACGTTCTAAAAAAGCTATAAAAAGAAAACGGATGAATCTAATGGACAGAGTATAGTGTAGTGGTATTCTCAATAGATTTTGTGTAATGATCATTTGTAACAAAAACGTAAAATGTTGAGCAACCTCAAGGAATACAACGTTTTGTAATGGAAAATTAGAAATGAGACTATTTTATTGAAACGTGTAAAATTAATTTTGAAGGTAACTTTTTAAGGAACATTTTAACTAACATTTGTAATTAGGTATACCTATCAATTTTACTGTTTGTAAATAAATAGAATAGGATTTGGTGGATTACACGGACTGTCTGGTTTTGGTTCTCAAAGACCAAGCAACAACAAGGAAAAAATCTAATAGGATAGTAAAATTGAGAGTCAGTTAAATGATATGTAGGTATATACTTATAATAACCCTACATTCAATAAACTTATGAAAACTTCAAACGAAGGTAATTGATAAAGAAACAAGATTTTTCTTTTTTTAATAATTACTTTATCAAACTTTTTTCTCTATTATTTAAACTTAGGTACCTATACATCTAACACTGAAACTATTGATTTAAATATTTTCTTTTCGCATGTTTTATAAATAATACTAGCTGTTACCCGCGGTTTCGCCAGCGTAAGCAGAAGTAATATAATTAATAGATAAAAACGTATTCTAATGCCTAACGAATGTATATACGAAATTTCATTGAAATCAGTTCAGCCGTTTTGGAGTTCGAGGAAAACACTGTTACAGGAGATTTTTATATAATAGACTAGCTGCGCCCGCGGTTTCATCCACATAAATAGTATTGACAAAAAAAGTAGATGAAAAGCTATTCTCATGCCTAGCGAATGTATATACGAAATTTCATGAGAATCGGTCAAGCCGTTTCGGAGGAGTATGGGAACGAAAAAAGATATTCTAGCTATACAGGGAAACCCTATTATTAGCCATACTTAACACATACTACTAGTATCTGTTGGTTGCCTAAATAAAATAAATAAATATGCGGCACAGCGGATGCGTCAGCGTTTAACAAAATCATTGGCAAGTTCGTCGACCATACTATTGGCGCCACTTGTGACTTGGTTCGATTAACATTCCGTATATCACGAATAAGATGAGAATAGCAGGCACAACTGGTGTCTGCTATTCTCAAAACAAGATAAAAATCAATTGGTTAATGGAAATACTTACATGTAGGTAACAGTAACTATTTCTTACTAAGTATTTAAATAGAAACACCCTGCTGGTATTATAGAGACATACTTCTATTTATTATAAGTATATTGCATACCTACACACTATTCGTAAAATTAGGTTTCAGTATAACAGTTCAACAACAGTCATTGCGTGTTGAGCAGACAATTTTTTTATCCTCCTGACCCTACTAATCCATACTAATATTATAAATGCGAAAGTAACTCTGTCTGTTACGCTTTCCCGCTTAAACCTCTCAACCGATTTTGATGAAATTTTGCACAGATAATCTTTAGACCCTGAGAAAGGACATAGGCTACCTTTTATCCCGGAAAAATTTAATATTCCCGAGGGAAATCTAAAAAGAGATAATTTGTGAGTATGGATGGATTTGTTCCTTACACTACTTGGAGGGTTGTTCCTTACACTTTTACGCAAAAACTGCTGCACGGATTTGGATGAAAATTAGTACACAGATAGTTTATAACCAGGAATAACACTTTAAGATACTTTTTATGCCAATTATCTCGCGGGATCGAACTTCATAATGATTCAGATTGATATTGATTGTGTACAAGGTGTCAGCGGTAGGCATCGGCGTTAAAACTGTAACTATGGATTCAGCACATGATTCTGAAACGTTGAAAAATAGCTGTTCCATACATTTTTACACCATATTTATTGCCCTTTTCTATGAAAGCGCAGTATTTTTTGCATCTGACAACAAAATCATTTCCATAGTCTAAAATCATGTGCCAAATTCATGATTTACTTACCTACAGTTTGTGCTTCGATGGCCCTGCCAGTCTGCATTATTGTAGGTAAATACATCAAATAGTCACAGTTTTCTCGTTAAGGCTGGGTAAACAAACTCTCAGGTTTAATTAAATAATAATATTTCTTAAAAATGCTACAAGGTCCACGACGAGGTCAATAGGTACATTAATTGAATCATACATAAGGTCTAATGAAATAATTACCGGAGTTTAATTCTGTTTAAAATTATCTTCATGGAGCGCCAAGACACTGCCCCAGTAATTATTACGAAACGTGCTCATTATCGAGATAAAGTCCGCGTCTTATTGCCAGCAACCAGTATTGGCGCCAATTCTCTCGTTCATAAACTAAATTTAAATCCAGTGTATCAGCATTTAGTTAATCTGTGTATACTAATGTCATCATCATCATCTCAGCGTTAATCCCAGTCGCATCCGAAGCTTTTTCAGCTTTGGAGTCTGGGGTCAGCTTTACCAGTCTAACTGCTGATTTTTGGCTAAACTTCAATATTTTCCGTGAAGGGACTGCCGTCTGACCTCCACAACCCGAATGCGATATCGAAGCATTGCAATTAGACCAATTGTTGGACTTTTGAGGGCTTCAACAACCCGTTACGAGTGTTACGACTGCGATTAGATGTTCGTATGGCAACCGGGACCAACGGCTTAACGTGCTTTCCGAGGCACGACCAGACCAGTGCAAATATTCATATTCATGCATACAAATATTTGCACTGCGCGGCGATCGAACCGGTGTCTCCTTGCGCAGCGGCCGTGTTCGCTACCGCTACGCTACAAAGACTGTCACTGTGTATACTAATGTATGTGTCGTTAAGTCAATAAATTATTCTTCTTTCTTCTTCTTCAGCCTATAGAGCTCCACTGCTGGACAAAGGCCTTCCCAAGGCATTGGGGGGGATTTGCCATAATCCCAACGCTTGGCAGGCGGGTTTGGGATCGCAGTAATTTGATATTCCACAGGAGAAGCGCTGCTGCCCGCTTCCCTGGTGAGAGTTTCTTAAGTCGCCTCTTACGACACCCACGAGAGGATATGGGTTGGTACTATTCTAAGCCTGGACACGGGACAATAAATTCTTATTTAAAAAAAATATTAAGTATTATTATCCTTTTCTTTTTATGTTCATTATGAAAAGGAGAGAAGGTAACATATTTATCAAATCCTGTCGAATTAAGAATTCCATAAACCGTTTAGAGGTGTTTAAAACCACGTCAAAAAATGTCAAATTATTGCTAAGTACTAAACTGGTGACTAACCTAGTATTTCTCTTCTGTCCTTTTTTTAATAAAATAGAAAGAATAGTATGCACTGAACTTACATTTTCTTTAGTTTGTGAATATTTGTATGCATGAATATGAGTATTTGCACTGGTCTGGTCGTGCCTCGGAAAGCACGTTAAGCCGTTGGTCCCGGTTGCCATGCGAACATCTAGTGGCATCCGTTACGGGTTGTTGGAGCCCTCAAAAGTCTAACAATTGGTTTAACTGCAATGCTTAGATATCGCCTTCGGGTTGTGGAGGTCAGACGGCAGTCGCTTCACGGAAAATATCGAAGTTTAGCCAAAATCAGCAGTTAGACTGGTAAAGCGGACCCCAGACTCCAAAGCTGAAAAGCTACGGATGCGACTGGGATTAACGCTGAGACGATGATGATGACTTACTATCAGTAGCAATGGGTTTCATTTGGACAGTTCAACAACATTCATTGCGTCATTTACGTTGTTGAGCAGACACGTTTTCAAACATATGAAGCAATGGGTAAGCAATATGCTTCGAAATGATTCCAATTGATAGTAATACTGTGTTACGTAATTAGGATACGGGAGCATGATCAGATTGACCAAGTTGGCTACTGCAATCTCCTGGCAAGTGTACTATCAACAAAGATTACGAATAACATCAGAAAGGAAAATTATTGTTGACGCCAGGAGCTAAAGTATTTTATTTAAGAACTGCAACGAAATTAATCAAGTGTTTTATTAGCTAAGCGACTGTGTGAAAATGTCAACGCATTTTTGTGCGCTTACGCAGAGAATATTTCGGGATATGATAGCGTTGAGGTCAAGTGCTAAGTCAGTAATGTTTTATGCGCAGCGGTCGCTATGCTACACGGCCGCAACTGTTTTATCATCACTACATAGTACATATAATCATAAAAATAAACATAAAAACATTGACTTATATATTAAACAAAGTCGCTTTCTCTGTCCCTATATCTCTATGTAAGTATGCTTAAGTCTTTAAAACTACTAACGGATTTTGATGCGGATTATATGTATTACTTGCTTTCCGCCCGCGTGGAATTCGGTTACATCGCGCTTTTTAGATTTCCCTCAGGAATATCAAATTTTTCAATAAAAGGTAGTCTATGTCCTTTCTCAGGGTCTAAATATCGTCTGTGCCAAATTTCATCATAATCGGTTGAGAGGTTTAAGCGGGAAAGCGTAACAGACAGAGTTACTTTCACATTTATAACATTAGTATTAGTAAAGAAGTATGGATAACATCCGTTAAATAGTGGAGAAATACTGTGGTTTCTAATGTGATGTAACCCAGACTCCAAAGCTGAAAAGCTTCGGATACAACTGGGCATAACGCTGAGATGATGAAGAAGAAGACTTAGTTACCTATTAGAACCTATGAGTTTATGTCACTCAATCTTGTAAAATAGCGTAATGATACTTACGTTTAAAGATAGAAGTGACAAAACAGTACCATACAACGCATAAATGCACCAATGAACACACCCACGCTGCATCCAAACCATGAATAATGGATACAAATGACGTGTAATTAATTATAAACGAGCTATAATTACCCCCGGCCAAACGCAACTAACTGCTGGCAAAGCCGTCAACAGACTGGCAAGTGACACTCATAATTTTCAATGTACGAATGTAATGTGCCATAATGTCTGTCGAAATAAATGAATTATAACGAGAATCAAATTTGATATACAGTTCTAAAGTGGGCCGTCTATGCCGTTGACCGCGGTTCATTTTGTCTTGTAAGTGCGTAGTAGTTGCCCCACATACCTACATACCTAGTGTTGAAATAATTAAAACATCAATCTTATTATCGGTTGAAAATAAAATTTCAAATGTGTGTGGTCTCATGGGTGTGGTCTCACTGATATCTGACTCAACCCCGTCTAACATTCTTTCCTAATTAAAGTTCGTCTAAGATAAAAAGAAACCGTAATTAAAATATTTTAAACGTGAGATAACAGCACTATTTGTGGACCATACAAATTTTGTTTTTTTGTAAGACAACAAAAATAATTATGAAACTTGTAGCTATTTGACATTCAAATATGACACTAATTTAACATTCAAAAATAAACCCGTCAGTAGTGAAAACAATGAGACTGTAATTTTTCACAATTAAAAAAAAAAACAGTAACAAGTTTTTGGCAAAACTGCAATGTCAATGTACTGTGTTAATCTTTATCATTTCTGTAACACAATTCTTAGAAATTCAGACGTATTGTGAAACACTTTTTTCAAACGTCGAGTTATTTATTCATTCATGACCGGTCGTCTGGCTGAAAAGGCCATGTATTGTTAGAGGTGACCTTCTAATTAGAATTTCTTGGTATTTGGTAGTGCCTTTATTACAAAAAGTACGATATGCGGTGGCATTTTACTAGGTATTATACCTATATAATTCTGTCGATTCCATATTGCCGGTAATTTTGAATTTGAAACTGTTCTACATTCGAATGTGTTTAAATTTTGAACTCAAAACAGTTGAAAGTATTAGGATTCATTTTATTGTTTAGTTACAGGGTCAATTGGATTTTGTCAGGTTACGTACGAAATAAATCTTTTTATGGAAAATGTTCGTGCAATAATTTTCTACAACTTTTGAAGAGGCCTGACAGGGTTTCCGTGGTTTGAAGAGCTAACATCTGTGTTCAATGATGAAGCTCCACATCTGCGAACTGTCGAACTAGTACTTATTTAGAATTCCGGCGAGGACATACTAATCCGCCTTCACTGAAGATAACATAATTGCTGTCAGAAAACTAATTCTCGAAGATCGTCATGAGACGTATCGAGAGATAGAGGCTCTATTAGGCATCTCAGGGACAACCATTCAGAAGATCTTGCATGAAGCACTTGGTGTGAGAAAGCTAGTTTGCCGTTGGATACCGCATCTGCTTTCCGACGATCACAAGGCGGCCCGCGTTAGAATAGAAGGTGTTAGAAAACTCTGAAAAGGCTCAACGGGGTGAGTAAAATCACGTCGACGACATCAGTGGTGACGAATCTTGGGTCTATGCCTACGATACTGATTACAAACATCAATCTACAATCTGGGTCTTTCAAGATGAGCCAAAGCCTTTACTAGTTTGTTTTCTTCGTGGTGTAAGGTTCCAGCCCGGTGAAAAAGCAGTCGACGCTTTCAAGTCAGCCATTTTAAAATCCCGCTTGTAGAGTGGAATAAATGTTATACTAATTGGTTTGACCGAATAAAAAAGTGTATTAAGCTATGTGGTGAATACTTTGAAATATAATAAAAGTACTACATATAAGGTTCTAGTTGTTTTTTCTCTTTAAACGACAAAACTTAAAAGGCATGCCTCGTATATTGTGATTGTCCCACGAAATCTATACACAATATTAGCGGCATGTCCCGGCTAATAGCAAAATGCTAAAAAAAATACCCGTGAGAACAGGGTTTATTAATATTTTGGTATTATATACTTGCTCAGCGGCTGAGCTACTGAAGGCGGGTGGTGAACCGATCCTTAGAGCCCTTCAGAAGTTATTTAATTGCGTTATAGTCACGGGAAAAACGTCACAGGCATGGCTCAGAGGTGTAGTGGTACTCTTTTTCAAAAAGGGTGACAACACCCTTTTGAAAAACTACAGACCCATCTCACTTCTGAGTCATGGCTATAAGTTGTTTTCGAGAGTACTCACGAATCATCTCACCTGTAGGTTTGACGACTTCTAGCCTCCTGAACAAGCCGGTTTCCGAAAGGGCTTCAGCACAGTAGACCATATACATACGCTGCGGCAAGTTATACAGAAAACCGAGGAGTATAAACTACCCCTTTGCTTGGCGTTTGTGGACTAGGAAAAAGCCTTTGATTCGATCGAGACCTGGGCTGTACTGCAGTCTCTCCAGCGGTGCCAAGTAGACTATCGGTATATTGAAGCGCTGAAGGATTTGTACGAAAACGTCACCATGTCAGTTCGAATACAGGACCAGACCTCGAAACCAATACCTCTGCAGCGTGGTGTCAGACAGGGAGATGTACATTACACACCTTCGGTTTGCTGATGATATCGTAGTCATGGCTGTGACCGCGCAAGACCTGAGTACAATGCCCGAAGACCTCAGTAGAGCCACCGAGCGAGTAAAGATTGGAAACTCTGTTTTATATATATATATATATATATTATAAACTAGCGCTTGACCGCAATCCTGTCTGACGGTAAGCAGTGGCGCAATCGTTGATGGTAAAGCGCACTAGTTTATTAAGAGCCTATTCACTCTAGCCTTGAAGACACTGAAATTGTAGTCCGACGGAAACACCGCCGCTGGCAAATTGTTCCAGTCCCTCGATGTACGCGGTATAAAGGAGGAGGCGAAACGCTTCGTCCGGATCGTAGTGGTGTTAACAACGTAAGGGTGGAAACTAGCCGTACGACGGGTCGTCCGCTGGTGGAACGGAGATGGGGGAATTAAATCATGCAATTCCCTCGCACACTCCCCGAAATGCATCATATAGAACACCGAAAGGCTGGCTACTCTACGCCTGTGCTCTAGGCTTTGGAGACCAACTCGAGTTAGATCAGGGTCACCAATCAGCCTTTTCGCACGCCTCTCCACTGAATCCAAAGTGGCCAGGTGACACTTAGCAGCACCAGCCCAAATGTGGCTGCAGTACTCCACACACGAACGGACCTGTGCTTTGTATAACATTAGAAGCTGCCCAGGTGTGAAGTACCGCCGGACCTTCGCGATAACGCCAAGTTTCCTGGCAGCCACTTTGGCCTTGGACTCAATGAACCGCCCAAAGTTAAGGTTCGAGGAAATCTCAACTCCCAAAAGCTGAAGGCGGTCGGAACACTCCGAGGACACATTTCGAAAAGTAGGAGCCAAGGTGAACGGGCTCCTTTTGGCGGTGAAAAGACACGCCTGTGTTTTGGCGGCATTGAATGCTACAAGATTGGCATTGCCCCATTCGGAGACTGCCTGCAGTGCAACACTCGTTCGCTCAACCATGGCCTCTCTTTCGGACCGGATTGATTCCCTACTAGCCCGAGCATCCGGCAGGTATCTCTCTACAACTGTGCTGTCATCTGCATACCCATAGATACCGGGCATCAGCAGATCGTTAATATGCAGCAGGAACAGAGTTGCAGAGAGAACAGACCCCTGAGGAACACCGGCATTAGTTGACATGGGCTCAGAAGAGCATCCGTCGACAACAACTCGGAGGGACCGTTCAGTCAGGAAGTCTTTTACCCAGCCAGTCAGGCTAGGGGAAATGCCGTACGCTGGAAGCTTACTCAAAAGGCCAGCGTGCCATACCCGGTCGAAGGCCTTCGAGACATCAAGGGAGACAGCAATCGCTTCCCCATTCTTCTCGAGGGCCTCGCCCCACAAGTGAGTGGCATACACTAGTAGGTCCCCAGTTGACCGATTGCGGCGAAACCCGTACTGTCGGTCACTGAGGAGATCGTTACCTTCAAGGTATGCCAAGAGGCGCGAGTTCAATACACGCTCCATAATTTTGCAAAGTATGGAGGTGATCGAAAACGGCCGATAGTTGGTCTGTTCTCGAAGTTGTTGACAGTTACGTGTACCTGGAATAAAATATCCAGTTAGGAAGGTCCAACTTTGAGAAAGAGGTCAATCGTCGAATCCAACTCGGCTGGGCTGCTTTCGGGAAGCTACATAGAATCTTCTCGTCCGAAATACCGCAGTGTCTCAAGACAAGAGTCTTCGACCAGTGTGTGTTGCCAGTGATGACTTATAGAGTTGAGACGTGGTTGCTAACAATGGTCCTTATAAGAAGGCTCAATATCACTCAAAGGGCAATGGAGAGGGCTATGCTTGGGGTTTCACTGCGCGATCGAATCAGGAATGAGGAGATCCGCAGAAGAACGAGAGTAACCGACATAGCCCGAAGAATTGCAACACTAAAGTGGCAGTGGGCTGGGCACATTGCCCGTAGGTCCGATTCCCGATGGGGCCCACGGGTTCTCGAGTGGCGACCACGCACCGGAAGACGCAACGTGGGTATGCCCCCGACAAGGTGGGCCGAGGACCTGGTGAAGGCCTGGAGAACCTTGGGGGAGGCCTATGTCCAGCAGTGGACGTCTTGCGGCTGAAATGATGATGATGATAGTAGTACATATTATTTATCCTACAAGTAGGCTAATTAAAACGTCCATGACTCCAATTGTCCATTTGTTCAAAATTATAAACACTTCAAACCTTTAATTATTGAAGTTAATTTAATATCTTTTTTAATCGTTAACTTTTTTACCACAATCCCATTTATTTATTTTTTAGGTTATTATTTCATTATGTATTTTTTGTCTATTTATGCAAACAAACAAATCTTTCCTCTTTATAATATTTTCTAACCGTTAGTCTTAGAAATACTTAAAATGGCAGGAACGATTGCGATGAAACTGGTATATTATTGTTAACGCGCCGGAAACCAAACAATAAGAAATAATAATAATAAAATGAGCATTAAGCTAGTGTTTTCAATAGAGTAAGTAGATATGATTTTGCACATGAATCAATTAACAAGTGCGCTGACAGTTTGCGGTAACATTAGTCATTGGCACGCTGTTTGGCTCAGTTACTTGTTAAATTAAAACACTACAAGCAGTACAGTAGTACTGCTGCGACTCGCGCAGTAGTGCTGCCAAAGTGCTAATAGTTGGTCCTACAGAAACTGTTATATTGTCTGTGATATTACATATTAAAAGAAAGTCTTCAACATTTACACATCATTCATTCAAATAACTACTTACACAATAAATTGTTACGTCTTTCAATTACAATTTAAAATTATGGTTTAAGCTATCGGGATAAAGCTCTTATTAGCCAAAAAATAAGGAAAATAAATTAAAAGCAAAATAGGCGCAAAATCGCACGTATTGCTCATAATAGACAATATTATTTTTAGCTAGGCAAAGTTGCAGTCTGCAACTATATTTTGCCAACATTTATCAATGCTCCTTTTGGCGATTAGCAGGGGTTTTTTTTATTGATAATAATTTTATATCTATACCTGAAAGTGCATTATTGAATAGTACCTAATTGAAAACAAATTGCCTTTTTTAAATTAAGGATTTATCAAACAACAACTTCAAAATACAGAAAATTTTGTGGCTATTTAGGTACTCATACCTATTTAGTTTTAAAGTTGTAATAAGTAGATAAAATTAATCACATTAAATTGGGCTGGTCACATATGCCGCAGGACCGACAACCGTTGGGGTAAACGAGTCCTTGAGTCGAGACCGCGTCTCGGCAAACGTAGCGTGGGACGCCCTTGGGCGAGATGGAGCGACGACATCAAAAAGGTGGCTGGTAGTGGCTGGCGGAGAACTGCTCAGGATCGAGCTTGTTGGCGTGCCATGAAAGGGGCCTATGTCCAGCAGTGGACGAGTAAAGGCTGATGACGATGATGATGACATTAAATTATTTAACTTACTTGTTTATCTTCACAATAACACACTTCATCTCGTGACTAGCTTTTATAATATCATCTAAGTTGTGCTAAATGTAAAATGACTTTTAAGTTAACAGTAAATATTTTAGTGTACTTTTTCTTTTTAGGTCATTTCATAATTTTTTACTATTTAGTTATTGCTGGACACGTTTCTCAATCTCAGTCTGTTTATCTCACTCAACGCATCATTGTTACAAGGTAGTGTGCCGAACAATTTCGAACAGTCTAGCTCTTCAACAAGACCTGGGCCTGTAGCCAAAGTAACATCGCTTCATAGCGAAGCGAAATCGAACACCAAACCAACCAATGGCGGGAACGATTGACCACGCGACGCGATAAATCACGTGGTCAATCGTTCCTGCCATTGGTTGGTTTATTATTCGATTTCGCTTCGCTAGGAAGCGATGTTACATTGGCTAGGGCCCCTGATAATGATTCTTCAACGCTATTTCCATAATCCGCCACCTTGGGTCTTCCGCCATGTTGGACTTAGATTGTCTTGAACAGGGTCGCCCACCCTGTCCAAGACAATCTAATTTTGGGGGACTTTCTTAGGTACATTTGTTGTTCGAAAAGTACAGATTCTCGGCGTAATTTGAAATGATTTTTCATGTTGAAATTGAAAATTATTTTGTGCCTTGTTGATAACGCTTTTAGTTCTGTAAGTAAAAATAAGGTACGTTGGGGTAAGAACGTACAAATCAAATATCCTATTTATTTTGCTTTATTTTATAATGCTAGCTACATTTAGCTAGCATAGCTTTATTTTTTAATGCTAGCTACTTTTTGCTAGTATGAGAAAATAAAGCCAATTAAATGGGATATTTGATTTGTATGTTCTTACCCCAGCGCCGATCTTACCCCAACGCACCTTAAATAAATATATACGGATTAATCACACAGATTGAGCTAGCCCCAAAGTAAGTTCGAAACTTTTGTTATGGGATACTAACTCAACGATTCTACATTTATAATAGATACATATATAGATAAACATCCAAGACCCAGGCCAATCAGGAAAAGATCGTTTTCCATCATGATCTCGGGGATCGAACCCCGGGTCTCCACGTAGCAGGCAGGCTTGTTGACCGCTGCGCCACGGAGGTCGGAGGTCGGAGGTCGACATTGTATTTAAAAAAATATTATTATTAGACGAGATTGGACTTTCTTATCTGACTACCCAGAACAAAGCTAGAAACAAAATCATAGTCTCCTTTTAAATTCCGGACATAATCTTGATCTGATAATATGGAGACCAAGTAATTGATTATGCCAGATTTTTTTTTAATAAATTATAAACTAGCGCTAGACCGCAATCCCGCCTGATGGTAAGCAGTGACGCAATCGTTGATGGTAAAGCGCACTAGTTTATTAAGAGAGATTATTGAGAAATGATTGTTTTTTTCTGTTTTGATAGTTACATTAGTTTTGAGTGTTTGCTTCGATAAAATGTAATAATGATAAAGATGAAATAGTACATGTGTTTTGTAAAAAAAAAACAAGAAATTAATAGTATGGCCATAAAGATGTCACCCTGTTTATTATTAAGTAATCACAATACCACAAAAATACTTGTTTGAACAGTGCAAAACTAAAATATTTTGTTTTCATACATCAATTATTTTGGTATCCGAAGCACTATTATACAAATGGCATTTGTGTTATACACAAGATATGTTAATTTAGGTATAGATTTTTGAGTTTTAATCCGTAAAATACTTAAGTGATGCATGGCCTATCTACATTTTTGTATGCAGGTTGAACATATCAACAGTGATCCAATGCTTAGTTCCTAATAAAAAAGACAGTCGTGGGTCTGGCGACAGAAGTGAAACCTAATAAAAATAATCATATCATTATTATCTTTAAAAGTTATAGCAGTGACGCAATCTAACTATTGTATACACTATACGATATGTAAAGAAAACCCTGTCCGATCCGTGAAGGTATTGTTAGGTGTCGATAAAAAATGGGCTAAACTTAAAAAAAGTCCCCCTAAAAAATAAATATTATTTCGCAAAAGGAGGTAAATTAACACATGTGCGGTAGACGAAACATGCGCAGGAGAAAGGGGGAAGGCACGCAGCACGTGGTCACATCTCTGTTCGCTCATAATAATACCTTCAAAAATGGTGTTGTTATTTATTAAAAAAAAAAAATTAGGGAAGTTGGAACAAATTCGCAAAAAAAAAAAAAAAGATTATTTCAAAATTCTTTAGTATTGTTACTATGATGCTTATGTAAAATTTCATATTTTATTTGGTCATGTGTTTACCTAACCTTTATTATCTTTATGGCTCGGACGGGGTTTTCTTTACATATTACACAGTATACATATGCATATCTCGCACAGTGTCAGGTCGGTCACGCTTACGCGAATTCAATGTTTTTTTTCCTCATCCAACAAAAATGCTAAACGTAGCTAATGAAGTCAGCTCAAAAAAAAAAAAAAAAAGAAAAATTAATTTAAATCTGCATCAATGAGTTCTTTGAAAATTTATTTTCTACGTTAATTCCGAAAAAATAACACTGCCACACAGCACGCAATACCAATGATGCAGTAAGTAATTAGTACAACATTTCGATTTCATGCAGAGCAAATGCAGTAACATACAAAAACATAGAAATTCTGTTTCCAGTTAACAAACTACTAAATGGACACTGCAGCCAAACCAAATTCAAATCCTTACACATACTAAATAACAGAAACGAGAATCATACATTATTTTTTCACTAAATACGAGAAAAAGTTTTTGACATTGTACACCAGCAAACCTAGAGAAACAACGAAGACTGCTTCGGTAACGTATCCCGCGACGATGTCCTGCAAGGTCTTCTCTTTGATGAGATCTGCAGGCTTCGGGTTACTATCAGCCACCTGAAATACATGAAAACATTTGATTACGAAACAGGCACCGCCACATTCAATAATTACTGTGAATGTCAATGAGAGCGCCAAACGCGGTCGATGTGTATGATCGAGTCTCGTAATGAAAACTTATGGTAGCTACACAGGAGTATCGTTCGTCTGCTGGCGAGGAGGACGTATGACATTGTTGTCATCGCGGGTATAACCTAGATGACACAGACCCAGACAAATAGAGGCCGATAGTTTGGTGAAGTCGGCTTGTGGATGACGACGATAGAGTTAAGAATTATTAAAGAAGCAATGTTCCTTCCTTACCTTTTTCAATATAATTTGCACTCTATCCGATGCTTTTCTGATATTGTGGATATTTGTGATCATTTTCTTTGCCGCCTTGTTCAATCGAATGGAAGCGTCTGGTGGTTCATTTTTAAATTGTTCCTGGATTTTCTTGTATTCACGTAGAATATATTGTAAGGTGGTTTCTAATACGTATATTTGGTGGAGATGGGATCCCAAAGCCGTTAAATAGTTTAGTATGCTGGAAAATAATATTTTATTAAAAATACTAAATAAATTCAGGACTCAACTGTTGAATGCAAAATAAACTAGGTACAGTAGTAGTTTGGGATAGCGATTAGATTCGAATTTATCGATATTATTTTTAGCTAATAAGCTGAACTATCCAAGATATCTAGGATATACAACATGTAACAAAAAGGGTATATACATACCAAGGGCATGGCATCTTTAGATGATACCAAACGACATCGGAAGGGTTTCAACTCAAAATAAAATACTCAAAAAATTGGTACCAAATTTTCGGTTTCGCGTGTTTCTTAAAATCAAATCATAACAAAAGTGGCAGCACACTACATACGTTAATAACTACTCGTTACCCGTCACGTTTCTTGCCAAAATCCAATAAATGTCTTCAATATCTTTGTGCGACTAGTATGATAGTAGCCTATCACAGGCGGTGTTTTTCCTCATAACTTTCTAACATAAAGAGATAGGATTAAAAAACCCTTCCAATATCGTTTGGTATCATGTAAAGATGCCATGCCTTTGTTATGTATATACCCTTTTTGTTACACGTTGTATAGAGGTCTAATAATGGTGGCATTGCAGTGAATGCCATTTTATGCGTACTTTCCAAATGGCCAGCTATTGAACATTTATAATTCGCCATTAGAATCAATACCACTCTTAATACATTATATAATCATCATAATCTCAGCGTTAATCCCAGTCGCAACCAAAGCTTCTTCAGCTTTGGAGTCTGGGGTCCGCTTTACCAGTCAAACTGCTGATTTTGGCTAAACTTCGATATTTTCCGTCAAGCGACTGCCGTGTGACCTCCACAATCCGAAGACGATAGCGAAGCATTGCAGTTAGACCAATTGTTGGACTTTTGAGGGCTCCAACAATCCGTAACGACTGCCACTAGACGTTCATATGGCAACTGGGACCAACGGCTTAACATGCTTCCCGAGTCACGAGCAGACAAGTGCGAGTATTCATATTCGACCATACAAATAATTGCACGCCTCCTTGAGCAGCGGCCGCGTTCGCTACCACTACGGCTCGGAGGCTGTCGTGTGTCATCAACTCAATTTTATGCGTATCTACTTTCCAAATGACCAGCTATTGAACATTTATCACTCAGTCAACAGGAGTAGAATCAATACCACGCTTAATACATGACATAATATTATAGTCATAACTACCTAAAATTTTCTGGCTTTTGAGCAGACATTCCGACAACAGCTTTAATTTTCCAGTTCCTTTTATGGAAGCTTCGAAGTCCACTCTTCAGTCTTTGTCGTTCGTACGGTAAATCTATTCCCAAATCTATCATATCCTTTTCTTCTAGCAACAGAAAGGTTCTCAAATCCATGCCAGTCTTCATAATGGTGGAAGCGATATTTTCCAGGTGCATACCGTATAAAAGATGCGGGATTTCGCTCTTGTAATCTAGCCTGTAAATAGTGTTAAACTCCTTTAAGAAAAACGAATTTCACAGTTTAAGATATTGCTATCACATTTTTAACAGGCTCTATTTTTCACATCATCATCATTTCAGCCGAAAGACGTCCACTGCTGGACATAGGCCTTCCCCAAGAATCTCCACGACGACCGGTCCTACGCCTTCCACATCCAGTGGTGTCCCGCGACCTTCACCAGGTCGTTGGTCCACCTTGTCGGGGGCGTATCCACGCTGTGCTATTTTTCACTGCACTGCACCATCCAATATCTTGTGACTGTTTCGCTTTCACGCCTAAACTACTAAGGGATTTGGATGAAATTTGGCATACAGGCAACCAACTAAATATTATTAACCACATAAATAGTATTAGTATATAGGATACTCTTTATCCCAATATTACATAAACTATTATTATTACTCCCACGCGATCAAAACTTACGCGGATGATACCGCAAGGTGCAGCCAGTTTATAATATAGACTAGCTTTCCGCCCGAGGCTTCGCTCGCGTGGAGTTCGGTTATATCGCGCTTTTTAGATTTCCTTCGGGAACATCAAATTTTTCCGGGATAAGGGGTAGCCTATGTTCTTTCTCAGGATCTAAAGATTGTCTGTGCCAAATTTCATCAAAATCGGTTGAGAGGTTTAATCGGGAAAGCGTAACAGACAGACAGACAGACAGACAGAGTTACTTTCGCATTTATAATATTAGTATAGTATGGATAACAAATATCGTATGAAGTCTTCTCTGTCCACAAACGATTTGATTGTTTAAGTATTGTGGATACCACAATAGTTAAATAATCAACCTGAATCATGTGATTCATAGAACAGGAAATAATCATCAACCTTTTATAGTCCCACTGCTGGGAACAGGTCTCCTCTCATACAGAGAAGGGTTGAGCGTAATCGCTTGCTTAATGCGGGGATTATTTATACCGCGTATATTATTACCGCGGGTATATTTTTTGCGGGTTATTTATTTATATATACTTTATTGTATAACACAAAAATACATAACATAAAAATACCCATATGTATGTATTAAGGGTCTCAAGACTAAAGTCGCTGAACTTAAGTGGGAGTGGGCAGGGCACATTGCTTTTAGAACCGATGGCCGATGGGGCAATAACGTTCTGGAGTGGCGGCCACGTATTGGAAGACGCAGCGTAGGGAGGCCCCCAACAAGGTGGACCGATGACCTGGTAAAGGTCGCGGGAAGCCGATGGATGCGGGCAGCACAAGACCGGTCTTGCAAGGTCAAACAAGCGTTGCTCAATGCGGGTTGGCGATTTCAGACTTATAAAGTCCAGGTTTCCTCAAGATGTTTTCCTTCACCTTCAGTCATTGGCGTCCAAGATATACTTAGAAAGTACATATAACTTTAGAAAAGTTACATTCGTACTTGCCTAACCTGGAATCGAACCCGCACCCTCATACTTGAGAGGCTGGTGTTTTAACCAATAGGCCACCACGACACTAGGACACACGAACAGGAAATGGGTTAAAATATAAACTATTTCAAGACAAACATTGAAGCTTAGCGATTAGCTTATTGATGCTTATGTATGTATCATGCCTTTTTGATTGGCACTTTCTTAGTATAGCTCACGACGGGAATGGTGCTGATAGTCGAAATACAGGGCTAGGCGGCGTAGTTCGCCTACAGACGCTAAACTCTATATTTGAATTGAAATTGTTACCACATGTCATGTACTGTAATACTAAGCTTTTGGAAATAAACTATTATTATTATTATGTAATTAAATACCTTCGCCTTTTCTCAATTCCTGGGTAAAAATCATGCCAAGACGTTAATTCCATATAAAACGAGTCTTCTTGTTCCTCCGGAATTTGAAGATGTTTTTTAAATATTTCAATAATGTTATTGTATTCATGTAACTCAGCCAGGTCTAAGGCTGAGCGGTTGTATTTGTCAACTTCCATCATTCGGGCGCCTCGGTCTATAAGGATTTCTAATATTTCTGGTTGATTGTGGTGAGCTGCCCAGAATAATGCCTGTAAATTAATTACTGTCAATTATTATCAAGTATGGCAAGTCACTTGTGATACAGATGCGAGCAGGTCAAGCTACCTGAAATGATCATAATTTTCCAATCAATTTTGAACCATGATGCTTAAAGTTGAAAATCTACTAAAAAAAATTGACAGATTGCAGTAGCTTGGTGTGCTTGCTTGATATGTACTATTGGGAAACCACATAAGCCCGTGCTTGAGCAGTTTCGGTTGTGTGAGGTGTTAGTACTGAAAAATAATTCCTATTAAAATAAATAAATATATACGGACAAAGCACACAGATTCAGCTAACCCCAAAGTAAGCTCAAGCCTTGTGTTATGGGATACTAACTCAACGATACTATATTTATAATAGATACATATATAGATAAACATCCAAGACCCAGGCCAATCAGGAAAAGATTGTTTTCCATCATGACCTGGACGGGGATCGAACCCGGGGCCTCCACGGCGTAGGCAGGCGTGTTGATCGCTGCGCCACGGCGCTCGCACCGAACTATAACTTAACACAGCAAAAATCGGTCTTGCTACAACAAAATAAAGTTAATGGTTTGGCACACAATCATAATACGAAAAACGGTAAGATCCTTTGCCCTGCAGTGGGCCAAAACAAGCTTATTATTGTAGGAATAAAGGTCTATTTTACATGGCAAGATAATATATAACCACAAATCAGTTTTAATCTAGTTATTGGATGCCATACTATTATTCTAGATAGTTTACAAAATAACTGTGTTTCGGAGACACAATTTTGATGTTCATCAGTGGTTGACTTAGGATATGTTAAAGATCCCAACGGGCAGCGCGGGACTACCGCATGGTGGGCTTCGCAGCGGCGTGCGCTCTGGCGGGCACCCCGCCTTGGGAGCTCGAGGCGTGGGTGCTCGCCAGAGTGTACGAGTGGACGGCGGGGCGCAAAGCGTTGGGCGAGCGTCCGGCCCCAGAGGTGAGGGAGGCCGTCCGGCGGGAGGCGAGGGACGCCATCGTCCAACATTGGACGCAGGACCTCGCCTCCGCGTCTTCGGCCGAAGTACCCTCGACGCCATCGGGCCGGTCCTGAAGGACTGGCTCGATAGGCGTCACGGGTTCCTCTCTATCCGTCTGGTGCAGGTACTCTCCGGTCACGGCTGCTTCGGCAGGTACTAGCACCGGATAGGACGAGAGGAGACACCGTCGTGCCACGGTGGCGGCGCGGCGGAGGACACGGCGGAACACATCCTCGCAGTGTGCCCGTCGTGGGCCGTGCCGCGCCGCGATCTTGTCGGGGCGGTAGGAGAGGACCTCTCATTGTCCGCCATCGTCAGAGCGATGGTGGGGAGCGAGGAGGTCTGGGCGGCGATGGCCTCCTTCTGTGAGGTCGTGATGTCGCAGGAGGCTGCGGAGCGCGAGCGGGAGGAGGACCCCCTCGCTCCGGAGCTCCGCAGGGGGAGCTGGGGCAGGAGAAGGCGGGATTTCGCCCGCTTTCTCCCTCCCTGAGGTGAGCGGTGGGCGTGAGGCACGGGGGTGCCCACGTCCGCCTTGCACCGCTCACCACGAGGGTGGCTGAGCCACGGCCCCTCCCTGTGGAGGGGCAAATGAGGGCCCGCCGTGTTAGGCGGGCATATCGCCGGCGGGGGGCTGGTAGCCAAAGCTCCGCTTTTTCCCAGTCCCCCGCCACCAAGGCGACGCCGGAGTGCCGCTGGGGTTTTTAATGGGTATACCGGGAGCCTCTCTCCCGGGGAGTCCCACATACCCCTCCCGTCGGGGGAGGATGCGTAATTGTCATTTCCCCAGCGAAAAAAAAAAGGATATGCTAAAAATGTATATCTATTATAAATTGGTGTAAAAAACAAATTGTTGACTTGATTGTGCAACAAACTTTACTTATCACTAACTAACTAGCTTGCTCTAGCTTATCACTAGCTAATTTGTCATATTTATGTGAATATATCCCAACTATTAAATTACTCCAATTCCAACTTCTTGTGTTGTGGGAGCATTTAAAAACATTAAAAACTCCTTTGGTTTATGGATGCATGCTGAATATAGAGCAATCTATCCCTTCTACAAATTAATAATAATATTTTCAATTCCTTGGAAAATTCAGCCCATTCACAGGCTGAATTTTCCAGTAGACAATAAGACTTCCCAATGTTAGAATATTTCGTTTCTAATAGGTTTGCTACTTTTGTTGAATAAAAACAAAACTATACTTACTGTCCAACCCTGCAAATCTCTTATTTCAATATTTACTTTCATATCTAACATTTTCTGCACAACGGCAACTCTGCCACAGCCAATGGCTTTCATTAGAGGAGTTTGTCCATAATTGTCAATACAATTTAGTTTACAGCCCTTCTCTATCAAATCTATAACAATGTTGTATATGGCTTCACTGCTGGCATTGCTGTTTGAGCAAGCACTCATAATGGGTGTCATGGAATCTGTAAAATAATTATTTAATTTTTTACAATTAATTACATTTTGACAATACTAATAGTATGTACCCTTTTGCAAGTGTATTTATGCAAAAGTAGTAAAAGCAGGTGTATATATGCAAAAGTAGTAAGAGAATATCTGTTTATGCAAAAGTGGTAAGACCATCTGTATTTAAGCAAAAGTAGTAAGAGCATGTGTATTTATGCAAAAGTAGTAAGAGAATATCTGTTTATGCAAAAGTGGTAAGACTATATGTATTTAAACAAAAGTAGTAAGAGCATGTGTATTTATACAAAAGTAGTACAGATAATGTGTATTTATGCAAAAATAGTAAGAGAATATCTGTTTATGCAAAAGTGGTAAGACTATAATTATGTATTTAAGCAAAAGTAGTAAGAGCACGTATATTTATGCGAAAGTAGTACAGGTAATGCATATTTATGCAAAAGTAGTGAGAGAATATCTGTTTATGCAGAAGTGGTAAGGTATTTAAGTAAAAGTAGTAAGAGCATGTGTATTTATGCAAAAGTAGTAAGAGCATGTGTATTTAAGCAAAAGTCACAAAACTGAAATGCTGAATACTAAGAAATTTCTCTTATCTGAACCAGACATTTTGAGTCTCAATATATTACAAACTTACCAGCACGATAGTTGGGATCCGCACCCTGCTCCAACAGATACTTAACAATATTATCTTGTGCGTGGAAACATGCATGCATTAGCACAGACCAGCCACTGTCTAGCTTTTCATTCAAATTATTATTTAATCCTGAAATAAAACAAAGATTTGATTGTTACTATACACACTTACACTAATTTACACCTTGTTCAAATGACAGAAACTATAAGTTCACCTTTCTTTGAATAATAGGCTTAATAAACTTATGTGCTTTATCATCAACGATTGCATCATTACTTACCATCAGGCGGGATCGTAGTAAAGCACTAGTTTACAATTATTAAAAAAAAAAAACCTAGATTACTAAAAGGGACCTTAGAATGTCACAAATTAGAAGAAAAAAAAATTTTTTTTTGGTTCTAGCTGCCCCATTTAAAACATAAGATTCCTGTTGATGATTTTTTGGTTACCTGGAAGACATTGCTTTAGCAATAAGGCCACCCATTGTATATTTTGTTGTGTTGAATGTATTTTTTTGGTGTACAATAAACTCATCATCATCAACCTTTTTTATCGTCCCACTGCTGGGCACAGGTCTCCTCTCATACAGAGAAGGATTGAGCGTAATCACTACGCTTGCTCAATGCGGGTTTGCGATTTCAGACTTAAAGTCCAGGTTTCCTTCACCTTTTAATCATTCATTGGTGTCCAAGGTATACTTAGAAAGTACATATAACTTAGAAAAGTTACATTGGTACTTGCCTAACCCGGAATCGAACCAGCACACTCATACTTGAGAGGCTGGTGTTTTAACCACTAGGCCATAAAGTATATATAGATAAATAGATATTTCCAGAAAATGCAATAAGTTTTATTGTTTGTGATAGGTATTGTCATAATATTAGCTCATTGAAGACTTCAGTTACCAAAAACTCAAGCTGATAAATGTATGAATAGTTTTATTATCAGTATCACACTCACAGATAATTATTTTCTGGGAATTAAACTATTGTAAAAATATAAAGCAGAAAATGTTTATAAGAAAATAGTTTTTACTTGTAGTAACAATTTCTTGGACTTCTGTCAAATTCCCATTGATGATCGCATCCTGTATGTCCATTTCGTGCTTCTTTTTTTCATTTGGCTGTTGGTGTTGGTAGTAATTTCTAGGCTGAAATATAAATAAATTTATTTGTTTTAATTATGTAATTTTAATGCAAAAAACTTTTTTACAAAAAAACAACCGACTTCCAAAAAGCACTACAAAGTGAAAAATAACTAATTTCGGAAGTCGGTGTCTTTGGTTTTGCATATTCGTTTTTGACACCGACTTCCGAAATTAGTTATTTTTCACTTTGTAGTGCTTTTTGGAAGTCGGTTGTTTTTTTGTAAAAAAGTTTTTATTTTACATTTTTTAGTTGTTAAAAGTAGGTACTATGTATTCAGTTGTATCCGGTCAGACT
Source organism: Sesamia nonagrioides (assembly GCA_017933935.1). Classification (NCBI taxonomy): domain Eukaryota; kingdom Metazoa; phylum Arthropoda; class Insecta; order Lepidoptera; family Noctuidae; genus Sesamia; species Sesamia nonagrioides. The sequence goes on along the minus strand of JADWQK010000835.1, from coordinate 838,788 downwards.
GGAAGCTGACGCAAATATAGTTGGGAAACAACGTAATTTTCTTTACTTTAATTTTTCCCCGTAAGTATTCTCTCAACTGCCTATGGTCTGCATCATCAAATTTACCGCAGACCATTATTTTAACCCAATGGGTGCAAAGGTCTCATCACTATAAATGAATTAAGTCCAACCACAAAGTAGCTACTGTAAACCGTTGAGGAGTTCCCGGAACTGGCCTCTGTCTTCATCATCAGAGCTCTTATGACAGTCACAACTCATCTAGGTGTAAAGTTCTTATCAATACAAATTAATCGAGCCCAAACGCAAGGTCGCGCTGTGAATTGTTGAGGAGTTCCTTCGACTGTGATCTACTCCAGACCTTTATTAAATTGTAGTGCTTTAAAATATTTAATGAAAATGCTAAGAAATGCACTAGTCGCCTGCAATTTTTGAAAGTTTCCCTTGTTTTCTCTGGTCTTCCACCATCAAACCCTGATATCCTTATCATGGGACCACCTTGGGATCGTCTTCTTTCCAACAGTAAAAGAATTATTAAAATCGGTTCATAAACGACGAAGTTATGCGCGAACAAACATAAAAAAAAAAGCATATATATGGTCGAATTGAGTAACCTCCTCCTTTTTGAAGTCGGTTAAAAAGGAATATCCACACTAATATTATAAATACGAAAGTAACTCTGTCTGTATGTTACGCTTTCCCGCTTAAACCTCTCAACCGATTTAGATGAAATTTGGTACAGACAATCTTTAGACCCTGAAAAAGGACATAGGCTACCTTTTATTGAAAAATTTGATATTCCCGAGAGAATTCTTAAAAGCGCGATATAACCGAATTCCACGCGGGCGAAGTCGCGGGCGGAAAGCTAGTTCTAGATATTTAGATATAAGTGACATATTCTTCCGCTTGTTGCATTATCTAATAGTAACTTACATTCCAGTTATCAAGGCCCACACACAAATTGTACACTAGGACTAGGTGCGGTAACCAAAACCCATAACAGAAGACAGAGTATAGGTGTAGAATGTGAGCATTGAGTAACTATATCATCATCATCATCATCAGCCTCTACTAAAAGTAACTATATACTGATCTTAAAAGATTTGCTACTTCAACAGAGATTTTAGTTGTGTCAAATTGTTTAAATGATTACAACAAGGCTAATTTGACCATGGTGTCTGTATGACATTCAATATAGGCTCATTTTTTACTGATAATAAGACGTCTAGTAGGTAACACTGACGCTGGAAATAAACTTGAGATCGACCCAGATCTAGGACTAACAATACCTCAGGACTTAGGTTTGTTTTGGGTTGCACAAAATGTCTTTTGAATGAGCTTACTGATTACCCAGGTGTATTATGTTGCCAATTATTACAATTACAATGTATACTAGACCAATAGTTACCGGCTTTTCGTAGAAACCGTAGTCTTCGTCGCTGTCCGAATCTGAATCCCCGCCGGGTCTACCAGGTAAATATTGAGCCATTATGTTTTTACTTCAAATCATAAATTATACGTTGCTTTTGCCGTTTTTATACAATTTTTAATATAAATTGTTTAGCTGGTTTAGGTTAGGTTTCCAATTCAAAACAATATTTTTTTGTCTATTGACAGTGACAGGATTCTGAATTCTGATTTGGTTCGTTTTCGTTTCTTTCCGTTCTACTGAACGGAAAAGGCAAAGGCATAGTACGTCATACAGCCTAGTCTTTAGTAAATTTTTTCTTGAGTAGTTTTCTATTTCAATTTATCCTAATTTATCCTAACTTATCCTAGCTTAACCTAACTCCTTTCGTTTCCCGCGTGTGGCCGATTAGGAGGGGTTTAGCGTAAAGACAAGATGTGGCCACTATGCTACAATATTTCACTGTTCTTTATGAATTATTCACTGAATGCACTTTTTACTGCATAAATCACGTGTTTTTATTTAGTAAACAACACTATAAATAATTTTAAAAGTACAATGAAAAATGAGCGTGACACTCATCTTGACATTCCCGCCAAAACTCAGGATTTACCCTAATATTATTATACTCTTTGCTCAGGATTCTGAGTTCTGATTTGATTCTGACACCTGTCAGACAAGTGACTTTTTTTTTTAAGTTTCTGGCTCGGGTGCTGTCCCTTAAGGTTTACACATATACAAATGACGGACATGCCGTACGCGTATAATCTGCAGTATTTTTTGGTTTGAAAAGAGTGAGAGAGACCACGTAATTTTGTTTACTTTAATTTTTTTCCGTACTTTTGACCAATTTCTATAAAATTCCTATGAGACCAAAATGCAAGTACCTATGAACAATTCTAGACATGACGCGATTGCACAACTTAAATTCAGTCTTGATTTTAATTGATTGTTGCTTAAGCGTGACGAGTAGGTAGCGATTGCCCTATGTTAAACTTCAATGTTGTAAATTTTTGATGAATTCCCTCGACTGCCTATGGTCTTCATCATCAGATTTAGTCCTTACGCGGACCATCATTTTAACCCATATAGGTGCAAAGTTCTCATCATTTTAACCCATATAGGTGCAAAGCTCTCATCAATATATAAATGAATTAAGTCCAAACACAAAGTGGCTACTGTAAACCATTGAGGACTTCCCTTATTTGTACTTCATCTTCATCATAAGATCCCTAATGACAATCACAATACATCTAGGTGAAGCTCTTATCAATAGAAAATTATCAAGCACAAACACAAGGTAGCTGCTGTGAATCGTTGAGGAGTTCCCTCGACTGTCTCTTGGCTTCATCATCAAATCTAATGCAGACTTTGCTGCAAAGTTCTCATGAATAAAAATGAATGCCCAAGCATAAGGTAGGTAACTATTATAAACCGTTGAAGGGTTCCCTAAACTGGCCTTTGTTATCTCATCTAGGTGTAAAGTTCTTATCAATACAAATTACTCAAACACAAACGCAAGGTATGAGAAGGAGGAAGGAGCCCTAAGCCCAGCAGTGGGACGATAAAAGGTTGATGATGATGATGATGATGATGAAACGCAAGGTAGCTGCTGTGAATCGTTGAGGAGTTCCCTCGACTACATATCTAGGGTCTTCGTCATAAGATCTACTGCAGACATTCATTTTAACCCGCATGGGTGCAAGGTTCTCGTCGATATAAATGAATTAAGTCCAAACACAGAGTAGCTTCTGTAAACCGTTAAGGAGTTCCCGGAACTGGAATTGGCCTTCATCATCAGAGCCCCTAAGACAGTCACAACTCATTTAGGTGTAAAGTTCTTATTATCAATACAAATTATTAAGTACAAACACAAGGTAGCTGCTGTGAATCGTTGAGGAGTACCTTCAACTGTCTCTCGGCTCCATCATCAGATTTACTCCAGACCTTTATAAAATTTTAGTGCTTTATAATACTAATGAAAATACTTAGACATGCCATAGTAGCCCCTACGATTTTTGAAAGTTCCCCTTGATTTCTCTGGCCTGGCCAGATCCTGACCTGGTGACTATGGGATAGTGTTTCTCAATTCTCGACCTTTTTATTTCCCGGAGCAAAAGTATTGTCGACAACTTCTTCTTCTTCTTCAGCCTATAGATGTCTACTACTGGACAAAGGCCTCCCCCAACCACTTGCTTTCCACGTTGACCGGTCTTGTGCTGCCCGCATCCATCGGCTTCCCGCGACCTTCACCAGGTCATCGGTCCACCGGTCCAAAACCAATCGGTTCTACCAGCAATGTGCCCTGCCCACTGCCACTTAAGTTTAACGACTCGCAGAGCTATGTCGGTGACTTTGGTTCTTCTGCGGATCTCCTCATTTCTGATTCGATCACGCAGAGAAACTCCAAGCATAGCTCTTTCCATTGCCCTTTGTGTAACTCTGAGCCTTCGTATAAGGCCCATTGTGAGCAACCACGTTTCAGTTCCGTAAGTCATCACTGGCAACACACACTGGTCAAAGACTTTAGTCTTCAGACACTGTGGTATCTTGGACGACGAGAAGAGGTAGTGTAGCTTCTACTACTTCTTAGTTTATAGAGCTGGATTCGACGAGACACCTCTTTCTCGAAGTTGGACCCACCTAGTTGGACTGTTTGTCCCAGGTATATATACTCGTCAACAACTTCGAGTGCAGAGCAACCAACTAGAACTGATGTGGGTGCGACATGATAGTTCGACATGATCTTCGTCTTATCCATGTTCATCTTTAGACCCACTTGTTGGAAAGATCTGCTGAGGTCATTGAGCATTTTGCCCAAGTCTTCCAGGGTCTCAGCCATGGCCACGATATCATCTGCAAAACGGAGATTAGTGATGTGCTCGCCGTTGATGTTGATGCCAAGTCCTTTCTAGTCCAGGAGCTTGAAGACATCCTCCAACGCAGCAGTGAACAATTTGGGAGATATGACATCTCCTTGTCTCACTCCACGCTGGAGTTGGATCGGTTCCGACTTCCGAGTCCTGATCCTGAAGACGGACTGACATGGTGGCGTTTTTGTACAAACACTTTATCACCTCAATGTATCGATGGTCAATTTGGCACCGCTGGAGAGACTGTAGCATCGCCCAAGTCTCGATCGAATCGAAGGCCTTCTCATAGTCCACAAACGCCAAGCATAGTGGTTTATTTTAGTTGGATAACTTGCCGCAGCGTATGTATGTGGTCTATGGTGCTAAAGCCTTTTCGGAAGCCTGCTTGTTCGGGAGGCTGGAAGTCGTCGAATCTGCGAGCGAGACGATTCGTGATGACCCTAGAAAACAGCTTATAGACATGGCTCAGGAGGGATAGCGGTCTGTAGTTTTTCAGGAGGGTATTGTCACCTTTTTTGAAAAACAACACCACTACGCTCCTGTGCCACGCCTTAGGCGTTTCGCCTTTAAGTATGACGGAATTAAATAGCTTCTGAAGCGCTTTAAGAACCGGTTGGCCACCCGCTTTCAGAAGCTCAGCCGCAATTCCATCATCTCCAGTCGCCTTATCGTTCTTGAGCTGTTTCAGGGCCATACTAATCTCGTACAGGCTGACGTCCGGGATATCGTCGGTGTAGTGTCGGGTTAGTCTGGCTCTAGGATCATTAGCCAGGCTTACAACAGGTGCGCGTGTTGATGTGTATAACTCTCCGTAGAATTTCTCAATCTCACCCAAAAGCTCGGGCTTGGAAGTGACGATCCTACCATACCCAGTCTTCAGCTTCGCAAGTAGGCTCTGTCCAACAGACAAATCTCGTGCGAACATTTTGGAGCCTTTGTTCCGCTCGATAGCCTCATTAATACAATTTGTATTAAATTGGCGTATATCGCGAGTCAGAGACTTTGAGATTTGTCTGTTAAGGCATCTCTTCTCTTTTTCTTCTTCTCGCTGACATTATGTAGTCTATCTCGTTTTTGGTCTGACCATCGGGGCTAATCCAGGTCCACTTGCGGTGCAATGGTTTCTTGAAAAAAGAATTCATCTCAAAGAGTCCTTCCTTTTCCATGAAATCCATTAGCATCTGGCCTCGGTGATTCCGATTTTCAACTCCAAATTGCCCCACTTTCGTCTCGTTCGCCTCTCGCATGCCCAGTTTTGCGTTAAAGTCCCCCATGACAACAGTGTAGTGGGTTTTGGAGGAATGTATGGCTCTACTAACGTCCTCATACATAGCCTCCACCTCATCGTCGGAGTGTTTAGACGTCGGGACGTAGACCTGTATAACCTTTAACGAATATCTTTTGGTTATTCTGAGTACAAGGTACGCCACCCGAGTCGAAAGGCTCCCGACTTTAATAATGTTGTTCACGAGGGACTTGTGGACAATAAACCCTACGCCACCCTGGGACAGCTGGTCGCCTTCCCGGAAATAGAGCAGGTTGCCAGACTTCACGATTATCGAGTCCTCTCCCTCTCTTCGGACTTCAGATAACCCCCCAATGTCCCAGCGCAACCGGCTCAGTTCTTCCTCCAGTTCGACAATCTTCTCATCGGTCCGTAGTGTGCGCGTGTTATATGTTGCCAGGGCCAAAGGTCGTCGTTGGTGATGGTAGCCGGATCTCTGCCGGAGATTCTTAGCACCCCTTGCTCCGCCGTAACCGAGTCCGCTACCGTAGACTGGAATAGCGGAGCTGCCGGGGACTAGGGCCTGGGCTGTGTCGTGTGCATCATTGGGGGGGTTTGCCATAATCCCCACGCTTGGCAGGCGGGTTGGGGATCGCAGTGATTTGATATTCCACAGGAGAAGCGCTGCTGCCCGCTTCCCTGGTGAGAGTTCCCTTAGTCGCCTCTTACGACACCCACGGGAGGATATGGGTTGGTGTTATTCTAAGCCCGGCACCACACGGGGCCACGGGGTCGACAACTATTTTCCGGGAATTCCCGGGTTGTCGAGACATATAGAAATTTATTAAAATATGTTTGGTTTAACAATAAAATTACGCTTTTTATGCAATATTCAATAACATTTATTTTTAGTTTAATGTGACTATAACTTAAGTAAGTATATAAAACTTTATTTGAGCGAAATAAACTCTAGCGAGATATTTTGTAATAAATAGTCTTCTTCTTTGAAAAAAAAACAAATAAAATATCTTCTAAAAATAATGTCACCATGTCACCATAATAAAATTTAGTACTTTACATACTAAATAACTTACTTTAGTCTCTGTCTATACTACCTACAAACTTTCCAATTATGTAACAAGATGCGATAGTTTTTCAATTAGGTATAAATAAAACAATCAGACTAGCTTCATAATTACGAACAACAACAAGGTACAGGTAACTTAGTTTAGTCCAACTTTTCAATATTTGTTATAAATTATCATTTTCCATTGCGTAAGTAAACATAAGAACCTAATAATTAATTAAAAATGTTAGATTAATTACAATTACAATTTAAAGTGGAACCTGCTTCAAAAGCTAATCCACTATGTCTTTGAAATAAACCTTTAAACATACGAGGGCAGTTATAGCATCATCTGAAACGCACCCATGATACAGGAGAAATTCCTAGTGTGGGGCAATGATTCATTTTTTAATAAAAAAAGAAATTATTGCTGTGTAGTGTCTGTGGCTGCCATTTCAATAGCTTATTTTAGTTTCAGCTCAAAGGATGTGGCTTGTTCGAATTGCTCGTTTTCTGATGTCTGTATTAGAGTGTCATCTTCATGTAAATTAGAGCTTCTAGGGAATAATCTATTTTACGGTTTTATTTTTGTTCTGCCCGTTCAGCATTTCTCGATTTCTCGATCACATTTTTCTCGTCTCGAGTAAGGCAAAATTTCCCAGGAATTTTCGGTTCGAGAACTCTAGAAGAGAAACCCTACTATGAGATCACCTGAAAAGGATACCCTTTCAAACAAAAAAGAATTTTGCAAATCGGTTCAGGCGTCTTAGAGTAGGTAATCGGTGAACATACATAAAAACAAAAAACAAATACTTACGACGAATTGAGAACCTCCTCCTTTTTTTGAAGACGGTTAAAAAAAATATAAATAAATAGGGGGAATACAACAAGATGTGATTTTTATATGTTTTAGTATGGAACCCTTCGTGCGCGAGTTGGGCTCGTACTTGGCCGGTTTTTCACGTAGTCACTTAGGTAGGTACAGCTTGGATTTGAGTAAACTCAAGTAGGTATGCCAAAATTGTTTTCATGAAAAAGAGCTAATGGGTCTTAAGACAGTTTCCTTGTATCTCTCTAATGGACTCTGATTTTCCCGTTCTGTCCCGTTAAAAATAAACCCACTATATAAGTACTTACCTACTGTTAACCGAATAAAGGGCACGCTGCTAACCGCTGCTTATTAGTCTTTTTTAAAGGTCTCATATTTCCTGAAACTTATGCAATGTTGCTATTTATACAATATGTAAAGAAAACCCTGTCCGACCCGTAAGGATAATAAAGGTTAGGTAAACACTTGACCAAATATAATATAAAATTTTACATAATCATCATAGTAGTACTAATGAATTTTGAAATAATCCTTTTTTCCCGGGAATTAATTCCAATTTCCCCGAAATCTGGTAATTTTTAAAAAAGTGACAACTCCGATATTATTATAAGCGAATAGCGACGCGACCACGTCACAGGTGCCGCGTGCCCTGCCCCCCGCCACCCGCGGAAGGGGTTGCTTACAGCACATGTATTAAGTTACCTCTTTTTGCGAAATAATATATTTTTTTTTTTGGGGGATTTTTTTTTAAGTTTTGCCTGTCTTTGTGGGCATTATGGGAATCAGTTATCGATACCTAACAATACCTTCACGGATCGGACAGGGTTTTCTTTACATATTGTATATTTATTTCATGCGACTCAGGTCTATTTATCTTTACCTAAACATACATATTTTTATTATAAAATAGTACTTCGTAAAGGACCAGCGGTAATTCACACCAGAACAGCTTCTAATGATAACATTAGAAGCTGTCCAAAGCACAGGTGCGTTCGTTTGTGGAGTACTGCAGGCATATTTGGGCTGGTGCTGCAAAATGAAACCTGGCCGCTTTGGATTCAGTGGAGAGGCGTGAGAAGAGGCTAATTGCTGACCCAGATTTAGCTCAAAAGGGTGTCCAAAGCAAATTATTGGACCTGTTCTTTTGTATGGCAGTGAGGCGGTACCCGTGCTTGAGCGACAGAAGCAAGAGCTTTGTATCACGGAGATGAATTTGCAGCGGTGGATGTGTGGAGTTTCACGTAAAGACCGCATCAGGAACTCCCACATCCGTGGTAGTCTTCATGTCCGTGACATAGCAGACAAACTGCAAGAGGGTCGCCTACGCTGGTACGGTCACGTCTTACGAAAACATGTTACGTGGGTAACAAATGTCTTGCCATGGCACCTTCGCCGGGCCGGAACAAGCGAGGTAGACCAAAGAAGGCTACGCATTGTAAGAGATTACATGCGTGCCAACAATCTCACACAACGGGATGCCAGAGATCGTACGAAATGGAGGCGAATATGTATGAAAGCGGACCCCGGGCTCCAAAGCGAAAGCCGGGGATGCAACCGGGATACGCTGAGATTCATCTCAGCGTATAATCCCAGTTTCCCGGTCAGGCTTGGAGACCATAATCATCATCAGATAATGATAGTCTCGAAAGCCTGGAGCACAGGTGAAGAGTAGCCAGCCTGTCGGTGTTCTATGAGATGCATTTTGGAGAGTGTGCGAGGGAATTGAATGGTTTAATTCCCCCACCTCCGTTCCATCATCGGACGACCCGTCCCACGTCGAGTTTCCACACTTACGTTGTTGACACCACAACGATCTGAACGAAGCGTTTCGCCTCTTCTTTTATACCTCGTACATCGAGGGACTGGATCAATTTGCCAGCGGCGGTGCTTACGTCGGACTACAATTTAAGTGTCTTCAAGATTCGATTGCATCACTGCTTACCATCAGGTGGAATTGCGATCAAGCACTAGTTTATAATATAATATAACTAGCTTTCCGCCCGCGGCTTCGCTTGCGTGGAGATCGGTTATATCGCGCTTTATAGATTTCCCTCGGGGATATCATTTTGTTACGGGATAAAAAGTATAATATGACCCTATTATTTAATCCGGACTTCTAACTTTACGCCTGCAAAATTTCAAAGCAATCGGTTCAGTAGGTTCAGGTCACTTTCCGATTTATAATATTAGGTAGTATAGATTAGTAAGGATTAAAAAAAAAAAACTTCACTACCTACTACTAGCATGTTCTTGTGTTCAGTATGCTTATGAGTTTTCATTACCAGTCTCGATCGTCGATATCGAGCGCGTTTGGCGCTCTCATTGGTTGAGAATCCTTGACAATCTTGAAGCGGGCCAATCGATGAGCCAAACGCGCTCGATATCGACGACCGAGTTTCGTAATGAAAACTCATACTAGGCCTACTGTGGTATTACTTTATCACTACATATTATAAAACAAAGTCACTTTCTCTTTCCCTATGTCCCTTTGTATGAGTAAATCTTTAAAACTACGCAACGGATTTTCATGCGGTTTTTTAATAGATAGAGTGATTAAAGAGGAAGGTTTATATCCAAAATAATATCCATTAGATTGTGGAGAAATAATATTATTTTCGAAATACTATGGTTTAGAAAATCTATTATTTTTGAGGTTTCTAATGTGATGTCGTAAACAAATACCTACATTTTTCCGCGTTTGCAGTGAAACGCAGGCTGAACCCTACGAGATTTATCAAAATATTATACTAAATATTGTACACATTGATAAGGTCTACAAAAAAGTCCACGATGGTATATGTTTATCTCTCGTGGATATCCCACAATAACATTTTTTTGTCATTTTTTTTTTACGACAAATACCGGCTAATTTTCAAAGCAATTTTAACCAATTTAATACCTTAAATACATTGTTGATTTAATATAGATCTATATCACATATGATTCTAATGAATATTTTTGAAGATATTACAGATTTAAAAATTACGGGGTGTCGCGCTTGCGGCGGTTTTTTTATACAACGTTCGCAGTTTTTCTGTAATGTATTTACACGTATTCTCTGTATATATCTGTATGTATTTAGCCGGGGCAGGTCGCTAGTTTACAATATAAATCTATGGTATATAACCTACCACGCCTTCCTATTTTTTTTTTGGTAACTCATGGTAGTGGGTGCATATATTTGTACAGATTTTCGTAAAGGTTTATCAGGATCTTTCCAAGGTTGTAGGTATCCATATTTTCGAGGTGCAGGCAGCACCTACTGCATAAATAAACGGAAGTTCAAACAATCAACACGTTTGCAATTATATTTGTTACCGAACCTTAATATCATCTTGCAAAGATAGATATTTAAAATACGTCGCTAAGAAGTTAGTTAAAATAAACTCAGTTACCTAACTACATATTTTAAACTAGCTTTCCGACCGCGGCTTCGCCCGCGTGGAGTTCGGTTATATCGCGCTTTTTAGATTTCCCCCGGGAACATCAAATTTTTCCGGGATAAAAGGTAGCCTATGTTCTTTCTCAGCGTAGGGAGACCCCCAACAAGGTGGACCGATGACCTGGTGAAGGTCGCAGGAAGCCGATGGATGCGGGCAGCACAAGACCGGTCAGCGTGGAAAGCCTTGGGGGAGGCCTTTGTCCAGCAGTGGACATCTATAGGCTGAAGAAGAAGAAGAAGAAAAAAACTAGGAATTGTTTGTACCTACACGAAATTAAAAAAATGCTTTGTGTTTGCCTATTTACCTTTGAAAACAAAAGCGATGAGTCTCAGTCAATTTGAAGAAAGCCGACTAAAAAGTCTGAAGTACAATTCACGAGGTTGGGAGTTATTCTCCGCGTCGAAAGGTAAGGATAATAGGCAACAGTTCCAATTAGACGACGAGGGCGTTTGTTAACATTTAATTAACGTCAGAGAGCTATTGTGTTGGCGGCGCAGACACCAGAGCCGGGCTTCGTTGCTATGTCTTGATGAGCTGCAGTCACAATGTTTCCAATTACAACAGTTTTTTAGAACCCCACATCGCCTTACTAAGCCGTTGGAACAATGGGTGGGTCGGTTTTTATGCTGAGACGTTATTAAACGTTAACTTCAAGAGTTTCATAAACAAACTACTACTGTACTCTAATTAGATAACATACTTTTGTATAAAAAGTACAAGTTATCAATGTATTTTAGTAATATTATACATATATGTACATTGTAAATACGGGAAAGTTTGTAGGTTTGTTTATTACTTGTTCACGCAAAAATTCCTGACCGAATATGGATGATATTTGGTACACAAAAAAATATAACCAGTATTAACATAGGTATAGGATACTTTTATCGCTATATACCTACGGGATTAGAACTTATGCGGGTGGAACCGCAGGGCGCAACTTGTTATACATTTTTTTTGTGAATGCGAAACCCGAAACACGTGTCCAGTATTTTTAAGTAAAGAATCTATGGACAAAATTTCAAAAAGATATCATGAAAAACCACAAAGTTATGAGCTTGTTACCCTACTTGGCTGTCTCAACAAAAATATGGTCCACGCTCCGCTCGGGCGAGCGAGCGCTGTGCGATGACCTCTGGCATTAGCTGGTGCACGAGCGCGGAGTGCTATAATCTACTGTGCGCGCTTGGTAACCGCACTGCAACAATTTCTAAATGTATTTGAGAAAAAATATAACATGGTATAACAATGATTGGAATCGATTCAGTTGCTTATTCCGAACAAACTATATTTAGGTTTCGCATAAGCAAAAAATAACGTTGTATAATGTAGGTATCTTGGATGCAGCAAAAATAAGAAGCACGAAGTTCCTACGATCTAAGTACATATGCTTATCTACTTAATAATTACTAAACCGTTTTACCCAAAAAAAAAATCATAGCTTGTGTTTAGAGTGATTGATAATAGAGTTCAAAAAAAAAACGCAAGGAAGCAAAATAGTCACAAATATAATTGGACCGTAATTTTTTACTGGTAAAAGAAATGTTTGTGAATGTAATAGGCATTTTTCTCAGCGACGTAGAAGGTAAAAGATTTGATTTATCGTACCTAGTTGGTTGGTGAGGCGCGCTGACCACCCGGCCGGCCGGTCCGCTGCAGGGCCGCTCGCCGCCCGCCCGGACGCGTTATTAAACTTTTCCCCATATTAAACATTCCGGAGACGAATACATTTTATTGTTGCCTCGGACCGACGTCAGAAGCCCCTACAAAGCGAAACTCAAAGACGGCAATTGCGAAATAAATTGAAAGCAATTTGATATTGCGTTGTAAGTAATAGCCGTCAGGACCCACAAGTCTGTAAAAGACATTTTGTATGCAATTTAGAAAAATTTCAACGGGTCATTTGCTTGTAGCTTTTCGGTTGAATGGTGAGCGGGAGATTTATGGTTTACTGGTAATAGATGGACTTATGAGTTGTTATACCCATACAATGGAATCCTAAATCTTCGAGTTTGTTCAGCGAACGTAATACGTTTACATCTGAAGACGTATAAGCAAACATTGATGTAATTATTATAAACTCACTAACTCAGAATACGTACGTATACAGTATATGTATACAGACTTATTTGTAGGTATAGATAAACCATCCAATTAGACTGGTTAAGCTTTGTTAACTTTTAATTAAAGGAGTTGTGTATAGAATACAGTAAAGGACTACCAAGTTACAGGGACTACTCTTTTGAAGCTGTTACAATGCCGTCGTAGCGTATTTTATTACAGTTACAATACAGCTACTATTCTGTAGTTGTAACTATAATTAATTTGACATATATTAATATATCAACTTACTACGAATTAGACGACACGGTTGGCGCAGTGGCTGAGCGATCGACAGCTGGATTGGGACATATATTCGTATGGCCTACAGGTAGTTGTTCCGGGTCTGGATGTTTGTGTATATGAGTTTCAATGTTTGTAAACGCACCCATGTGGGAGATCGTTTTTTTAAAAAGAGAATAAATAGACATCAGGAAGCATAGATAATAATTTGATCTGTGAAATAAATAACGGCTGTAGATCTTGCACATAATATGGTAGGTATTGTTAACTTACTGCGGAGAACAATAAACAAGATGATTTAAAATTGCTGTATTTCCGTGGGTGTGTGATATTGTTTATTTTGCAATACCCTCTGTGCCTCGGAAAGCGCATTAAGCCGCTGATTCCGGCGCTGGTCGCGGCATGATTCGTGGACCTTTGACAGTCGTTACTGCTCTGAAGAAGCCCTATAGTCTGACAACCAATCTTACCAAGGATTACTGCATTAATCAGTAATCGGGTCGTGGAGGTCACACATGCAGTCGATCCATGTAACTTACTGGTACTCAGCAGCATTCGGTTAGACTGGAGCCGAGTCCAAAATGGATGGGAAAGGACTAAGTAGACATGCGATGACAGCACTAGGTTGATCACTATCTCTAAAACTAACTCTAGGTGCAAAGTTGTATAACTTGATGTTTTTCTTCCTCTTTGATATATCTTGATGAGCAAATGAGGGGGCCCACCACGATATGTAGACCCTCATGGGCTTTCACCACCTATGGCCGGCGGTGCGGGATTCACATAAGCATTCACTGGACCCCCCGACAGGAGTAGACCCGCTGTTTCTCCCATTTCCCCGTGCGACCATTCGCGTAATGCTTGTACCCACTCTCGGGTGGCACGCGTGAAACATTGCGGTGCCGACTCGGCCTTGTCTGTTCGAACGACTGACGCACCTAGTCCGACGCCCGCAGGTCATCTCTCATGAAGGTCGTAAATTGTTTTGCGCCATTCTCGGACGCTTGGTGCGTCTCCTGCAAGAGGGGAGAGAAGATGTGGTTTCTCTCTCCAGTTGACAGAAAATTTTTAGCTCCCAGCAATAACAATGAATATTAATTCTACACCTGCCTATAGACCTTAGGTGCATTCTTTCGAAATCTACAAATGTAAAAGTATTAATTCTGTCTACATTTAATTGTTTTTTCGTCCCAGTCCATCTTGTAGACGTCTTCATCAGACGCGGCCTAATCCGAAATCTCATTTCCGACGAATAATTGTAGGAAATAGAGCGAGCCTCTTTGGCGTCGTACTGAAAAAACCCTTGAGAGGAGATACACGTTATTTAGCCCCTTTCAAGAATAATGAAAAGTTCGCAAATTATAAAATTTAAGAGTTTATTTGGATTTTGTATTTTTTTTACTGCGGTATTTATCTAAAGATGAAAAGAGATTGCATATACATTGGGCCGTTAAAATTCCGGTATTCCGCTTATAAAAAGTGTTATAGTTTTTAAATACACAACATTAATCCGTGAAACTGTAGTATGTTATAGGTGACTGATTTATACATAACATGTTAGTAATCATCATTATCAACCTTTTTATCGTCCCACTGCTGGGCACAGAGACCTGTGCCCAGCAGTGGGACGACTCTCATACAAAGAAGGGCATGTTAGTAAGGTAAGAGTACCTATTTCCGTTAATGTCCCAGTAGCCGTTAACTAGTCAGTTTTTTAATATTAGCGTCTTTCTAGCAAACCTAAATTAAAATTTGCAAATGGCAATTTATTCTTGGTACTATTTTATACAATTCTGATGGCGACAGTCACCAAAAAGTTTAATAATGTAAAAACTATGAGAAAATAAAAGTACGTTATAGTAAAATTATCTATAAGTACAGAGTTCTGTCAGTGAACTACGAACCCACCCGGTCGCAGAAATTATCTAGCCATACTTCGACGGATAAAATTAAGGTAAAAGTGTTAAGTTTTTTAATAAATTGTGTATATTATTTAACGATTTAATCTATAAATTGAGGTAAATATCATCGAAAAGTAAATAATTTTGCATGTTACATCTATTGGTACACTCAAACCCCTACTTGACCTAGTAGGTACTCGGTAAAAATGTGCGATTTTTACCGGATATTGGTACACTATCAAACCGGTAACATACGTTGCACCAAAAGCCGTTATTCTGTTCTTATTGCTTTGGAATAGGTCTCATTTTTCTTTGAAACTGAAGATTATACTAAATATTTTCTGCCGGATACGGGGGCATGCCTTAACAGCTGCATTTAAATCCGTCATAGTCCTTATTGTCTTGAATTAAGCATTATTTTCCTTTGAATCAATAGGATGTAGTTACTGGGCATTTAGTTTGTTTTGGTACCACGTGAATTTGGTTGCGATTTTTTGTATGGTTTACCACTTTTTGTACCGGTTGCGTTACAAGCTTTTCTTGAATCAGCTATAAAGTATATAAAAAGCCTATTGCGACTAGAACGTGAATAATTTTTTTGGAAATCAAAAAATTAAACACGTTTATTTGTTAGCAGATGGTAATTTAATTATTTAAACATTACTTTGGGATTTAACAGCATAGTGGCACACCGTGGTATACCTACCATGCTGTTAAATCCCAAAACCATGTTCAAATAATTGAATTACCATCTGCTAACAAATAAACGTGTTAAATTTTTTGATTTCCAAAACAAGTTATTCACATTCTAGTCGCCATAAGCTTTTTAGTACTACCATTTGCTCCATGCTACTCCAAACAGTACGGTATATGGTAGTATTTGTACCATATACCGCACGGTACTCCAAACAGTACGGTATATAGTAGTATACCGTACTGTTTAGAGTACCATGGAGAAAATGGTAGTACCTAGCTGAAACTGAAGCAAGGGCGAAAAGCTACCGCCCGGCGTGGGGTCTTGGCGGTGTCTCTAGACATTGCCAACGCCTTCAACATCCTACCCTGGAGTTGCATCAGGAAGGCATTCCGGTATCACCGGATGCCGACCTATCTCTGTCGAGTGGTCGAGGCCTATTTGACGGACAGGGCTATAATCTACCCCGGTCACCAAGGAGTGTGGAACCGGCGAGAAATGTCGTGCGGTGTTCCACAGGGATCGGTCCTGGGACCGGCGCGCAGCACCCAGCCGTACCCGATGTTCCACAGATGCCTGTGGAACATCGGGTACGGCTGGGTGCTGCGCGCCGACCTCCCTATCGGCGTCAGCGTAGTTTGTTACGCTGACGACACGCTAGTTCTGGCACAAGGGAGGTCGCACCAGGTGGCGGCTGACGCAGCGATCCTCGGGTTTGCAACAATCGTCAACAGGATCCGGCAATTGGGACTCGAGGTGGCCTTGCAGAAGGCCGAGGCCATGTGCTTTCACGGTCCTCAGAATGCGCCACCGTCGGGTTCCCACATAACGGTAGGAGGGGTTCACATCGGCGTCGGGTCGACGATGAAGTACCTGGGACTCGTCCTCGACAGCCGGTGGAACTTCGAGGACCACTTCCGACGTTTGGCACCCAGACTGGAAGGGGCCGGGGCAGCCCTGAGGCGGCTCCTCCCCAATCTAGGGGACCAAACGCCTCCTGCCGGAGGCTCTATGCGGGGGCCGTGCGGTCCATGGCCCTTTACGGGCACCGGTGTGGGCGCGGTCGCTAAGGAAGCGACCAACCCGATGCCTGACCGCGTCCCAGAGGGTCATGGCCGTTCGGCGGATCCGGGGATACCGTACGGTCTCAGCTGAGGCGGCGAGCCTTCTTGCCGGATTGCCGCCATGGGATCTGGAGGCCAAAGTCCTTACCCACATGTGGGAGTGGCGAGAGGAGGCAAAACTCCGTTGCCGTGAGAAATTGCGGTACGGCGGACAGAGCTCCGGTGGGATCTCATGGCAACATGGAGAGTGCGATTGTCGCAACCCAGTGCTGGGTACGCCACAATAGCGGCGGTAAGTCCCCTCTTTGAGGAGTGGCTAGAGAGGCGCCACGGCACCCTCACCTTCCGCCTAACGCAAGTCCTCACCGGTCACGGTTGTTTCGGGAGGTTCTTGTTCCGTATAAGACGGGAGGAAACGCCAGGGTGTCACCATTGTGTGGATCGCCTTTAGGACACGGTGGAGCATACGGTGGGGGTCTGCCCGGCTTGGGTAGAGCACCGCCGTGTCCTCGTAGCGGCGATCGGCGGCGATCTCTCGCGTCCGACCCTGGTCCAGACCATGGTCCGGACCATGGTCTGGACCAGGGTCGGCGAGAGTGCATGGCAGGCCGTCACCTCCTTCTGCGAAGCAGTAATGCTAGCAAAGGAGGAGGCGGAGCGCGTGAGGCAACGGGAATCCCAGCGCCCTCACGCCAATAGCCGCCGCAGGAGACGCCCTGGTCGGGAGATGACACCAAACTCCCAGCCACCGTAGGCGCGGACCTGCGGGCGGTGAGCAATGGGCAGCTCGCCGCCCGGTAAGGACCATGATTTCTAGATATTATTATTATTTAAAGGTTTCCAGCACGGCTTTCATTTGTACACATTACGTCACTCACGTGAGTTCTGATTTGGGAGCAAGTCTCAGTCAGAACAGATGTTAAAAAATTATTAATAAGTACTAAAGATTAATTTACTATGATTTCTAGAGATTATTATTATTTAAAGGTAGTTATTTTGCATATTTATCTACCTTTAATTATTTTTCGAAGGATCTAACCCATTCCATGTTTTCAAACTTTTGGTGCCGTAAAAACCTTCGAGCTGACTTGCTTGCTTCAGTGTGCCACCATAATAAGAGATACCCTGGAGCATAGGCAAATGAAGGGACACGGGTAGGTTAAAACAGACCCTCACCCTTCCGCTCCGCTCAATGTGTACTTTTTTGGAAGAGAATACATCATATGAGTTTTTTTTTTTTATAATTGGGCACAAGGCGCAGCCTAGGCTGGAGGAAAGCTCAGCTTGGACCCAACAGCGCTGTGCCATAGTCGCGACACTTGGTGCGGGTGATATCTCACTCCCGGCCGTAGTATATAGTATAGTTCATGGTCGAAAGCGAAGAAGCAAGAAGCGTGGGAGATGCTATGGCCTCTTTTTGCGAGAAGGTGGTGTATGTAATGGAGGCTTCAGAAAGGAAAAGGGAGCATGGCTCTCACTCCACTCGCATGAGAAGGGTAGCCGGGCGTCGAAGGGTGCTTCACGATCTTTAGCCACCATAAGAAGGACCATGCGGGCGACGAAATTGGGACCGTATCGTCGCTCGAGCGTGACATGCAGTATGCGCAGCTTGGAAGGATGTGCGGTCGAGGGATCGGCCGCACTTGGCCCCCACGTGTGCGGGGCGAAGGTACAGGTATCTGCCGCGCCCCCGACTCTTGGTACTGGAAGCAATAGTGGACGTTTAGTCGGTAGGAGGCCGACATTACCCTTCCTTGTTCGTAGACGAAATAAGGGGGAAACTTTTTTTATCGGATTTACCCACGATAAAAAAGCAAAAGGTCGCATCTTAAAAACCTTCTCAAGTCGCCTCCCTACTCTACCGATTTCTACTCCTACTCCTTCACAGTGCACGTCTTCTGTCCTTGACTTTTTACACGCTGTCTTATTGCACCTGCAATAAGACAGCGATGATGATGCTGATGAGATGATTATTTCATAAAAAATCTTTTATGAAATAATCATCTCTGTAACTTTCATCTGTTCTGTTTTTTCTTTTTGTTAATATACATAAATGGTAAAATAAATAAATCTTTTTAGATAGTGTTAGTTTACTTATTAAAAAAAAAATATGCTGGAAAATCCTTTTAATAATGGCAGACTCGGTCGTTCGGTCGAAGCTGCCGCCTGTAGTAGGCCAGCAAGTGTCTCAAAATCTGATGCAAACCTGTGCTTTATAGTTCAGGAAAGTAGAGAAGTGATGGACTATTGGCAGATCTCGAAGAAGGAATGACAATCAACGACGCATATTTAACTGTGATAAAAGAGTTTAAACCAACAGAAAACAGAGTTTGTTTGTTTCTTTTTATAAATAGGTACTTTATATAACATACATTATAAAAAGTTAAAAGAAATCGTGTTTATTTGTTGGTTAAATACGGACCCTAATGTTTTTCAGTAATATTTTACTTGAATATTTTGTATTTCTGTGAACTTTAACGTAAAGCTCAGCTTTAAAGTTCAATTTCGCGGCAAAAATTACCGGTTACCGGGACAATTTAACGTTAACTGGTACAACTTTACCGGGTACTGGTACAATAGGCCCTTTTTGTAGTTTTATTGTTTTATAGTTAATTCAAATTTACACTAGTTTAATAGAATCATAATATACTAAAAGTATATTAAATTATCTAAACAGTCAAGTAAAAATTATTTTTGTGAGTCTTCTAGTTTTAGCCTGGTGCTCATGCAAATTCGGCGAGGTTCATAACTTAACGGTTACTGGGCCGTTTACCTTACTTACACTTAATAATTTTATTTGAATGTTAACAAAAACACTTCTAACTTTTGACAACAAAAATAAACAAATTTATTGTACCTACAACAAGGCTCAAGAAAATAGGTGGCTGTTTCAGATGCCAATGTATAGATTTTTACAATGGACTTCCAGAGGTGGTTCAAGATCTGAGCCTGAATAAATTCAAATCCTTCATTAAACGTAAGTTGTGTGTCAGAAACAACACAGTTTGCAAAAAGAAAGCTTTTCTGACATTGTAATTGCTTGCATTTCCTCCACAAGCCCGTATCACTTCACTACGATGGCGTGTTGTTAAAAAACTAATAAGTACACAAAAACTAAAGACACCATGATTGTGATGTGTATTCGTTTTGCCGCCGACTTCCGAAATTATGTAGTTATTTTTCACTTTGTAGTGTTTTTTTGTTTTGGAAGTCGGTTTTTTTTTTGTAAAAACGTTTTTATTTTGTGTTATATGGGGGACTTTCTGAAGGCCCCTGGTCCTGGGGAATAGGACCGGGGAGTGCGGGATTTTTTTTACCTATATCTAAAAGATCTGACCAAATAGCTGTTTATAATGACAGCTCGGTTTGTAATAAAAGCTAAAAATATTCTATTAGGTATAAAAATACGCATTTTCAGATCAACAACAGCCAGTCGAACAAGCTCTAGCTTACTAGATCTTGTTTAACCTTGTTCGAAAAGATCGAAAGAAAAAAAATAAAGATCGCTTTTTTTAAAGGGATCTACTATTTAAAAATTTGCCAGTTGAGGAAGATGTTTTTGACGGGTATTATCGTCGTAGGTAATAATATTTTTATTTTTAATAATGTGTAGTTTATTTAAACATAAAAGTTTGTAAATATTATCTTTAGTTACTTACCTTCTATTGACTAATATGGCCTTAAAAATAAAAGTCGTGTTATTATTTATGTTTCTTCATCATCAATATCCACCTTTTTATCGTCTCACTGCTGGGCACAGGTCTCCTCTAATACAATGAAGGATTGAGCGTAATCACAACGCTTGCTCAATGCGGGTTGGCGATTTCAGACTGAAAGTCCAGGTTTCCTCAAGATGTTTTCCTTCACCTTGTAATCAGTCATTGGTGTCCAATATATACTTATAAAGTACACATAACTTACAAAAGTTACATTGATACTTGCCTGAATCGAACCCGCCCACTCATACTTGAGAGGCTGGACTTTTAACCATTAGGCCACCACGACACTATGTTTATTCCACTTACTAATAAACATTTTTGTTTTTGTAGGTTTTCGTTGGTAGCAGACAAAATAAAAAAATAAACTTTTTCTCTTAGACAATAATATGCATCTATTTCTCGATATGGTACGCTACAATGGCAGTTTTCTTTGAGTAAGAAGACTGTTAATACCTTTTCAAGTACCTGTTTGAAATAAACGATTTGACTTTGATGTGCTAATCGACTTTTTTATTGAGTCTACCAAAACATTAGACAGTATACACGTTCTAAATTCAATAAGAAGTCAAGTCAAAACATTAATTGGTTATCCATTGTTACGACAACAAGCAAATTAATCAAGTTTAGGTACGTATAAGCGAATCAACATTCAAGATCGGTATGGTATTGCACGTCAGCGATAAACAAAGGCAAGCTTGCAGGGAATTATATAGAGCCTTGTAAATTTATACACGAGTGTTGTAGCCAGTGTATAAGTAACCGAGGTCCACCTCGCTAAGTGATTGGATCGGTCCATTATCTTGTATCCGCTGATTTCTTCAGAGCACTCCAACTCTTTTGATTCACTCTAAGCAATGAATGTAAATGTGTGGTATTTATCTCTTTTATCTATAGGAAGAGCATAAAAGCTATCGTATGTACGATATAGTCAGCAGTTATAATGAAATTGTTCTCTTATCTATTGCTTTAGGGTATGGGTATATTGAAGGCGGTGGTATGCTCTCGTTGCTTCGGTTTATATTAACTTATTCCAATGTCATTTGGTACTTTATGTAGATTTATTCTACATATATTTTGTGAAAATAGACACAATATCCTTATTCCGGGTTTAGGCCTACGTTAACTATAAAGTTTCAATCTATTCAGTTCCTTATTTCTGTAAAAGTTATCTTTCAAGTTTTTTCACATTTACAGGTAGAACCTGTCATCACTTTTGCGCATCATTTATGAGGACTTATTTTTTAATTAGGCCCCTAAGCCAATTAATGAATCGTCAACCAAATCCTTCCGAAAATTTTCTCCAAAGACATATCATGTTCTTCGATCAATAGTTAATTTATGTGCATACATATTTATTGCCATCGTAAGTATGTACCTAAAAATATTGTAAGAGACGCGAGAGAGCTACGAGGTAGACTTATGGCTTCCATTCAGTAGAGAAGAGATAATGCTTGCAGGCAATCACATAAGTGGATCAAATAGCTGTAGTCCATTTGGATAATGAACTAGCGACTGTGTAGCCTCGCCGAGTTCTTTTTATTGTGCACTCCTTCATATAACAGATATTAACTATTTATACTACATGTTGGGATAGGGTTCAGCGTTTGTAGGTAAATGATTGATTACGCAAATTGGTTGACAACGCTATTGATAACAGTACGTACCTAAATCATGATCTAATTCAACTAATGGCATTAAAGCTATGACTGTATTTGTCCAGACAGTAAATCAATAAAGTATTTTAACAGCTATACGTTTTAGAAATATGTGGTAAAGCACTCTCATTCTGGCTGGCGGAGAACTGCGCTGGATCGAGCTTGTTGGCGTGACGTGGAAGAGGCCTATGTCCAGCAGTGGACGAGTAGAGGCTGATGATAATGATGACTCTGATTTTTCACCATAATATATATTACTGATGTCTGGTGAAGTATACAGATTATCAATTTGTTTTTTTTTTTTAATCTGAATCCATAGTAGCGTAGCACGGCACGTTTTAGTGTTTATATCAGGTATTTCATAAAGGACTTTCGATTATGTGTCTTCAATTAATGTATACTTTGAATGAAATAAATAATATTTGAAGGCAAATTTATCACCACACGACACAAGACTCGTTATTTAAATCTTGTTTATAATTTCTCATTTGAATAACACTGACATTTAATATTATTAAATCCGTTAACAATAATATACTTGTACGAGCCTTGCCATTTATAGCATTTTATGTTGTCTTGAACGACGTAATTAAACCCACCAAAAGTATTTTACTGTCCCAAATAAGTAGGTAAGTGGAAAACTTAAGGTTCCCATTCACTGTAACTTCACAGGGCTACATCAAACTGTACATAACCAGTTGAAGCTGATTTCTGATTGTACCAAAAATCTATATAATGCAAGGCGAGCTAAAACTGGAAATATGTTGCATGATGTGTAGCCGTGTATACCTACTTTCAATATCCATAAATACATGTTCACGTTCATTTTAAAACAGCATTCTGTTTTTAAAGCAATTAACCGTAATAATAATTTAAACGGCCAATTTATAACGAATAAACAAAAACAGGAAAATGTTGTTTTTACTTTCAAAACGATTTAATAACCAGAGACAATAATAGGGTATTTGACTAAAAAAACTAATTAGCCCGCCAGTCAGATTTCCAAAAAAATACTACACACGTATTTTTTCTTTTCTCATATAAACAAAAAATGAAGCTGACACACCGCGTTGAAAACTCGTATGACGTCACCAGCCACCACTCCTGATCTTTGATGCCTTTTATATTTGTCAATTTTTATTGATTTGATAAGACAAAATATACGTGTCTAGTATATTTTGGAAATCTGACTGACGGACTAATTAGTTTTTTTTAGTCAAAGACCGTAGGTTCCACAAAAACAAACAGATTTTTCAATGGAAATCCGAAATACTGTCAAAGTTTCAGGATAAATTAAGTACCTATCGGAAAAAAAATACCCAGCTACAAAATAACCAAATAGAACCGACGTTACACCTACCTACGATATACCTAATAGTATAGCCGTAGTGTACTCAAAGTGGTATCTGATCAATCCATTACCGTCGCTACTCTGTCCAGGAGCTGTTAGTCCCAAGTTGGCGACACACATTTTCCATTTCCCCCTTGTCCCTACACGG
The DNA here is from genome assembly GCA_017933935.1 of Sesamia nonagrioides. Lineage (NCBI taxonomy): Eukaryota > Metazoa > Arthropoda > Insecta > Lepidoptera > Noctuidae > Sesamia > Sesamia nonagrioides. The sequence continues at coordinate 815,072 of JADWQK010000835.1, read as the reverse complement.
CCCAGTTCCGCGTATTCCATAATTCAATCCATACTGAATCCATTGTGTGAATTTGTGCGACGATACTAGTCGATAACACGTATGTGCTATGTGTTAGTTCGGATTTGTCTAAAGGTGTTGTTTACTTAGTTATGTAGGTGGGTGTTGGTTCAGAAAACTTATTTATTTAAATAAAACGTTGCCCCTCACCAGGAATTTCTCCTGTTCCGTGGGTGCGTTTTGCAAACAAATAAACTCACATACACAAACAGCCACACCTTTTTTTTTTGACGCTGTGGTAATGCATTTACGCACCATACCCCGAAGGGCGTGTGTGGGACTCGCCCAGCCGAAGCCGGGAATACCCACTAAACCCACAGCGGCACAACGACATCGCCTGAGTGGCGGGATCATTGGAAATCGGCTCAGCCTGCTACAACCAATCCCCCGCCGGCGATTCCCGCCAAAAGGCGGGCCCACAATGGTCCCCCCATAAGGAGGGGCCGGACTGGGTACGTCTTCTAGTGCGAGAAGACGCAGCAGCCAAGGGTTTCTTAGCGAGGTGTCCTTCCTCTTAGCCCCACTCGTTTGCCCAGAGGCAAACGGGGCCCCAGCTCCTCTCAATGAGGAGACCGGGTTGCCCGACGGTGACCCGGAGTTCGGGTTACGTCAGCCACCTGAAGTGGTGGCCGACCCGCCGCACGTGTGACCGCCGAAGCGGTCCCCACTTCTGGTTTTGGTCCGCGCCGGTAAACCGGTAACCCCATATCTGGGGGCCGTTCCCCTATCCGCCACCTGGGGACGCGTCCGATGGCAGGCCAGAAACTGCACACAGAAAACAGCCACACCTAGAACAACTACTTGTAGGTCTTACAAATATTTGTTCCGTGCGGGAACCGAATCAACAGTCAATAGCTTTACATTTTGAACACTATTATTTTAATAAAATTTTTCAGTATTATAATTTGCCTATGTCAATAAACTACATATTTAAAAACTTCTTTACAGATCTTATAATTCTAGGTATTTCAATTTAATTAATTTATTTCATGTAATAAAAATGCTTTAATAAAAAACGTACCAAATGTAGGCGTGAGAATTGCCTGACCGATAAAGTCTCGTATTTAATGTCAAAAATGTGTCTTAAAAATGATTAGGCAAGTTATAACTTGAGTTAAGAATTGACTACTGTTATGATAATTTATATAAAACTACCTACCTTATCACTTATATTGAGGCATAAAAAGTTATTGTTACAAAAAACGGATAAGGCTACTGACTCCAGTAATACAGGTTCCGCCTAGCATGGGAGTCAGGGCTTCAAATAAAATGTAACTCTTTTTAGGGTTCCGTACCTCAAAAGGAAAAAACGGAACCCTTATAGGATCACTTTGTTGTCGTCTGTCTGTCTGTCTGTCTGTCTGTCTGTCTGTCTGTCTGTCTGTCTGTCACCACCCTTTATCTCAAGAACGCGTGTACGTATCAAGCTGAAATTCTCATGAAATACTCGGGTCTATTGTCCCTTTAAGCTGTGAAAATATCAAACTTCTAAGCCAAGCCAATCAAAAGATACAGCCGATTATGTCGATATTTTCAACAAATTTTCGACACTCGCAAAGGAATCAAAACCTACAGGATACTTCCTGTAAACTCAGAATCTTGAAATTTGGCATGAAGGATTGTCATATAATGCAAATATAGGGAAAATTACGAAAATCACATTTTTTTAGTTATATAATATAATAAACATATTTTAATAAAATGAAACTTACTACCTTATTTCTCACGAACGAATAAAGTTATCAAATTGAAATTTATACCAAATACCTAGGTCTATTGTCCCTTTAAGCTGTGAAAATATCAAACTTCTAAGCCAAGCCAATCAAAAGATACAGCCGATATGTCGATATTTTCAACAAATTTTCGACACTCGCAAAGGAATCAAAACCTACAGGATACTTCCCGTAAACTCAGAATCTTGAAATTTGGCATGAAGGATTGTCATATAATGCAAATATAGGAAAAATTGCGAAAATCACATTTTTTCAGTTATATAATATAATAAACATATTTTAATAAAATGGAACTTACTACCTTATTTCTCACGAACGAATGAAGTTATCAAATTGAAATTTATACCAAATACCTAGGTCTATTGTCCCTTTAAGCTGTGAAAATATCAAACTTCTAAGCCAAGCCAATCAAAAGATACAGCCGATATGTCGATATTTTCAACAAGTTTTCGACACTCGCAAAGGAATCAAAACCTACAGGATACTTCCCGTAAACTCAGAATCTTGAAATTTGGCATGAAGGATTGTCATATAATGCAAATATAGGAAAAATTGCGAAAATCACAATTTTTTAGTTATATAATATAATAAACATATTTTAATAAAATAAAACTTACTACCTTATTTCTCACGAACTAATAAAGGTATCAAATTGAAATTTATACCAAATACCAAGGTCTATTGTCCCTTTATGCAGTGAAAAAATCAAACTTCTAAGTTAAAGCGATCAAAAGATACAGCAGTTTATACCGACACCTTAGACGAATTTTCGTCACACGCTAGGGAATCAAAACCTACACGCAAAGACATTAAAATTATATTTACAATAGACAGGACATCACGAACAAATTCGTAAGCCAATACTTTTATCGACTTAATTAAAAGTCGCTCAGTCTAGTCTGCGCGTCAGGACGTAATTTGTGTCCACTAGGAATAAACATTTTCTAAGGAAATATGCCATGTTGCGCTTTGTGTTACTGTAAATCTCATTATAGTAAAACGACTGGACCTAACTTCGGAATGTTTTTCTATGAATTATTTATATTTCGTCTGCAATTCAAATTTAAAAAAAATCTTAGTTCTAGAAAATTTTCCATTATTGTAATAAGCGCCCTCTATTGTTGAGTAGTTTTACTATTTTCTTGTAGAGATGTAGTAATGTTGTTTATCGATTTAGTTATCGATAATACTTATTAAGATGAATACAGTTTGTTGTATTTTATTGACATTTAAAATATAGCTAAATAAACTTAAAATATTACTATATTTCAAGTTTATTTATTATTAACTCTATTTAAACATAATCATATCATATTAATAAACAAAATTGAATGAACAATTACTATTCATTTACCTAGGTTTTTGTTATTTTTGGTTTCCGAATAAAAATAATGTCGTAGGGAAAAAGTGGATACGATTTGTCCAGATAGACCGTAGAGAAGAAAATTGGCTTCCGTCTCATTCGTCGAAATTATGCTCAATGCATTTTAAAAGAGAAATTATCTACTTTGGAAAGACTTGTCGATCAAATTAAAAAAAAAAAGAATCGGTACCTTGTATTAGAAATGAAATAGTAAGTTATTAATTTCAGTACTTTTCTACATATCCGTAAAAATTGGAATAAAATTTACGGTTAAGTGGATAAGTACCTACATAGATTACATAACTTATTTATAATGAAATATATTCATAAAATATGTAGGTACGTATATGTAGTACAATGATTGCGAGCTACTTTGTGATTTTGAGGATTCCGTACCTAAAAGGTAAAACGAACCCTATTCATGAGACTTCTCTGTTCGTCTGTCCGTCTGTCACCAGGCTGTATCTCATAAACCGTAATAGCGAGACAGTTGTAATTTCCAGAGATTGTGTTAGTATTTCTGTTGCCGCTATAACAACAAGTACTAAGAATAAAAATAATAAAATATTTAAGGGGGCTCCCATACAACAAACGTGAATTTTTGCCGTTTTTTGCTCCATATTAATAACGGAAACAGATAGACGCTTAAAATGTTCACAGAATATTTGATTATATATTCAAATTACAAATAAATAATTAAAATAAAAAAAATACTGAAGGCGGGCTCCCATACAATAACCGTGATTTTTTTTGCCGTTTTTAAAGATAATGGCGTACGAATCTTGTAAAGGTCTTGCTCCAGCAGACTACCATTTTTGTCGTGATTTGGACAATTATCTACGTGACAAGAAGTTTTCTTCCCAGGAGGCAGTTCTGCTTTCACACAGTTTGTGCAGTCTAGATCCTCAGAGTTCTATCACAAAGGCATAAACGACCTTCCTATATATTGATTATAAATGAATTATTTAAAAATTAAAAAATAAGCAAATTTTTTTTTATTTTAATTAGTTATAAGCTAGTGCTTGACTGCAATCCCGCCTGATGGAAAGCAGTGATGCAATCGTTGATGGTAAAGCGCACTAGCTTATTAAGCCTATTCACTCAAAAAAAAAAAACTGAGTGAATAGGAAGGAAGACGGCAGTTGAGCGAGGTGATGCAATGTTTAACTCAACAACACGACTAACGATGCTGCGCCAGAGGATGATCTGGAGTCCCCCACACACATCGCAACACAACTGCTCAGACCCGTCCTCCGTACGGCTTCACCAGACATCATGCCGGAACACGACGAATCGCTTGGCGGCAAGACTTCACAATTATTTATTTTCAGTACTAATCGGCAATTTTAAACTTTAACGCCTATTATATTAAAAGAATTATATAAATAAGAAACTTGTAAACTTGAAATTACCCATAATTATTCTGCTTCCTAATTTTTTGTTTCAAGCTATCATAATGCGAAAAAACATCGTCGTAGTAACTTCTTTGAATATTATCGATAACTTTATATCGAAATGATACAAACCCTACCACAGTTTTTTGCATTGCCATTTAAAAATATTTGCAAACAAACGTGTAAAAAGAATAATTTTGCTAAAAACGAAATGCAAACGAAAATTGCAAAACAAAATGCGCTTTATGGCCTAAAAGGTCTATTACACTCAAAAATCGCAATAAACTGAGCGTTAAAATAATTCGTAAGCATAAAACATCTAAAATGCCAATAGACGGTGTCACGGTAAATGAATAGTAGCGAATAAAATTCTAATACAGTTTTTGTTTGTACAAGACAAGTTTCACTTAATTTATTTACTTTTCAATATTTATTTACCCGATTTGAACTATACTAGGGTATTAAATCGGATCTGGCAACATAGACCACACTGGCCACCTACCGGGCAATAGCTGAATATATTTTATATAAACTTATTTCATTTTTACTATTTGATGTCTCCAATTGTCGATCTAATTTTGCTATATTGTACTAGATGGCGGAACTGAGCCATGGGATCACAGTTTTTCTATGCCATTTTGACACATGCCCTCTATATATCCTAAATCTCTTTGCCTACAAGGTACTTCCCGTGAACTCAGAATCTTGAAATTCGGCACGAAGCAACGTTATATTATAGTACAGACAGATAAAGGAAAAATTGTGAAAATGATAAATTTGAAGTTACATATAAATAATTATAAAATATTATATTTTGCTTACATGACATAAAATATTTTTTTAATAATTATAAACTTACTACCTACCCTTTTTCACATGAACGCGTAGAGATATTAAAGTTGAAATTCATATCAAACACTTTTAAATCTAATTGCCTCTAAACTGTGAGGAAAATTCTAAATCAATGCTAGTATTATAAATGCGAAAATAACTCTGTCTGTCTGTTACGCTTTCCCGCCTAAACCTCTCAACCGATTTTGATGAAGTTTGGCACAGACTATCTTTAGACCCTGAGAAAGAACATAGGCTACCATTTATCCCGGAAAAATTTGGTGTTCCCGAGGGGAATTTAAACAGCGCGATATAACCGAACTCCACGCGGGCGAAGCCGCTGGCGGAAAGCTAGTACGTCATAAATGTAAACCGCTACGTTTGTACAGCGGAACCCTCGGTGTGCGAGTCCGACTCGCATTTGGCCGGTTTTTTTATGTCAATAATACTTTATTATTGACATAAAAAAGAAACAACACACAGAACAAACAGTCCGCACATCACATCTTGTGGGAGTGTATTCTTTGGCAGAATGAACGCAATATTATGTTGGATAGTGTACAAGTTACATCCGGAGTTGTTTATTATACGGACCTTGTAGAAACTAGAACTAATTTCCGTGCTTTCAGGCGCTTTTGCCATACCTATTATTGGAATCAATTGTAACAGCACATACCTACTTAGGACCCATTAACTTAATCAAATTTTATTCCGTGGTGCTTGGCAATCTGGGCTTCTCCCACTTGAAATAATGTCCCTTTGTGCCGATTGGCCTAGTTCTGTTCTGTCTCCTGCTTGTTATGGAGGGAAGTGGAAAAAATATCTTTTTAGGGTTCCGTACCTCAACAGGAAAAAACGGAACCCTTATAGGATCACTTTGTTGTCCGTCTGTCTGTCTGTCTGTCAAGACCCTTTATCTCAAGAACGCGGGGACGAATCAAGCTGAAATTCACACGAAATACTCGGGTCTATTGTCCCTTTAAGCTGTGAAAATGTTAAACTTCTAAGCCAAGCCAATCAAAAGATACAGCCGATTATGTCGATATTTTCAACAAATTTTCGACACTCGCAAAGGATCAAAACCTACAGGATACTTCCCGTAAACTCAGAATCTTGAAAATTGGCATGAACATTGTCATATAATGCAAATATAGGAAAAATTGCGAAAATCACATTTTTTTAGTTATATAATATAATAAACATATTTTAATAAAATGGAACTTACTACCTTATTTCTCACGAACAGTTATCAAATTGAAATTTATACCAAATACCTAGGTCTATTGTTCCTTTAAGCGAAAATATCAAACTTCTAAGCCAAAATCAAAAGATACAGCCGATATGTCGATATTTTCAACAAATTTTCGACACTCGCAAAGGAATCAAAACCTACAGGATACTTCCCGTAAACTCAGAATCTTGAAATTTGGCATGAAGGATTGTCATATAATGCAAATATAGGAAAAATTGCGAAAATCCCATTTTTTTAGTTATATAATATAATAAACATATTTTAATAAAATGGAACTTACTACCTTATTTCTCACGAACGAAAAAAGTTATCTAATTGAAATTTATACCAAATACCTAGGTCTATTGTCCCTTTAAGCTGTGAAAATATAAAACTTCTAAGCCAAGCCAATCAAAAGATACAGCCGATATGTCGATATTTTCAACAAATTACCGACACTCGCAAAGGAATCAAAACCTATAGGATACTTCCCGTAAACTCAGAATCTTGAAATTTGGCATGAAGAATTGTCATATAATGCAAATATAGGAAAAATTGCGAAAATCACATTTTTTTAGTTATATAATATAATAAACATAATTTAATAAAATGGAACTTACTACCTTATTTCTCACGAACAAATAAAGTTATCAAATTGAAATTTATACCAAATACCTAGGTCTATTGTCCCTTTATGCTATGAAAATATCAAACTTCTAAGCCAAGCTAATCAAAAGATACAGCCGATATGTCGATATTTTCAACAAATTTTCGACACTCGCAAAGGAATCAAAACCTACAGGATACTTCCCGTAAACTCAGAATCTTGAAAATTGGCATGAAGCATTGTCATATAATGCAAATATAGGAAAAATTGCGAAAATCCCATTTTTTTAGTTATATAATATAATAAACATATTTTAATAAAATGGAACTTACTACCTTATTTCTCACGAACGAAAAAAGTTATCTAATTGAAATTTATACCAAATACCTAGGTCTATTGTCCCTTTAAGCTGTGAAAATATAAAACTTCTAAGCCAAGCCAATCAAAAGATACAGCCGATATGTCGATATTTTCAACAAATTACCGACACTCGCAAAGGAATCAAAACCTACAGGATACTTCCCGTAAACTCAGAATCTTGAAATTTGGCATGAAGCATTGTCATATAATGCAAATATAGGAAAAATTGCGAAAATCACATTTTTTTAGTTATATAATATAATAAACATAATTTAATAAAATGGAACTTACTACCTTATTTCTCACGAACAAATAAAGTTATCAAATTGAAATTTATACCAAATACCTAGGTCTATTGTCCCTTTATGCTGTGAAAATATCAAACTTCTAAGCCAAGCCAATCAAAAGATACAGCCGATATGTCGATATTTTCAACAAATTTTCGACACTCGCAAAGGAATCAAAACCTATAGGATACTTCCCGTAAACTCAGAATCTTGAAATTTGGCATGAAGAATTGTCATATAATGCAAATATAGGAAAAATTGCGAAAATCACATTTTTTTAGTTATATAATATAATAAACATATTTTAATAAAATGAAACTTACTACCTTATTTCTCACGAATAAAGGTATCAAATTGAAATTTATACCAAATAAGGTCTATTGTCCCTTTAAGCAGTGAAAAAATCAAACTTCTAAGTTAAAGCGATCAAAAGATACAGCAGTTTATACCGACACCTTAGACGAATTTCCGTCACACGCTAGGGAATCAAAACCTACAAGGTAATTCCCGTGAACTCAGAATCTTGAAATTTGGCACGAAGCAACGTTATATTATAGTCATCATCATCATCACAGCGTTAATCCCAGTTGCATTCGAAGCCTTTTCAGCTTTGGAGTCTGGGGTCCGCTTTACCAGTCCAACTGCTGATATGGCTAAACTTCGACATTTTCCGTGAAGCGACTGCCGTCTGACCTCCACAACCCGAAGACGACATCGAAGCATTGCACGTGAACTTACGGCTTAACGTGCTTTCCGAGGCACGACCAGACCAGTGCAAATATTCATATTCATGCATACAAATACTTGCACTGTGCGGGGATCGAACCCGCGCCACCTTGCGCAGCGGCCGCGTCCGCTACCGCTACGCCACGGAGGCTGTCAACGTTATATTATAGTATAGACTGATAAAGGAAAAATTGTGAAAATGATAAATTTGAAGTTACATAAAATATTAAAATATTATTTTTGCTTACATGACATAAAATATTTTTTTAATAATTATAAACTAACTACCTACCCTTTTTCACATGAACGCGTAGAGATATTAAAGTTGAAATTCATATCACACTTCTTAAATCTAATTGCCTCTAAACTGTGAAAAATTCTAAATCAATGCTAGTATTTTATAAGCGAAAGTAACTCTGTCTGTCTGTTACGCTTTCCCGCCTAAACTTCTCAACCGATTTTGATGAAGTTTGGCACAGACAATCTTTAGATCCTGAGAAAGAACATAGGCTACCTTTTATCCCGGAAAAATTTGATGTTCCCGAGGGGAATTTAAACAGCGTGATATAACCGAACTCCACGCGGGCGAAGCCGCTGGCGGAAAGCTAGTACGTCATAAATTGTAAACCGCTACGTTTGTACGGCGGAACCCTCGGTGTGCGAGTCCGACTCGCATTTGGCCGGTTTTTTTTTCTTACTCCTCCGCTATTCTTTTCTGATTAATTTCGTTGCGGGACCCAAGACAGTTGAATCGTTTCTCCGGGACTCGTCGAGCTTCATTGCTCGGCGTATTTCTGGCGGTCTCCACTGTTGATTCTGGCTTTCAGGAGTTGCAGTGGGTTGGGAACAGTGTGGCGGGTTTTGTCCCAAAAAGAATACTTTATTATTATTACTTAGAGAGGTATCTACTTACACATCTTTATATTTTTTATTTCCCTTGGTCTGTCTTCAGGATTGTGTAGAAATAATATTGAAAAGAAAATATAAAGTGTAGTCATTGTATTTAGCATCACAATTGAAAAAGCAGCTTTCACGAACGGATTTATTAAAAGATTACGTACTTCGTAGACAGGTTGCTACGTCTTCTGTCACCGCTACGCAACGTAGGCATTTTCTGTCACTAAAATTTTCTACGGAGATTTAAGTTAAAAAACGCCATAGAAATACTTAGTAGATTTCTGAAAGTTTTATAAGCTACCTGGCTTTAGACAAGATACAAATAAATTTATTTATCTAAGTAATTAACTACCTACCTCATGACAATTATTAGAAACACGACTTTGGTATCGTGACTACTATTGATTTATATTGCAGATTTATTTCAATTAATAAACAAAAGCATTTATTAAATTAATATTTCGTTAGTATTATGCAAATATTAGTACTAAGAATATACAACAACATCCAGTAATCTATTTTAAGATCAAATGTCCACTCGCTACATAGATATGCACTTTGCTTTGAGTGCTGTTCACGGTGACATTTCTGCGCCGGTGTCTATATTGAAAACGGCAAGGGTATAGATACCCTGGACTTGACATGTATAATTAAATTATGTGTAGGAATAGAATAAAAAACTGGATTTCGGGTGACAGAATTCAGCATAGAATCTAATTGTAGGTACAAAAAATCTAAATCATGTCGCACCCACTCCAATTCTAGTTGGTTGCTCTGCACTCGAAGTTGTTGACGAGTATAATTATATACCTGGGATAAACAGTCCAACCAGGTAGGTCCAACTTCGAGAAAGAGGTGTCTCGTCGAATCCAGCTCGGTTGGACAGCGGTCGGGAAGCTACGTTACACCTTCTCGTCATCCAAGATACCACGGTGTCTCAAGACTAAAGTCTTTGACCAGTGTGTGTTGCCAGTGATGAATTACGGAACTGAAACGTGGTCGCTCACAATGGGCCTCATACAAATGCCTAGAGTCAAAAAAAGAAAGAAAAAAAAAAAGAGAAAGAGCTATGCTCGGAGTTACTCTTCGTGATCGAATCAGAAATGAGGAGATCCGCAGAAGAACCAAAGTCACCGACATAGCTCTGCGAGTCGCTAAACTTAAGTGGCAGTGGGCAGGGCACATTGCTCGTAGAACCGATGGCAGATAGGGCAGTAAGGTTCTGGAGTAGCGGCCACGTACTGGAAGACGCAGCGTAGGAAGGCCCCCAACAAGGTGGACCGCTGACCTGTTGAAGGTCGCGGGAAGCCGATGGATGCGGGCAGCACAAGACCGGTCAGCGTGGAAAGCCTTGGGGGAGGCCTTTGTCCAGCAGCGGACATCTATAGGCTGAAAAAGAAAGAAAGAAAATTAATGTTTGGTTACCTGTGTGATTGAAGCACAAAAGTCATTGCATCACGTTTGAATTTCAGGATCACAAAGTTAATCAATAGAGCACAAAGTTCCCACTCCGTATACCACATCCATCGCCTTGTTTATAGCAGCCGTGTGTATGCTCGGTGCAGTAACGCACTAGCTGTGTTTCCTTGATCCAGTCTATTTCGGCGGGATCCATTACCTCGAGAGTAGCGGCAAGAAGCAATCTCATTGAATGACCGTCTCTACCCCCAGCCCCCACGTCCCCACACTCCGGTTGATCCACGCCAATCGGTAAATATGCGTGTTAAATATGTATGCGCTGTAAGATGCTCGTAAGTGTATTAGATTTTGCTTGCTTTTTCATTCTGTCAAGTTACTAAGTACACATACACTACTCGATGCGTACATAAACATATCCGCTCAATTTGCTTAAGAATTCAACGCACGCACCGATTTATTTCCACGCGAATACTTGGGATACCTAAAAGTATTAGTAGCCATTTCTAATGTATCATTGCCCTTCAAGAATTTCGGTAGGTTGATTCCCATAACGGCTAGGGTAAAAGAAGTTTGTTTATTTCGCAAAAAAGAAAGAGCCTTTTTATATTGCAGGATTGAACTGATGATATGAAATCCATTAGGCGCCATTTGTTAAGCTATTTACTATCAACACCAACACAGTTATTTGAATGTATAAGTCGTTGCCAGCACAAGGCTAAGTAATAACTTCTATCTGGCAAAAGCGAAAACTTGGAATGCACTCCGCACGAAGTGACTAGACTTTTCCATTAGGAACAATTATCAGGCACAACAGAGGATCCCGTGCTTTCACCAGTGAAACAACCCCATCCCGGCGACGGAACCTGTTAGAGATAACGTCATAAAGTCGCCGATGCAGAGCCGGACTAACGTCTTTGCTGTTGCGATGCCCTCACCTCGGGATAATGGACCGCACTCCCTGTTTACCACCCTGCCCCCATTTTCAGACGCAAATTTGCAATATTTATGACTAAATATCTCGAATGAATGGTCAATATCGGTAAATATTTGGAAGAATTTCTCGATTTACAGGTTAAAACTTAATTTTTGTCTAGGATGATTTGATAAATTTTTGTGTAAGGATTCCAATTGGAAAGTATTATGTAATTCAGTTCTTAATTTGGTGTTATGCTCCGTACCCGTATATTAAATTAAAACCTAACGAATTGTTTCGTGCCGATATTCGCACTTATTCACTGATATTTTGATTTCCCTCGAGAATCTTAAATTTTCCCAGCCCATAACAAGCAGTTGAATTTTTCCGAGTGGTTTGAACTAGTAAAGATATAAAAAAGTTTTTAACACCAATTTTTTTTTTGTCAGATATCAGAAAGTATTCTTTTTTTCTGAACACGTTAGCAACAAGCTCTCATAATAAATTGGTAAACATGATATTTAACCCAGCTCTTACGTGAACAATAGTTACCACTAACACTATCCATTAGCTTTTAGAGATGTCCACGTATAGTGCTGTTAAATAATCGGCTCATGACAGCATAAGGCTGCTAATGAAGTAATGGCGTATCAAACATCCCGGACTCCCCCGGCCCTCGACCGTTCTCTGCTAATGGAGCAGTGATGGTCCGTCACTCTACATTTGACTAGGCGGCTCTCACAGCGGCGCTCGGCACTTACCTAATGCTAGTGGACTTACAGACTATACTAACGTGTCGTTGCGATACGTATGTATATGATATTACATGCATAGGTCCTATCCATCCATTTAGTCCAATTAGGTACTTATATCAATCAGCTTATATGATAATTTCACAATCTTGTACGATTCTGGGTGTAGACAACCAGATAATTTTTTTTGTGATGGGTACTTTAGATTTTGACAGGTTATTTAACGTCAAAAGACATGTTAAAAACATGTCTGTTTTATTTATCATATGAAGTACCTTTTCTAATAACTTTGTGTGTAACGCACACTGGTGGTTCACTCATAATCTTTTGCAAAACTTCTATAAACAAAATAAAACGTCACTACATTTTCTTATTACACGACATTTTCCTTCGTACATCGGAAAGAATCTCAAATAGTAAAATCTTTTTAGGCTTATGTCCAGCGTTGAGTGGGTCCACAAATGTCGCTAAAAGGCTGGACGTCATTGTTTATCCGGGCAACATTAGGCGGGTAACCGGACACGCGCGCCCTGAGTGCGCTACAAGTATCCGCTTTCAACTCATTACGGTTCGGACGTGGTGCGTGGGCTGCCCACCCCCTCGCGCCTCACACCCCCTCGCCCATCTTTGTCCTTCAATTCCTCTTACAATCTTCGATCCAATTTCGAATACCCATACATCCATCTAATGTTGGATTCCGCGTTTGATTAGATGACATTGGATGGACCAAGGTTTGGGTGTGAATGGTCACTGTAAATAAATTTGATCTATCTGATGTTTTGACACCTCCTGCTTTTGTTCACATGTGGGTGTATATGGGTCTTCTAACCTTTGCTCAAACCTTTTATGTTTTTCTATACATGTTTGTTTATCGTTAAACGACAAATAGGTATGTTCAAGAATGAATACAGAGAGAGACTAATAGTGCTAACATTTTCTCCTTTAATGGGTTGTAAGTTAAGCAAATGGTATTTGGGAAAAGTTTCAGTAAAACAAAAAGTTAATCAAGCAGATTTATTCCAAATTAACAATAAAGTAGATTGCGACCTCGTGTCAGATGTAATCGCAAAATAAAGTGACACAAGTATCTTAATCAAGTGTCCATTCCCGGGAGTTAGAGCCGCCGGAGCTGTCCGTTATGGGCGATTCCGTATAAAACTGGACTGACGCGGGCTGTCCGTCCGTGCAATAACAGTTTCGACAAATTGAGTCCTCTGACATTGAAGTGTCAGGACGACATTGTACCGGCCATTAATATACTTACATGTCAGCTCAATTAACTGCATGCAAATCTTTACAGCGTCTGCCGAGAAACTTCTTGATTGGCATCATTTTTTAGGGTTCCGTACCTAAAAGGTAAAACGGAACCGTATTTATGAGATTTCGCTGTCCGTCTGTCCGTCGCGTCTGTCACCAGTCTGTCATGAACCGTAATAGCTAGACAGTTGAAATTTTCAGAGATTATGTATTTTTGTTTCCGCCATAACCACAAATACAATAAACTTGACCTTTTTTCCGTTTTTTGCGCCCTATTAATAACGCAAATATATAGACGCTTAAAATTTTCACGGTATATTTGGTTATTAATATATAACCAAATATACCGTGAACATTTTAAGCTTTGGATATTAATATATAACCAAATATACCGTGAACATTTTAAGCGTAAAATAAATAAAGAAATTAAAATAAATTTTGAGGGGGGCTCCCTTACAACAAAAGTTATTATTTTGCCGTTTTTAAAGATTATGGTACGGAACCCTTCGTGTGCGAGACCGACTCGCACTTGGCCGGTTTTTTTTTAAATTAAGCAACTATGTTATTCTGGTCTTCACAAACACGTAGGTATAGTCAAATAATAATATAAAACCATTCCACCAATCACCGAAAGTAAATAGAATTAACCAAATAGTTGGTAAAAGTTATTTTATGAGAAAAATCATGTAGCGGGTTGCGGTCGCTGCGAGCTTACCGACCGCAATAACATAACCGTTTGGACAAATTGTGGCTCGCTTGGGCCCGGATTAGCGGCTTTATGGCACAATTCACGTATACAATACCATCTCCAGCTTCCTGATAATTGATATCAATGCGCAGCGTCCAGCAGAGAAAGGAATTAAGCGCTCATTTATCTGTGTTTCTTTTTATTACATCGCCGCTTGACTCCGCAAGGCTAATTGAAGGAAGAATTGGACAGATTGCGCGAATGACTAATCAAATTAAAGGTCGCAAACTGCTTACATTTATTACTGTTTTTGTGGGAGAATTAATAGGTATTCATTACATAATATTAAGGCTTTAATGAAGTCTTAGGAGTTATTTTGGTAAAGCAACGTATCATGCGAACTTTAAGTGTAAGACTAATTATAAATAACAACAAACAAGTCTATTTTTGCTTTATTTGTAGATATATGTTTGAAGACCACTGAATCTAAACATCCAATATCAAATTTGATTAAACCGCAATCAAACTTACTCAATTTATATTTTTTGTGAACTTTCTCTGTTTTATAATCAGCTAATATCATTTAAATCTCAAATCAGATAACACCTACACCCAAAGAGCGAGCGTAAATTAGTTTTTTCTTAACACAAGCCATTCTGAATAGTAAACAAAATGAATGGGCCACCCTAAGCAAAGTTTAATCCGTTTTTATTACGAAGAAAAGAAGTAATTACTCTACCCTTAACGCTATAGAGGGTTGGAGCCCGAGGTAAAAATTTCCATAGATTTATCATAAGCAAATTAAGTTTATAATTAAAAGCAGGAGTTTTGTATAGAAGTAATTTGAATATGTAAATAATATTCAGCATGTTGCTTATTACAAAAATCTGACGCCGTGTTCTAGACAATGGCGGGCTAGCCGAGACGAAAAGTACTGCGGCTTGTCGATGACAACAATCATTGATATTGTTAGTACGCGATTAAATTATGAGACTGTTTGAAATGTATAATTTTTTTAAGAAATGTATCGAAGCATGCGTGGTCCTCAGGAGACGCCCTGGTCGGGAGACAACATCGAACTGCCGGCCATTGTAGGCCCGGGCGGCGAGCTGCCCACTACTCACCGCCCGGTAAGGACCAGGCCCGAGTCGATGGCGCGTTGTGTTTCACGCGCGCCTCAAAGAGATGTCAGCACAATGTGACGGGGTCCATGAAGACCGATGCCTCCTGGGTCAGGGTTGCGGGTTAGTTAAAAAAGAAACCGTGACACTGGCGCACAGGCAAGTGAAGAAACACGGGTGGCTTTTAGTCAGTAAAAGTCTGACACGCCCTTTCGCTCCGCCCAGAGCGGGAGTCATTTGTTGATTTCGCATCCCAAACAAAAAAAAAAGGATGCGTGGTCCTGTGGATGCTAGCTAGTAGGGGGAGCGCGCACACACCTCAGCAGTTATCCTCCTCTTAGCGCCCTAATTATTCCAGTAACTGAGTAAATAGTGATAAATCAACTGATTTTTTAGCTCAATTCATAATATGCCCAGCAAACTAGTAATTGTTATTGAATCAATGCAATGCTAACTTCTGCCATTTTTAATACTTACACATTCTAAAATTACCACCTTAGAAAACTCATGATCTGAAATAAAATGTTATTTTGTTTATGTAACCAATTCGGGCGTCACCCGTCAAACTCACGAGTTTTTCAATTAGATTGTAAAAAGAATTCAATTGACGTTTTAGGGCTGTCCGTAGTTGATATTGGCGGGGAAAAGTAGTTTTGCTTTAGTAATTTCCGCATTGTGTCATTTGTTGCCACATTCTAACAAGTGGTTACGAATCCAGGAAGCGCACAGAGATGTTCAGTAGGCTCATTCATTCTCGGTGAAAATTCTCATCCCAAGTGACGGTTTTATCACTTCATTAAGATACCGGCGAAATCAATTTAAAGCCGTAAGGCCGAGCGGACTCACCTAAGAGTCCCTAAAAGTCCCGAAGGCGGGCGTCCCTGCCGCCCGTCTCGTTCGCTCGTGCCCGTTTATAAACGGTTTTATTGCTTTCGGAGCAACCGAACATTATTAAACTTTTCCAATTTCGATTTATCACGTAGCTGTCGGAATTTAATACCGCCCTACCTTCGGCGGAGGCGATCGCCCGCCGCGTGATTACAATACACGTCGTTAATAATACGAGTTGAGAGCGGTGCGACTCAGCTGACTGCGGAGCGCCGGTATGACGAGCCGCGACCGCGCGACCACCCTTCAGCACTGCCGGCACCAACGCACCCCTACCACTCCAATATCCTACTACTGATACTGTTAATTTCCTTACAAGTTCTCAAATATCGTTCAGTAGGTTCAGTTGCGATTGATGATGTAAATAAAGGCGTTTGTTTCGTTTCATTGGATATGACCACTAAGATTTCCCCGAAGAATCCGTCCCTGAAAAATCTTTGTTTTTTTTTTAAACAAATCTATTTTTGGACACCTTTTGTTAGATTCTATCATTCTAGTTTGCGTCGTCTGTTTTTTGTTTTCACGATTAATGTGAACTAAAATAATTTTCAGGATCAGTTTTTGTGTGCCGGTAAGACGCGTTGTTATTATACACCGCATGCGTGCGCGTTTGCGGCGTTTTTAAGCTCGTCTTGTTACAAAAAAATAATAGGAAACAACAATGAAAAAATAACATCAAAAAGTAATATTAAAGTGAAAGTTACAAGATAATTTAATATGTAAACCGTACCAGCTTTACATATCTGCAAATATCGTAACAAAATAAAGTTTCTTATATCGGTCTGGGTTAAAATTATGAAGCTAAAACTGTAGGTTATTGAAAACGTGACTTACATTTACATGGGTTACCCATCTACGGGATTTCGTACAGCGATATGAGTACAAGGTCTAGGCTTGTGTTTTAAAATATGAATGAGCTGATGATACTATATTTATTTCTGAACCTGAACATTACTCACGTATCACATTTTTGTACGCTAATTGTGATTGATCATCAACAGGGTTATATTTGTTTTTTTTTACATTTGGAACTTCTCCTGTATTGTGGGTGGGGTTACAATCATTTAAATTTAACAAGTACTTGTAGGTTTTGTGGATATTACTTACCCAGTAGCTGCTTTCGGCTTGGGGCTGCTTTCGGGAAGCTACGTATAATCTTCTCGTCCGAAATACCGCAGTGTCTCAATACAAAAGTCTTCGACCAGTGTGTGTTGCTAGTGATGACTTATGGAATTGAGACGTGGTCGCTAACAATGGGCCTTATAAGAAGGCTCAAAGTCACTCAAAGGGCAATGGAGAGGGCTATGCTTGGGGTTTCACTGCGCGATCGAATCAGGAATGAGGAGATCCGCAGAAGAACGAGAGTAACCGGAGTGGGCTGGACACATTGCCCGTAGGACCGATGCCCGATGGGGCCGACGGGTTCTCGAGTGGCGACCACGTACCGGAAGACGTAGCGTAGGCTGCGCCCGACAAAGTGGTCCGACGACCTGGTGAAGGTCGCGGGAAACCGTTGGATGCGGGAGGCACAGGACCGATGGTCGTGGAGAACCTTGGGGGAGGCCTATGTCCAGTAGTGGACGTCTTTCGGCTGAAATGATGATGATGACTTACCCAGTACCTGGGTTGTGGAGGTCACGTCAGATAGGCTGCTGCTCGATGTACCTATAATACTAGGTAGGTATTCAGCTGCATCATAGTTGGGAAAAGGAAGATAATGAAATTTTGATTGACATTTTAATTTAGGTTTCTTTCGTAGATTTAAAGGTGATACCAGCTTTCAGAGTAATTCTGAGGATTGAGACTTGGCCATTGGACACTGCTTAAAAACTATCTCATTTGGTTGGTCAATACATCGGTAGAGACAAGTATACCATAAAATAAATCGAGCTCTTTTTTCACTAACAAAGCTTCAAGGTAATAAAAAAGTGTGCAATAAATAATATAATATAAAATAGGGAGTGTGGTGGCGAGAGGAAGCATCGGCGATCGCGGCCGCGGTGCAATCTACTCACATTCATAGGGCCAATCAACCACCGACCCACTGCTGTACGCGCCCCTTAGCTACACCCCGGAGAGGAGCGTATTCTGTCTAGTGTTTATTTAGTTTTAATATTTTCTATTTTTTATGCACCTAATTTTATTTATTCCTGAATTCAGATGGAATTAGATTTCATACTGAAACATATCGTTAGACTGCACTAAGTTTACGTAAATCCCTTTTTAAGAAATTTGAAGTTAAAAACAAGTAATTATTTAGTTCAAAAACACTTAGCAGTTTAATCGAAAAAAGAGATGTAGAGTAGCCAGCCTTTCGGTGTTCTATAGGATGCATTTTGGGGAGTGTGCGAGGGAATTGCATGATTTAATTCCCCCATCTCCGTTCCACCATCGGACGACCCGTCGTACGGCTGGTTTCCACCCTTACGTTGTTAACATCACTACGATCCGGACGAAGCGTTTCGCCTCCTCTTTTATACCGCGTACACCGAGGGACTGAAACAATTTGCCAGCGGCGGTGTTTCCGTCGGACTACAATTTGAGTGTCTTCAAGGCTAGAGTGAATAGGCTCCTAATAAACTAGTGCGCTTTACCATCAGCGACTGCGTCACTGCTTACCATCAGGCAGGATTGCGGTCAAGCGCTAGTTTATAATTTATAAAAAAAAATATATAGAATCTAATAAAACTGAAGGTATGTGTTTAATAATATTGCTAATGGTCACACATACAATGTGCACACGTACAATGTGCCTATAGGAATTTCAACATAAAAGATCAAAATTATTTACGTTTAACCTTCTAAATATAAACTATTTCAATAAGTTATTTCGATTTATATAATTACTAACTTTCCGCCCGCGACTTCGCCCGCGTGGCATTCAGTTATATCGCGCTTTTTAGACTTCCCTCGCGAATATCAAATTTTTCAATAAAAGGTAGTCTATGTCCTTTCTCAGGGTCTAAGTCTGTGCTAAATTTCACCAAAATCAGTTGATAGGTTTAAGCGGGCAAGCGTAACAGACAGACAGACAGACAGAGTTACTTTTGCATTTATAATTTTAGTATGGATTTCGAAGATTATCTTTTTAAACCTAACATTTTACTGAAAGGTATATTGAAGGGCGAAGGAGCCGCCTAAAATCTGCCCGAAATAAATATCAACTACAATTAATTTGTCGTCGCTTATATCTAATAATCTTCTAAATAAATTCCGTTTTATTATTTAGAATCTAATCTTTTTAAACAAAAATTGAACTAATCGTTGACTACACAAGCATCATATTTGACATCATGCCATCAAGTGATGCCCAACAGGCCAACAGCAAGTAACTGAAGCTCACTGAGCTACAACCATCAATGTGTTTTCATTTAAAACCTAACAAGTAACAAGCAAAGTTCAAGGCGTTGTTAGATCCGGTCGTTGTTAATGAGGCTGTCACTCTTATTAAAACTCCTCAGATTCGTTCTATCTAGTTAACTGTTCTCGAGAATCATAAAGTTCCCTATACGTAAGTGGTATTATTAATTGAAGAGTTCAGGCGCTAGGTTTTATATATTATTTGAAAGCTGTTGGCTTTATTATGATTTATTTGATGCTGTGCTTTTGTTGCATATGACATTGGTATTTTTCTATCTTTGCTTTTTTTAGGTTTACTTTTCTCTAGGTGTGTGTAATCTCTCTCAGTAAAAGTAAAGGCTTTTCTTCTCTCTATGTTGAAATCAGGTTCCAGTATATCCGAATGCATGACCATATGCTGCATACCAAAATTAAAATTGCTATTTAAAAAAATGTGGTAAAATTTGACCAAGATGCCTAAAACCTTTTATGAAAATGAGTTTCCCTCTATTCTGCGGATACCTACACCTTAAATATGTATATGATATATGATTTTATTATTTTCAGGATAACTACGTAAATTCTAAGTCCAAATAAGAAACGTAGAAGGGAAGAGCTGCGCTGGACGAAAGAGAAAATCATGGCTGCGAAACATTAGGGAGTGGACCGGCATTACTTCCGTCGAAAAACTGTTCCGACTCGCGGATGACAAGGCTAAGTAAAAGAAGCTGACGGCCAACCTTCAGGATTGAAGAGGATGGAAGAAGAAGAAAAAGTAAGAAACGTTTTAGTTTCAGTCGTCCGAGTACGTCCCTGTATACAGAGCTCACGTACGACCGCTCGTAAGTTCAATGGAGGTGTTGATTAAAAATATTTCCCATGTGCGGAGTATAAGGCCCAATTGGGCAAGCAATCAACCGCCCGCGCTGCCCGCCCCTCTGTCCGCTAATCATGCGCGCAACTTGCCCGCTTATTGCGAGCCTTTTCTTCATACATGTACTTTTTATGTCTTCATACACATTACAGGTGCTGTGAAGACAAAGGAGGATGAAAATGATTACGTAAAGAGGATTAAGGTTCAGTATTACAGATGTAGCGTTGTTCCGGGAGTTGTATTAGATAGGTACTGGTATTGAAACGCAGGGCTCACATCAGTTTTTAAAGGAGTTTTAATTAAATTATATTAGTAATATTATTTGATGATCATAAACAAGGTATGTTACTTTTGTGTGCGTGAAGTAACTCAGTATATTATGTTTCTATTAGATTTGTACCTATAGAGCACGTTTCTGCTTATGAATTCAGAACCTAATTTATTTTCTCGTTGGTAGGCCATAACATAGGCTGCCGGCAGAAGTTACCACCCACCAGGCAAAGTCTTGCCGCCAAGCGATTCGTCATGTTCCGGCTGATGCCTGATGAAGCTACACGGAGAACGGGTCGGAGCAGTTGTGTTGCGATGTGTGCCGGATATGATGCGCCAAATGTTGTTGTGTCGGATGTTTAGTAGTGGTGGGTCTCCATATCAATCTCCCGCTGACGCAGCATCGTTGGCCGATGTGCTTATGTGGAGTAACTTTTGTTAATAATCGTGATGCATGATTTTTAAACGCTTAAATAAGTTTTCTTTTGAAAGATTGTAGCCGGAGGCATCCCTGGCCGTCGCATAGGCAAGTGAAGAAACACGGGTGGGCTTTAGTCAGTAAAAGTCTGACACGCACTTCCGCTCCGCCCAGAGCAGGAGAAAGCATTTGATGATTTCCCATCCCAACAAAAAAAAAAGCATACAAACCCAAGAAAAACAGCAGCAGATCAACACAACAATGACGTTATTAGGGCTCAAAATACTTTAAAACAAAAATGTATCTAATGAATGGCTATGTTCAAAGCAGCCGAATGTTTGCCATTGCCAGAACCGTTCGGCTTCGACAAAGCGCGTCTGGCCTGCCTGCTGGCAAAAACAACCACTTTCCATTCTTGGAGTGCGTTTAATTGGTGCGCTATCTCGAGTGCGTTAGTCTGCCAGCCGATTACAAGTAGGTATATAGACAGAATAATAAATAAGAACCTGATTTATATTAGACAGTCTTTTAAATTCTTTCTGAGTTGGTTCGGTCCCACTCGATCAGGAATAATGGTATCGTTCAAAAGTCGAGGATATAAATATTTAGATTTTATTGACATTGCAAATAACGAAACCCTTTTTGCTAAACGATATGAAGAATGAGGATTTCGTGTGAAAAATTAACGAGAAAAATAAATTGTTGTAACTTTCAAAGGATCGTCGGTCATCACTCACTGACATGAAAACATTGCTGTTAAAGATCAATTCATCATGTCAAATGAACCTTCATTCTACCATACTAGTAGTTTTTTAGGCTTCCGTGTCCAAAGGGTAAAAACCTGCCTTTTACTTACCTTAGTAATAAAAGGCCCCCGTTTTTACCCTTAACCACCACCTTACCTTATACCGCTAACTGTCACCAGGCGTATTACATGAATCGTGATAATAGCTAGACAGCTGCAATGATCACAGATGATGTATTACAAAAAATACTAAAAACAGACTACCTAAAGAAAATGTATTTAAGGGGGTCTCCCATAAAACACAAGTGATTTTTATAGATTTGTATCCTATTTGTTCCCTTTGACTCGTATTTAGCCAGTTTTATCTCGTCAATGTGTTGGAAAAGAGGTATTAAAAGTGTGAAGAAAATATTGATTTAATTACTTCTAAAACATTTTTTATAAAGACATTCCATTGCGCGAGCAATCTAGAACTCCAATTCCCTATGCCATATCCAGACCGCCTAACTGCCAACAATCGTTTCTTACAAGAATGATGACAGCGTCGTCTGAGACTAAGCAGGATGGCTTTCTTCGTTTTTTTCCCATTGATCTAAATTCATGAGAGCGCGCGCGCACGTTCGCGGCCGTCGCAAGCGCACAAATGTCGAGCCGAGCTTTTTGCGCGCCATACTGTCTAACAAGATTGAAATAACTGCTTGCCTTTGAACAGGGGATTTGATTACTTCAAAGAATGAAACAAGATCAAGAATAAATGATAAATTCCGTTAATTGCTACTTAGTTTTATAGATCTTGTTTCTGTGTCTACAAATGGAAGGACTTTAGAAAGTTATATTGTTTACAACTTCGTAAGCACTCACTCATTTCGCTTATTAAAAAAAAGATGATTGCGTTTTGATCATGCAGTAAATCTCAATCATACCCTGTAAATATTATTATCTCAACAATCTATTTAGATTACATTTGTAAATATTATCTCAGGAATCAATATAGATACCTACCTATAAATAAAACCTTAAGTTGATGAGGAAAGTAAAAGCAATTAAAATTTTCGTTTCATAACTTTTTGTTAATGTAATATAGTGCAGGTGGTTAAAAAACATTCAATATTTATAAAAGTAAACATTCAGAAGCTTTTCCTAATTAAGTACAAAACTTAATGACATGGCTAAAAGATTTTTTAAGACCTCTTTACTAGTCCAACTGCTGATATGGCTAAACTTCGACATTTTCCGTGAAGCGACTGCCGTCTGACCTCCACAACCCGAAGGCGACATCGAAGCATTGCAATTAGACAAATTGTTGGATTTTTGAGGGCTCCAACAACCCGTAACGACTGCCACTAGATGTTCGTATTTCAACCGGGACCAACGGCTTAACGTGCTTTCCGAGGCACGACCAGACCAGTGCAAATATTCATATTCATGCATACAAATACTTGCACTGTGCGGGGATCGAAGCCGCGCCATCTTGCGCTGACCGCTCTCATTGCATGTTATTGTATAATTCCAAATCCTGATCTGTAGTGTCTTAGTGTAGCACGTTTAGATTCAATAGGCTCAATCATACAATTTATGATCCAGATGCATCGGTGCCTGTCACGTGGAGCAGCGCCACTTATCCAATATCAGGGGGCCTAAGAGGTCACTTTAGGCAATATCTCCAAAAGCGATTCATTTGCTGAATCCCAGCAGATTATTGACAATTCCTCGAAGTTTCGTACAATAGTGACACATTATGAATTCACCTTCAATTCAGTTCATATCATATTAGGTGTTAATATTACCGAATGATAAAAATAAAGACTGTAATGTTATCATTACCTAAATAAAACTGTCAAACAAATGTGCGGGATGTATGTAAATTGCATTACGAATTAGGGAAACTATTTAGAATTTTCTAAGTGACCCGTTATTTTTGCAACCAAGTGCAAAATACACTTTATATATTCAGAATTTTATTCAGTTATAGTTAAGCCAAAATGGCCTTTTTAGATCCCCTGTGGTCATCAATTAATACGAGAGAAGGTAAATTAAACATAAAGGTTAGAAATACTATTGGAGTTCCGGGTTATTTTTGCTGTGCCAAGTATTTTATTTGCCATTACATCTAAACTAAGAACAGAATCATTAAAATAGATGAACCATCCCTAAGATTCGGTTCCAATCCAAAGTATAGTAAACTGACTCCATAGTTTTCTGTTGCGGGCACAGTTGTCGCAGCCCTACGTGATTAGGAACCGTTTATTTTATTGAAGCACCCACTTATTGTTGATGCCGACGGTTTTTGCTTCTCCATTCCCATCTCGAGTGCGTTTGCGCAGTGCCACGTTTTATCACGGGCATTCAGCGCAGTAACGGCGGATTTAATTAGAAACTCCTGCATTTCGACTCTGATGCAGCTTTTTTATCTTTTCGCAACAGAAATATTGAGTTCCACTTATCTAGTTAATTATTCGGAGTGGTTTAGGTATTGTGCTTCTTTTGATTTAATTTAGAGCATCGCCCTGTTGAATATTGAAAGATAAGTCTGCTATTGTGCTATTGTACTCAAATAGGAATTTACTAATGAACATTTACGAAATAACGTTATTATGTAGTCAGATTTATATAGTAAAACTAGATATCATCAAGTTGCGAGTCAACATACAGAGTTGTGTTAACAGGGAAATTACAGCTGGCTTTAATATGCGGTCCATGTACATAAACTTAAAAGCGGTCATGCCACGTTGTGTGTCTACTTTGCAATGTTATTAAACAGAATATATGTTCATCTTATTCCGCCTGCATTATGAGCTCGTGTGGATTCCAGGAGGTTCTCATAAGGTTGCCTACGCGCCGCGGCGCCAATAAGAGCTGCGGTACTGCCTCGGTCAGCGCCGCGGTAATTAAAACGGATTAGGTAATAATGATAACATACCAACTGCATGCAAAAGTAATTTTCATGTATTGGGGACGTTTAAGTGCGATATAATAAGCGTCATTAAAATTCTTACTGTGATTGTACTAAGATTATTATAGCGATTAACACTTTAGTATGAAAACCGCAATGAAATTTGTGTGAATCTTAATTGAATTCACTAAGATGTAAAATGGTTTCGATAGACAGGTAGGTATATTAAGGCATTTTTTGCCAAAGTAACTAAAAGCCGTATAAAAATTTATATGCATGTAATCAATCGAAACTTTCTTCCATTTAATCCGCTATCGCCACCCACGTAGATGTCAAGAGAAAAAAAATCGAAACCCACAAATTAAATAAAATTTCCAAACAGCTTCACAAAGATAACAGCTAGTATATTTAATAATCCCGAGTAAGGCGATTCTAAAATGAGACCAATCATATCATTAAAAATACATATAAAGCAAGGATATTTATTTTTACGATTAATAAATTTTGGCATAAAATAAAAAGATATGGAAGACATTTTCTGAGCTCGTACTTTCGTTTTTATTGATTTCTCTTCTGGATCCATAATATGGGTGATTTAATTAACAATAAAAGTGAAATAATGGCACGTTTGATGATAAAAAAGTAATGCAGTGTTGAATAATTCATAATTGGTATTATTCATGTTTGTGTAACGTTAAGTGAGTGGGGTCAAATCTTGGTTGAGCGAAGTGTCGGTCAACGTGCTCACTCGGTTCCTTTATATTGCTCACTCTCTTACGGAAGTGCTTTACGACGATAGAATAGACAGGATGTTGCCGAAACTAGTTTTAAAGTCGATGAGAAACGTGTTAAATGGTATATGTAGTTGTTTTCGAAAACGAGTTCATTTAGCATGTTTGCTGTAATTGTTGTAATGTACTTATAGGTATGCACTTTCAAGTATTGCTTTCAATTGTCACATTTGAAACAAAGCTTAGAGTTTGGTAGGTATTAGTAGATTAGTTTCTAGTAACATTTTTAATTTACGTAAAATGTTGTTCGCTGAAACATTTTCAATTTCTGACTTCGGTAGAGTAAAAAATACACTTGCAGAAGACGTATCCACACCATTCCAAATTACCGCAGCAATACTTTTAATGGATCTTGTGAGTTTTTGCCTTTATTTATACGTTACGATGTGCGCATAATGGATCAGCAGACGAACACTTAGTAGATATGCGATACTTGTATATTATTGGCATTCTACTCGATTCTCGGTATAAAAACATTCGTAATCGATAAAATGTTTTGAGGGCCACACATGCCAAAGTCACTTAGGTAAGTGTTTTAGTAATTTCAAATGGCATGGCCAGCTCCTCATGATACGGTAAGGCTATTCCTAACTATTCCATCGCACTACACAATACATGTAGGCTGTAAAAACAATTAAACTTGCACAATGAAAGCACTACACTTATAGTGCTAAGCGCCAACCCATTGTGTGACTCGAGTATTAATCGAATAAGTCGACCAGCTTAGAATGGAGTGTGCAAATTCTGTGCCACTCAGTAGGTACGTTCATTTCTCAACGGTTTATAGCCACTATTTTCTGATTAATGGAATGAAAATGTAGATTTATAATGTCCAGAAATTGAGTGCGTTTAGAGAAAAGGAAAGAGCTTAAGCTGTTGCTCTGGCCTCTGTTAGAATAAAGACTTAGTAACTGTTACCCCTATAATGTCTTGAAATAAGCGCTAAATACTGCAATTAATTCGTGTGTACTGCCAAAAATGCATGTACGAGATGAGAATAAACACATTACCATAGTAGTGTAGGGTGTAGTGTCGGGTACGGAGCGCCGTTAGTCGGATAGGTCGGCCCAAGTGAGTTAATTAACTGGGAGCGTGTAAGGCGACGCTCACGGCCGCTCTAATTGCGCGATTATTCCTCCGCGACGCCTAACTGCTGGATGAAATTTAATTAAAGTTTGTTGTTCAAATAGATTTAATTAAAGTAATGTTGTAGCGAGCGGCGCGCCGACGCCGTCGCCGCGCCGCTCGGCTCAATCCGCGTGAGTGCTGCGCAACTTTTCTAATTCATTACTTCTGAAAGCGTTCCCGTGATGCCGAGCACTCTTAATAATTTGTATTGTGTAGTAATAGTCGCTCGCTCTCAGCGCGGTGCGAGTGTCGGACTGGCGACTCGTTCGCCGGACGACACTTTGATATCTCGAGCGTCTCATGAGTAGCCGCCCAATTACACTAATGGAAACGTTCGATCTCGTCATTACCCAAATTAATTCAAACGCCGTGATCTAAGCATTAAGTGGCGCTGATACAGGACGCCCGATCGATTGAATAATTCATAAATTTTAAAATTAAACAACTAGTCGATATTTATCCATTAGCGAGGCGGTAGTGCCGTTGAAATTACATCGAAATGGTCTCTCGAATACAAATGTATCGTTAAAAGCCACATTAAGATAAAAGCTGTTCGCCATAACTCTTATTAATTATTAATAGTATTGTCAATTAAGATGGAATAGCATTCGGAAAACCTGAAAATAGGGAATGTTTATCTATCCAAAAATAACAATCATTGCGACGATTCGCGCCGTAAGCGAGGAACGATGTTCGCGTCAATTACGGCTAATGGAAAACTTAAATTATGATAAAAGCTAAAGAGCTCGCGGCGGAGGCTGCGTGTCCGTCCGCATCTCTTCGACCCGTTAATGATGAGCCTGTCTCTTCCTTCTTAACAACCTTATTCACCTACACATTAATATATTTCAAGTAAAGTAGAAAGAGTAGAAAGAACTCAATAATTAGATTTTTTTTAAATTATTTCGATCATTGACATAAATTAATGTGTCATTTTGAGACTAGGCCATATTAATTTACTTCTGAGCTTAAACTTCCTCCTCTAGTCTTTGCTCGGCGTGCTGCCAGAGTTTGCATCGCTTAATTTGTAATGGTCGTGGTCATTTGCAACCGCTTGACCAATTTCTTTAACATTTTTTTTTACATTAGCGGCGCGCCACGCGGTTTTACCCGCGTTTTTTATATGTCCGCTCGTATTAGTCGTAGCGTGAGGTTATAACCCAAAACCTTTCTGGATTAATGGGCTATCCAAAGCAAAAAATGTTTTTCAAATAAACAAACAAACAAACAAAGTCTTCAGCTTTATATATTATTCCAGTGTATGTTGCTTGGTTTCATAAGAAGCTTTAATTATAATATTTTTTAGAATCTAACATTTGCTGTATACCTAGTTACTTTACTTGGCATTTATGCATTCTTAAAAAGTCATTCTTTCCATTGTTCTTTAAAATGATTCAAACAGCGCAGTTATAAAAACTTTAAAAGAAAAATTTTGAACGACTCCACTGCAACTTCTGTGCTGGGCGCAAGTGCAGGTTTTGAATGGTGAATAACAAAAGCTCAGTTTACTTTTGCTCTGCCACAATCAGCTTAATCTGGAATTGTAATTAATACAAGAAAGATATTCTCAAAAAATATGATTGTTTCTAGTTTTGTACTAAGGTGTACTAGTAATGTGTGTTGATAACAGACATTATTACTGAACTAATACCACTGTTGTTCAATTTTCCACAATCCATACCTACTATGCATACTAATATTATAAATGCGAAAGTAACTCTGTCTGTCTGTCTGTTACGCTTTCTCGCTTAAACCTCTCAACCGATTTTCATGAAATTTGGCACAGACAATCTTCAGACCCTGAGAAAGGACATATGCTACTTTTTATTGAAAAAAAAAAAAAAATTGATATACCCGAGGGAAATCTAAAAAGCGCGATAAAACCGAATTCCACGCGAGCGAAGCCGCGGGCGGAAAGCTAGTAGAATAAATTTTCAAATCTTCAGAACATTTATCTTCGAACAACGTAGCGTAGGTAGTTGTAAAAAGTAAAATTCGGTACAAACGTACTGCATTTTCCGTGCAGGTCCACAGGCGGCGCTGTCCCGTCCCGGCGACCCACTAAAGCTTCGTCGGGCAGCTTTCAGCCGATTACCCGCGACGCGGAGCCTAATTTGATTGCCACCCGCCATCAATTACCTCACGACCGCCGCAGCTTTTTATTTACCGACCCGCTTTACGCTTTCGCGTCATCTCCTACGACTTTTTGATTCTTATATATCAAACACATAGATTTATTAGTTTGTTGTTATTGTTACTCGTAACTTTGTCGTGTATCATTGTGTGTGAGTGATGTGTGTTGCTTTGGTTTGGTAAATGAAGAACTAAAGCTAATTTATTGGAGTGTGTGTTGGATTTTAGCTAAGTACCTATTAAGTTGTCAAATTAGTATTAATCCATACTAATATTATAAATGCGAAAGTAACTCTGTCTGTCTGTCTGTCGGTCTGTCTGTCTGTCTGTCGGTCTGTCTGTCTGTCTGTCTGTCTGTCTGTCTGTCTGTTACGCTTTCCCGCTTAAACCTCTCAACCGATTTTGATGAAATTTAACACAGACAATCTTTAGACCCTGAGAAAGAACATAGGCTACCTTTTATCCCGGAAAAAATTGATATTCCCGAGGGAAATCTAAAAAGCGCGATATAACCGAACTCCACGCGGGCGAAGCCGCGGGCGGAAAGCTAGTTTATTAATAAAATGGCATCATATATTGTCAAGATTACGAAACTGTTGCTTTGAAGGCCTTTTGTTCTCAACATCATTATTTTAGTACCCAAGTGTCAATGGCGCCGATTCTGTTGTTGATAAACTAATTTTAAGTGCATCTTTTTCTTTCTATTTTATTAGGAAAAGGACAGAAGATAAAATGTCAGTTTAGACCTGTCAAATTAGTGCGCTCCTGACGTAAACTTGCGTATTTTTAGTCGCCATGTTTTTAGTCGCGTCTATGGAATATCTTAATTTGACAGGATTAAACTAAGATTTTATCTTCTATCCTTTTCTTACTGAATTAGATTTTTTTTTTCTAATTCAATAAGAAAAGGATAGAAGATGCACTGAACTTAAAATGAGTTCAGTTTGTGAAATACAGAATCCGCGCCAATGACAACTTACCAAATAACCACAGACAGCTTCTACCTTATTTGACGCTTCTGAATGCCATAAACCTAAATATTTGACCCGATTTATTATAATATTCAAAAAACTTTTTTTGGCGGCAACCGTGATGGTATCACGCCGTTTTGGAAAACGCAAAGCAATCATTGTATGGCGAGCGTGACGTAAATAAAGAGTGGATTGCGTTTCGTTGTCTGCCAGTCAATTTCCTCGATGAACTCACAATTACGGAAATTGAAAGCGCCGTACGAAGCGCCGCCGCCCGCTCTTTCAACACGTCGCTCGTCCCGTCACGACCACCAAACTTTCAAGTCAGATTTAATGCACATATAAAATTAAATATAACCCCTCGTGACTCAATTCACAAAAAAAAAATCTCATAACATGCAGCATGCATACCTAAAAATTAATTAAACGCTACAGCCCCAACGGTCGGTTGACTCGATGTCAATTAAATTCTTACGACAAGGAGTCCATTTCAAAAGCATTGCTAATGAGAAGCATATGGGCATCACGTCTCGGAACCAGTACTTGTCGTGTATTTTTTGTTGCGGCATAGTCGCGGGGAGTCGAAGCCAGCACCTATCCATATTGAAATCTTTACTGACCTCATTGTTCTATTCTCAATTTGGGCGTCCTTGCAAGTTTACGCATCTCTTTCACGAGTAAATTGCTCTGCTCCGTCGGAGGAGTCATAAAGAAAATTGCTATACAGTTGATAAATAATTTATCTGAAAGCCCGCCCCAGTCACCGAAACGCGCCCGGGGTAGCACTGCGTCTACTTCTACCTAATATTACTTTCCTTTTGTACAATTTTGCAACAGGGCCGTTCGCACGTTCCCTTGCTTTTATGGGCAATAAGTGGAACGCAATTATATTTATGGAGGAAGAATGGTTAGAAAACTAATTTCACCGAGTATTATTTTATGTAACCTGTGTTAATCTCCCAAATGAGTCGATGTTTGTTAAGTTAAGATCCATTAACATTATTGGACGTAAACTTTTACCTGTAGCCTAAACATTACTTTTCGTGTGATTTTTTTTTGTGATAAATTTACAGCAGATTCAATTAGACTCTACTCAACCGCAATATTAATCAATCTTGAAAATTTTTCCATTGTAATTTGTGATGTGGCTGGTAATTGGGAAAGTTAGGTATTCAGTTTCTGACTGGTGCCTAATTAGTGTGCGCAGCGGCCTCTCATTAAGAGCTCGGTTTTAATTACCCGCACGAACAAACTAAATATGGCGTTTGATTCACGGTATTGTCATATTTCTGAGAGTGTTTTCATGTTGTCTATAAACGGATTTTAATCCTTTAATTAACGGAAAACAAACATTCTAGAGTTGTAGTGGAATCGATAGTTCCTTTGTTAGGAAACATTGTGCGTTATGATTTTTTGTTGATAAATAATGCCGCATAATTTGTTTCAGGGCCCATATAAATAAAACTTTTTAATGACATCACTAACAGCGACCCGCGGTTGCACCCGCATAAGTGTTGATCGGGATACAAAGTATCTTATGTGTTATTCTGATGCTATATAACGTTATAACGTTTATAACTGAATCGATCCAATCATTTTTACACCATTTTATATTTTTTCCCAAATAATTTAAAGAATGTTGCAGCATGGTTACCGAGCGCATAACGCAGTTCACAGCGGATCATAGTGTCCTAGGGCCCTCGCCGCCGGTCCGCGCCGCAGACGGCGCGAACGGGCGAGTAGCGCGTTGCCCATATTTTTGTTGGGACAACCAGATAACATAACAAGCTCACAACTTTTTAATTTTCATGATATCTTTATGAAATTTTGTACTTAGATTTTTTACTTAAAACTACAGGACACGGGTTCCGGGTTTCACATATACAAAAAATAGCGTTGTATTTGTTTTTTACTTTTTATATATTCTGTGTTTTTTCATGATTTCAGTTTTCACTTCTGTGGGTTAGTCCCATAACTGCAAATTTTTGTTTATTTTTTGTTTATAATGGTACTTAATTATGAATTATAATAGCTTTATATAGCTTACACATCAATAACACATACTTCATGAACGGATTTTGATGAAATTTTACAGTATAAAAGTGAATAATTTAGGTTTAAGCTTTCCTTAAAGATTAACAAACATCCTTTCATACTTCCTCACAAACTTTCACGTTTATAAAACATTTAGCAGGATTGTCAACAGCGCCCACCCGTACTTTATTACTAGACTCCCGACTAGTTAACACAAACGCAATAGGTGGAACACAATAAAGGTCTATTACACAGAATTGTTAATCCCCATCCCACGTGCTGGCGGTTGTTTATTCAGCTGTATTAATTAACAGTCAGGTGGATTACAGGGTAGACGAAACGTGGCCTAATTAGAGAGATGCCTGTCTCGCGCGGCCGGCGGATATGGCCTGCTACTGGATACAAAGCGAACGTAGCGTCAGTCCATGTGAAACGACCTTTATGTTATTAAATTATCTAATCTGTTCGTTGGATGTCTGCATGGTGTTTGTTAATTGGTAGACTTGATTGTTCTTCAAACTCAAATGAGACAGCATTATTTCTAACTTCTGTATTATAAAATAATTTGTTTCGTATCAAATTGTTATTGTTACATACTCCTTCATCAAGTTTATTTAGGTTAAATAAGTAAATACAAAGTTTAGATATCGGTTACTAAAGTAAAACAGCAAGTGGTTCTTAGTACCTAATTCTGAAACGGCCAATCTTGAAAGCTTAACATTATAATTTAGGCGTACCTACAGTGATAAATTCCTATATTAATTATTTTAACAGTTTACCTATTATTTTGAATAAATTCATCTACAATATAATCTAGATTGCAATGAATGTGCAGATTGCGTTAATTTGTAATAAAATAATAATAAATAATAATAGGTACTAAAATAATAATAATAATAATATATTAATAGGTACTAAAATTATGTACGTAAATAGGATAATGAAATCGAAATTTAATAAAAACCATTTACATTACTTTGTCAATTACATTAAGTCGTGGTGGCATAGTGGTTAAAACACCAGCCTCTCAAGTGCGAGTGCACGGGTTCGATTCCAGGTCAGGCAAGTACCAATGTAACTTTTCTAAAGTTATACGTACTTTCTAAGTATATCTTGGACACCAATGACTGAAGGTGAAGGAAAACATCTTGAGCAAACCTGGACTTTAAGTCTGAAATCGCTAACCCGCATTGAGCAAGCGTGGTGATTACGTTCAATCCTTCTCAATGAGAGGAGACCTGTGCCCAGCAGTGGGACGATAAAAAGGTTGATAATGATGATGACATTACTTTGAGAGTAGTGTACAGAAAAGTTAAAAGACGCTAGTACTACTAATACTACATGTTGTAGATCGTGTAGGTTCGAACCATGTCATGCGCTTAATTTTTTTCATCCCAAGTGCTCTCAAAACCGCACTGATAAAGCTGCCATGTCGTAGAACCAATATTTCGAAGACATGTGATATCTCGAATTCCCACTGGACTCTCGTGGTCAACTACAGCCCACGCCATCTCACCGAGAGGAGGCCAGTGTCCCAGGTGTGAGAACATTATAGGCTGATTAATTCGACCCAATGGGTCTTAAGGTCCTATAATAACCTGCGTTATGCGGACGACACTGTTCTCATTGCTTCTCTGAACAAGACTTGCAAACCATTGCAGTTAAAGTCAATGAGTGCACCGAGAAGGCCGGTTTGTCGATGACCATCAGCAAGACAAAATTTAAGGTGGTCTCTATAAACCCAGACTTACGCCCTAGCATATCGATGGCGAGCAAACAACTTGAGTGAGTACGACAGTGCAAGTTCATTTCGGTGCTTGGGTAAGTGAAGCATGGACTCTGGAGTCAGGTTTCTGATGTGCACGCCTGTCGTCATGTACGGTCGCGAAGCATGGACTCTGAAAGAGAACACTACACGACGCTTATAGGCTTTTAAAATGTCGGGCTACAAGCTGGACCCAAAAGATCATAAATGACACCGTCCTTCAGCGCGTTCAAATGCCTCGTAAGTTGTTGCCCACCATAATAAAGAAACAAAAATAGATTATCTCGGCCACGTGCTCCGAGTCATTGTGATGGGCAAGGTAGAAAGAGAAAATCGTCGCTGCGAAACCGCACCGCAACCGAAGTCGCGGTTGACAAGACCGAATACAAGAAGCTGATGGTCACCCTTCAGGATTGAAGAGGCACTGGAAGAAGAAAAAGAAATAACAAATAAAAATTCCCATTCATTCTAGATCTACAATGTAGACAGTATTGTAGATCTAGAATGGATATAGGTTTTATATTTTTTTGAAATCATGGGAATATCGGGATAAAAATGATCATATTTATTAATCAGGGTTATAAACCATCTGTGTGCTAGATTTCATCCAAATTCATTCAGGATGTTGCAAACGTATGGCGTCTCTCTCGAGACGGTGTTGTTCGATTGTTTCTTGATGGAATGTTGTCGAAAACGATATGTTGGTAAAGTGTTTAAGTGGTATTCTGGTAATCTGGTAACTGGTACTGTTTTGGAGGTACGGGAATTGTATATGTGATGTTTATGTTGCTACAACATTATTATGATTAATCGTACAGGATTCTTTAACCAAATTTATTTTTGTATCGTATTTATGCCCTCTATTTGCAATAAATTCGCGGAGGTTTCATATTATAAAAAAAAAAAAAAAAATTATAACTTTAATATCTTCACTACCGAGTACATCCACTTCATTATAGAATATTTTATTCTCTCATACTTTACGTAGTTTAACACTAAAGTTCATGAATGCATTGTTATTTGAGTCGACGTGACCCCACTAATTATAAAAGTTTCAACAGGCTCAAAGATTAATTAAAACTCTTAACAGACGACCTGATTATTTATTAAGTCATTAATTGTCTCTATTGTTATTAAGCTGTCTGTTTGTGTTATTTCAATAAAATAAATTATCCATACTAATATTATAAATGCGAAAGTAACTCTGTCTGTCTGTCTGTCGGTCTGTCTGTCTGTCTGTCTGTCTGTTACGCTTTCCCGCCTAAACCTCTCAACCGAATTTGATGAAATTTTGCACAGACAATCTTTAGACCCTGAGGAAGAACATAGGCTACCTTTTATCCCGGAAAAATTGATGTTCCCGAGGGAAATCTAAAAAGCGCGATATAACCGAACTCCACGCGGGCAAAGCCGCGGGCGGAAAGCTAGTTTACTTATATGTAGATAGAAATCGTATCTTTCGCGGACGCAACTTATGATTTTGAAACAAGTGGTTGCTTATAAATATTTTTCATTATGTAAATAAGATTTGGAACAAGAATAATATCTTATTACAGGGAATTTAAAGATAGGTAGTGAAATGTGGGGGTTCTATAAGTAGATACACGTCTGCGTTATCCCTCGACCACAGGCGACTTGAGTCGTGATGTTATGGTATCTGTGATGTCATGCGAATATTAGAGAAGTCTGCGTCCCTCAACGAATGAACCCTCCGTATAAATATTATGTAGTGTCGAGTGGGTCTGTTCCACGGCTCCATGTGGACGTATCCGTAGCCGGCTGCATTAATAGTCAATAAACAGCAGTCTCCGGTGTCGAGTCTATAACATGTCAGCTGACGTCGGCGCAGCGAAATCAATTAGGTTCGTTTGCGAACTGCTCCAATAAATACTGCTATCGTTAATTAGAATCAATCGTGGGATTGCGTTGGGGACTATTCTGAAATCAGTTTGCGTCGCGTGGGCGGACGGCTCTGCTCTGACAGCAATTGGCTTATTAAGAAGCTAACAAAACGCAATAGCCTCCAGCTTGCTGGGATTAATTCATGTAACTTGTATCTCTTTGTATTTGTGAGTGATCGATCTTCTTTCGCTAGCTTTAATCAGCTGTATTTGTTATTGATTGTCTGAACTTTCTAAGGGATTAATTACAACGTGGGCGTTGTTGCGTACATATTAACCCATTGCGGTAATACTGTAGAGTTTAATCATAAGGCTAATAGACTTTTTTCATTAATTCCTTATTAAACCGTATACGTTGTATTGAGTTCGTCTTCATCGATTTATTGCCGCAATTACAAAAGCAATGCTTTTACGCTACGTTGTTTTATAGTTATTGAGTTTCAGAATTACCTATAAGTAGATACTTCGCGCGTTTTCTTGTCGAGGAATTAAGAGAGCTTCTAGTGGCAAGAAAAGATGAAGCATTGATGGAATTATAAATAATGTATTGATTTTTGATATAGTGCTATCACATCCTGCACTTGATGCAATTATTGCAGATACAGTTTTTATTTCTTCAGCAATAATCTGCTAACACAGTGAACATATTAATGGATTTGTTTCTAAAACAGAACGTAGATTTCGAACGGAAGTATCAATAAATTGAATGGCGGACAGGCGATCGTTCATAAATATTTAAGTAAACCCACAAAAAGTAAGATTAAACTAACAAATATCATGTAATTACTACCTTACCCGCGGTCGACGCCGCGGTGGTGCAAACGCCGATTAATCTTTCCATTTGCATCGATTTGAATACTGATTGGAATTATACGAGTGGTACAGTCGAGTGCAATCGGCCAGTCACGCCCGAGGCGTGTTTACAACACGTTCACAGCGACAGCTTTACAACTCCGACGTTCCGTTTTAATATTTAATTTGATAATAATACGAGTGTTATAAAAATACTAATAAATATTCCTTAAATAAATTAGATTTTAGAGTTTTGTTGCCGTAATTAGAATTGCATCAGAATGATTATTATAATTTACAACTTATTTATGGCTTAACTTTTGAGCCACATCTGATACGCTATTCGAGAAGTTTTGTTGAAACGGAAACGAATATAATTTGAATATATTTTAAGAATATGAACATAATCGTTATTTTTTTTTTTGTTTAAGATATTTTTATTCAACGTTTTGTATATACCTAACAGCACGATTTCATGATAATTGAAATAATATCTACATAACTGTATTCGATTAATTGATACGAAATTAGAATCATAATGATCAAGTGATCAATATTTAATGTTGTATGACTATGTACATTACCCTATTTCAAATCTCATAGTCAACAATTGTTTTTAATATGTTTCGAGGAGAATATTTCATAGTAAAAACTGAAAACAAACAGTATTTTCATAAGTTATTGAAGGAAAGTATAATATTGTTTAATCTTGATGCTATTATAACAAGAACACGGGTTTATTAGTTGATTCGCTCGACTTTATTCGCACGAAACGGGTAAATCGTCACTTTGTTATTACTCTTTCTATTAGACCACTCGCACGAAGTTACGGCAACTGAAATATTTTGTATTTTTTTAACATTATAAACTTGTGTTACCGCAATCCCCCTTAATGGTAAGCAGTGGTATAATCGTTAATAGTAAAGCGCACTCATTTATTTAGAGCCTATTCGCTCTAGTCTGAAGACACTTAAATTATAATTAGACGGGAAAACAGGATGTCTTCCGATGTGCGCGGTATAAAAGACGAAGCGAAACGCTTCGTCCGGATGTAGCCCTGGTTGGAGGCTTTAAATTCATTTAAGGCAGCCACAGGATAGTCCGGTTAAATAGTGACGACCTCTCTAGGTCAACTATGAGATGCCATAACAAAAAAAAAAAAAACTTCGTCCGGATCGTAGCGGTATCAACAACGTAAGGGTGCATACTGGCCGTACGACGGGTCGTCCGATGATGGAACGATGATGGCGGAATTATGTCACGTAAATCCCGGCTCTCCAAAATATTTCTATAGAATACCGAAAGGCTGACTACAGGAGACTTTGGAGATTGATCTTAACCAAATCTGCATCGCCAATTACCAATGTACAATGAGGAAAAGCTAGTGCTTTTTTTGTAATGGAGACAGAAGTGATAAGAGTTAAATATAATAAAACGTGTAATTTTTTCGTAACTTCATTGCATAAAATTCAATAAGTATTCTCCTATTGACATACTTTGACTTAAGTTCCTGTGTCTCCTGGATGGTACAGAGGGTGTCCATTGTGTTTGAGATTCACGTTTTATTTTGTTCCAGGGCTTCCCTATGTTCTTCGCTTCTGCGAAGACCGTTCGCCGCAGGCTCCCGCGTCGCCTCTGCTTAGGGCGGCCACGTTTATTCTTTCTTTGGGGTTTCCAATCTAGGGCTTACCTTGTTATATGTTCAGGATCCCTTCGGAGCATGTGACTGATCCAGTTCCATTTTCGACGTTGGCGTGGCCGAAGTTTCACCGCAGCGCGCCCATAGAACTATCTACATTTGATTTTCTCGCGCCAGTATATACCGAGAATACGGCAGACAGCGGTTGACCAAATATTTATTTCTGGAAGTATTGGACTCACCCATTAATAGATTGAGATTGTGGAATACTCCTATAGAAAATATAATATTACTTAAAAATGACGATTCGCCCATTTCCGTTGAGTAAATTCGTGCGAATTGACTAATAACCCAAACACGGCACGTCGAGCGAGCAATCCCGACAAGTAAACGAGATGAGACGGGACGGTAAAGCCTTCAGCGTTATCTGTAATTAGGATCGAGTGCCGGAAGTGTTCGCCGAGACACTGCTAGCATCCGGCCCGTTGGCGAACGGAGCTGATACCTAATTAGTCATATATACGGCGAGATGTAGATAACGATGGCATTATTAATTAGATTGATTGGGAATTATGATACGTTACTGTGATGGGCAACAGTTTGCGTCATATCTGGGAGGAGGACATATTCGCTTCTCCCAAATATAGATAATCTGATCTACCACATAAAAATGAGAAATTGCTTGCGCTGATATAGAAGTTTTGCTTATACGTATTCTACTCAAATAAAAAAGTAACGAACATTTTTTGTCAGTTTAGCTTCCGGCTTGACACTAAAATGGTTGGACTGATCTGGTTGGTACTTTGGCACAGTAGATAATTTAAAACCGAAAATAATATATAGGGTACCTTTGATCCCGGTAGCACGTTCCTGTGGCATGTGTTTTAGCTCCACGCTGAAGCCGCGAGTATAAGTTATAAGTAATGAAGTTTTAATCTCACTACGGAAGTTAAAATCAATTTAGAAAATTACAACTATTAGTAGATGATAGTGTCGTTAAGCTCTTGACGGTAATGTGGAGGGTAGCTCCAATCATACCCTGGGGGTATGTTTTGGGGCGCTAAGGACAGCTCCAATGATTAGGATATTGGTTTATTTTATTTATGCTCTAATAAGGAATACATTTTTCAGAATTCTTAACATCAGTATTCATCAAATCTAACGAACCTGTCACAAAAACTGCCAAGTGCGTGTCGCGCACTCACGCACAAATGGTTCCGTACCATCGATTTATGAAATTAAAGGATTTATTTGTATAAAAGATTACGCGGTAATAAGCGGTTTACGATTTACGAGGTATTAAAAAAAACTGCTTACTAGATCTCGTTCAAAACAATTTTCGTTGGTAGTTTTTACAGTAATGTACATCACATGTTTTGTTTAGATTTTTCATTTTCTTATTTTAGAAGTTAGAGGGGGCCCAACTTTTTTCTACTTTGGAAGCGTCTGTCACGCAAACTATTCGGTTTAGAAAAAAAATATTTCAGAAACTTCGATATCATTTTAGAAGAGCTATCCATAGATACCCCACACGTACCTATGTATTTGATGAAAAAAAATTCGAGTTTCAGTTCTAAGTATGGGGAGCCCCCAATATTTATTTCTTATTATTTTTTTATTTTTGCATCAAAATCTTAATGCAGTTCACAGGATACACCTACCTACCAAGTTTCAACAGTATAGCTCTTATAGTTTCGGAAAAAAATGGCTGTGACATACGGACGGACAGACAGACATGACGAATCTATAAAGGTTCCGTTTTTACCATTTGGCTACGGAACCCTAAAAGTCGCTAGGTTACTTAATGAGAACGAGTTTTTTCTCGTCCATCACGTGACAGGTTGTACAATGATTGGTGTGCGTAAATCTGAGACAGATGCTTGCACATGTCATTATTAAGAGCGGCTGAGACGATCCGAGCTTAATCCGGACTTGACCAACAACTTTGTAAATTAAATTGGCTCCGCGCTACGTCAACTCCGTGAATTGCACTTCTTATGGCCCCCGTAATCACCAGCTCTGTATAAATGCTCCATTAAAAGTGGCGTCAATTACATTAATTCCTTATATGTATCAAGTTAAATATATAATGTAACTGGAAACGTTCTCTAATTAAATGTCATGTGCATAGTGTTTGCCGTATAAACAATCTTGTAGAATGCGAGCGACAGTTACTAGAAGACGATAGAAATGAGACAGAAAAACTGAACTAATGGTCGTTGACATGGTAATGTGATA
Organism: Sesamia nonagrioides; assembly: GCA_017933935.1. NCBI lineage: Eukaryota > Metazoa > Arthropoda > Insecta > Lepidoptera > Noctuidae > Sesamia > Sesamia nonagrioides. The sequence goes on along the minus strand of JADWQK010000835.1, from coordinate 774,635 downwards.
GAATTTAATGATGCTTGGGAGAAATCGTCTTTTTTGTGGGAAGTATTAATTTGTACTTTAGACCTGCTAATATGATTTTAATTGCATCTTTTTGTGATCAATTCGCAACATAAAAATTACTTCACTGTACAGTTGGACGTAGTAATGCAAAATGGATCCAGCCCCAAAAACTTGCTTTTGAGAAAATAGAGTGTGAAATTAAATTGATATATTAAAATAACATGACAGTAGTTTGTTTTAAATTTCCTTCTAAATAATTGGTATTTTTCTGTGCTTTTTTTGCAGATGTCATTTATGACAGTAACTCAAAAAACAGTTTTTGTTGGATCCATTTTACATAACTACGTCCAGTTGTTACTAGTTTTGTTCTGGTGAGCATGTTTTTTTTAAATCATCATCTGCTGCCTACCATCCAGCTGAATACCAGGATTTTACATGAGGTGACTGCCTATCTGACCTGCAGAACCCAGTTACTGGAGATTATGATACCCCTTTTTTATTTGGATGGGATGGGAAATCATAAAATTACCTCTCCTGCTCTGAGCGGAAGGGCGTGTTCAGACTTTTACTGCCTAAAACCCACCCGTATTTCTTCACTTGCCTGTGCGCCAGGGCCACGGTTTCTTTTTTAACTAACCCGTAACCCTAACCCAGTAGGCATCGGTCTCCATGGACCCCGTCACGATGTGCTGACATCTCTTTGAGGCGCGCGTGAAACTTAGCGCGCCGTCGACTCGGGCCTGGTCGTTCCCGGTTGGAATATGATACCTCTTGATAAAACTTTCGGACTTCTGACGACCCATAACAATAGGGATATATCCAAGGTACAAAAAACAAGAAAATAATTAGTCCGTCTTATGGATAAAAAAAAGTAAGACCCGTATTTTTTATTTTGTCGAAATTACCAAAAACTACTGAGATATAGCGTAATAAAGTTACGGAGTGGTGGCTAATTACGTCACTCCGTGGTATATTTTGTACCATGGCGTGACGTCATGCGAAATTTCAAATTAATATATCTTTCTAAGTATTTGAATGAAAGACAAAATAAAAAATACCAGTTCAATATTTTTTTTAGATCTAACTGATGGACTTTAAATTATTTTTATGATACAACCCAATTGTCATAGACCTATTAATGACAGCGGGGACCACAGAAATCGTAGTAACAAGTTACGATTTCTGTGGCCGGGACCAACGGCTTGCTGTGCTTTCCGAGGAACGGAGGGATCTCGGTTTGTACCTGACGCGGCAAACGTTGCTTAACCTGATTAATATAGCCCTATGCAGCTGTAATTATTTAGCCATGGGCCCCTAATTTGTCAACCCCTTTTTAACAAAAATATAATACTTATACTAATTTAAACTGTAATATTTCGTCAAAATATCGCTGCCTTCTGGTCATCATCAACCTTTTTATCGTCCCACTGCTGGGCACAGGTCTCCTCTCATACAGAGAAGGATTGAGCGTAATCATCACGCTTGCTCAATGCGGGTTGGCGATTTTAGACTTAAAGTGCAGGTTTCCTCAAGATGTTTCTTTCACCTTGTAATTAGTCATTGTCACCGTGTCCAAGATATACTTAGCCAGTACATATAACTTAGAAAAGTTTCTTTGGTAGGTACTTGCCTAACCAGGAATCGAACCCGGACCACAGTAGACAGAGAACAGTAGATTATCTAAGGCCGCCCGCAGAGTTATTTGCCTACTCTTGCGTTGAACCCTAGGGTTGTCACTTTGATCTAAATTTATAGAATAAAAAGCATATTATGATTGAATATTTTACCAATTTATAAATTTAGTAAAAATAAAAAGCCTTTATTCACATAACATTTATTATATTAAGTTACAAATTTGATACCGACAAAATTTTTAAGACTACTTAAGTGTAACACTAAATTATATTCTAAAGCTCGTAAATAATGATAAATTTTGAGTGATGTGTGATATGGGAAATCGATATAACTGGTTCTTATCAGAGAAGATTGTAAGTGATGAGTACTTAAATGTAACACTAACACAATAATATTCACAAGCTAATAACTAATGCTTAAATGATATAAAACATGAGAACGTAAACAATAAATATGTAGTTCTTATGAAAAAGTAGACATTTGTAAAGCTAAGATTATGTATGTGTAGCGAATATTTAACAAATGATACCTTACTTTAATAAAACCGCAAAACCTTTTTAGCCTCATTAGTTTCTGAGGTACAATTATAATGATTGTTTATATGGGTACTGTGTAATGTTTGTTTATATAATCGGATAGCAACAGCTAGCTCAAATGCAACAAAGGCGCCGTCGGAGGGATTAAAGGTTATAATGTTATAAATAAAATTCTACACAACCCTAAGCGTTAGTCGGTCACATTTTACTATAATTTTATTAACTTAATATTATGATTAAGACGCCATATTTGGATCAAACAACACATAAGACAATAGAAAAAAAAATAATAGTAATTTGCAATATTGATTATTGTGAAATTGTCCTTATTACACTATACTCGACAAATACGTTTACTTAAACGATATTTCGTACTCAATCCTCTGTTTTATAGTAAAACTGGGCTTCTTAAAATAAACTTAACTTTAAACATAGTAGTCAGGAAGTAAATCTGGGAATACAATTATATGGAAAAATGCGACTCGGGTACGCTCTTAATAAAGCAAATAAACTGTGAAACAAACAATACATATATCACATTTTCTAATAAGATTTAAGTTGTACTTACATTTCTGGTTCAGTAGGAAGTATGAAGAATGATAAGTCCGGATTTGCGAAATCATTATTGAGGCACCCGAAAACACTGCAATATTTTTTTCCCCCTTTTGAAGTCATGATACTCGTAATAATTAATATTATGGTAAGTGGCCGGCGAGAATTGACGAACGCGAGCGGTCATGTAATTTACGCGCGTGCTCACAGTCACGCGGCACAGCCCGTATTGCCACCATCCTATACCATCCTATAGTATGCCAGCGTGTGCGTGAAATCGCGTACCGACACGGCGCTCGGCGCGCACGCATACATTCAAACCGAGAGCCGCTCGTTTATATGAAGATGTTTTACTGTTCTCTGTCTATTGTGCCCGGACACTCAAACTGGTAATGTAAATAAAAGTAAGCAAAAGAGACTGGCGGTATTGCCACGTTCTATATCAATGTTTATCCTCCGGTCAAGGTGAAAAAAAAAAAAAAACATAAACCATTATAACTATGTGAAATCTGATCCTTTCTTGATGAAATAAATATTATTATTATTATTAAGGTAAAGGTCAGCCCACGGCAAGTCTCAACCAGCGGCATAGAAATTTCGTTGAACAAGCAATGAGCACTCGCACTCCATGGTTCTAGGATCTACACCAAACGGCTTGAAAATATAATTTCCGGTACTTTCTCCGTTTATAGTTTTCCGCAGCCACTGCACCAGAACAGAAGAAAGATGAACCAGAAAGATGGTTATTTTAGTTTGATTAGTACCTATCTTCTATGTATCATCTATAGGCAGTGTTGAGCACACTGTCTAGCTGTTATTAATGATAGTAATCAGAAACAAAATAAAATCGAATGGGATCATTAGATACTACCGAGAATAACGGTTAAAATAGTAATTGTTATTAGGTTTACCTAACGCATAAAATGATATTATCAAATAATATTGCTCTATAAAAGTAGCCTTAATTAAGCTAGCATTAAATTATATTTTCCATCCAGCGCAAAAACACAGCAAACAACCGTGACCGCCCACGAGTATCTAATGTTTCCGAGAAAATGCGTCTCTACTACAAGCAAGAAGTTCATTAAGTAAAACATGAATCTTGATGAAAATTGCTTAATGGTAAGTTGCAAGATTGGCGCCAAAGGCGGAACCGTGTGGAGGCTGCGCTCAGTTCCACTCCGCTCCGTCCCTCTCCCGGGCTACGTCCGTTCCGCCCGCTCAGAGAGCCCCAAGTGGCAAAACGTGCCCAGTAATAAGAAGTATGTTATTCATTAGTGTTTTGAGAAAAAGTTATTAGTGCCGACAAGTCATGCGAGGCGGCGGTGCGCATGCGTTTGCATTTTTCTCCGCAATTTTCTCGATCAAAATGCATATGCAGAAAATTTGCATTTAGTTCACAAGGCCCTCGTTACTGACCGCTACAAAATGATGATTTAAACGACCTGATCAGACTAATTCGTATAAAATTAATGGAATCTGTGTGTTGACTACTAAGGATGTGTATTTTTTTATACGTAGTAAATTAGGTAAAGGATAACTTTGTGTGAAGTTTAAATGAAAAAAATACATACTGACGTTATTATCCATACTAATATTATAAATGCGAATGTAACTCTGTCTGTCTGTCTGTCTGTCTGTTACGCTTTCCCGCTTAAACTTCTCAACCGATTTTGATGAAATTTGGCACAGACAATCTTTAGACCCTGAGAAAGAACATAGGCTACCTTTTATCCCGGAAAAATTTGATGTTCCCGAGGGAAATCTAAAAAGCGCGATATAATCGAATTCCACGCGGGCGAAGCCGCGGGCGGAAAGCTAGTGAAATATAAAGAAGCAAATTATTAACTTAAAACTTGACCATTTCATTAATTGACAACGTGGTTGTGCAGCGTTAATTAACGAGGGAAATTGCTCGTTCTGTAATGAGAGTTTTATGGCCAGCGGGATACCGGCGCGAGGCAACGCGAGGCAACGATGGCGGGAAGCTGCAAGACTCATAGCGCAATTTGCTGTCCGTGTTGTGCTAGCTCCTAATTAATTAATACCTACATCCTACATACAAATAAGTAAACAGGCTTTTTGTTCTTATTAAGGAAATTGTTAAAGATTCTTTCTAAGGTTCCTGGTCTTTAGAACGTAATTTTGCAAATAGAAAATTAAGATATTTTAATAGCTTTTACAGCAAATTTGTGGAAAGTGAAAGAGTAATGATAAACGGTTGGAACTAGTTGTGGATAATAGGTATTTACGACTAGCTGCGCCTGGCGGTTTCACCCGCGTAGGTTTCGATATGTTTGTTTGTATATGCTCTGCTACTATTGGTCGCAGCGTGATGATATAAAGCCTAAATAAAGCCTTCCTGGATTAATAAGCTATCCAAAGCAAAAATATTTTTTTAAATTGGACCAGTAGTTCCTGAGATTAGCGCGTTCAAACAAACAAACAAGCAAACTCTTCAGCTTTATTTAATAGTATAAATTTATTGAGACTAACGTCGTCTACGAGTCGCTAAAATTAAGTGGCAGTGAGCACGAACATTGCACGCAGAACCGATGGCCGATGGGGCAGTAAGGTTCTGGAGTGGCGGCCACGTACCGGAAGGCGCAGCATAGGGAGGCCCAAACAAGGTGGACCGATGACTTGGTGAAGGTCGCGGGAAGCCGATGGATGCGGGCAGCACAAGACCGGTCATCGTGGAAAGCCCTTTGTCCAGCAGTGGACCTCTATAGGGTGAAGAAGAAGAACAGGCAAACGTAGAGTACAGTCTATGTAACTTATTTTATCCCGCAGGATCAAAACTTATGACGCGGTGAAATCGCGGGGTGCTGCTACTGTAAAATATAAATCCATATGAGGAAAGCGCAAGGGTATCACTGGTTGTATTGAAGAATTACTTTTTTATTATGAATTCGAAGTTCTACCTCTATTGAATAATTATTTTATGAAATATTTAATTGTAATAATTCTGTAAATAAACACTTTTTACGGCCGCGAATCATGCTCTATTCAACACACAACGACTGACCTGAAAATTAAAAAAAAAACATAAAAATATTTCGTGGGTTACCTTGAGACTTTCCCTAAGTATAAAATTATCTTAAATAATTATATCAGATTTAAGAAAATCTGTGTATTAACGTGTCTCGAAAATAACTTAGAAACGGTTAAAAAACACGCATGGCACAGATGCGGCTCTCACTTGACCAAATTCTATTACAGCTATAAAATGTTAATATTCTCACATTTTGGTTTTTTTATAATTATCTACTTAAAATTCAAATAAAAAGAATGACTGCTAAGAAGATAACTACAGCAAGAAAATTTTGACATAAAAGAAGGTTAAGTGTTTAGGTAGTAAATGAAATTAATAATTTGGGCAAATACAGATTAACTATTTTCATAGCATATTTAATAGCCCTCAGCTATAATTAACTGGGTTTCGAATGAAGCAACATCCACTAAGCCAAAGTGGATAATAAGGTGTTTAATTTATACAACAGTAGTTACAATAAATTAAAACAAAATAACACGAATCGTCTTACGTCAGTAATGACACCAAATATCATCATCATCAACCTTTTATCGTCCCACTGCTGGCACAGGTCTCCTCTCATACAGAGAAGGATTAAGCGTAATCACCACGCTTGCTCAATGCGGGTTGACAACAAATATACCGTGTTCGATTAGCAAATTGACAAAATAAATAGCCACTTCACACCTGTAGCTGTGATTACATCGCGGGTTCGCCCGCCGCGGAACCGGTCGCAGACATACGGCGACACGAGAGCCGCCGGAGCCACTCGATCCTATTATTTGGCTAACGAAGCCAAGGGTATTCCTTGATTATTAAAACGAACTTGGAGCCACCCACGGCGGCGCCTCCCGAGTGTTAATTGGGCCCCCGTAGACAATACTAATAAGGCCCGTCCGCGCTTCTATCTGTCTAATTAAACGCGAAACTTGAGAGTAGCACCCTCGGCGACGAGGGCCTGTTTGCCGAGCCTCCTGAATACACTGTAATAATACCGGCTAAGCGTGTTTGAGTGGCTCTTTTTCGGATCTCTGTAAACCCCCGTTTAATTAGCAGTATTATGCGTCTGAGTGTCGACTACCGGCTTGTTTAATTAAGCTAAGTCAGTAACAACAATCCATTCTTGTTGCTGATGTTTTATTCGCCGTTCATAAGGATTGTTAACTGCGTTTTTATGTAATGCTTCAAGTTATCGTTTATTGCAAAACCACGTTAATTTTGTTAAAATGTTTCAACTTCTAAGAAAAGCTATAAATAAATTAAATGGGAGTTTAATTATTTCAGTGGAAGAAAATTAAACCAAACCATAAAAAAATGCTGATATGAACTATCTACATAAAATTGAAAGAGTGCATGAGCGCATTAATATATTTTACGACAAGCAAAAGCCATATCGCGATTAAAGAGATTTTTTAATGCATTTTTTTAGACACTTATTATCTCCGAAGTCTTTAATGGGTATCATTATCTGGTTGAATGTAATATTAATATTCATAATTTAAAAAAAATGAAAATATTGACTTTGTAGCACTAAACCAAATCCATAACGGTTTTATAATGGTGGTTTACAATGTGAATCACTTTTCTACAATGGACTAAAAAAATACTCATCTTCTTCTTTTTTATCGGCTTACACATAAACCATAGGTATACAGTGCTTTATAGCACACAGGTCATGACCTATGGTCCTATGGACCTATGGACCTATGGTCATGGTCTATGTATTTTTCTTTGTGTCGCTTTTGTTTCTTAATAACTTTCTATTTTTGTTTGGTTGCTCACTCATGCAGATTTAGAACCTTTTATCTAACCTCAATATATACACACTAATTGGGTCGCAGACGTCAGACGGTTGTTGCTACGAATAAAACTGATCGGTAAATATGTATATGGCGCCGTCTGCATCAAAAGTCGATTATCACTTTGGTTTTCGAAATCTTAATTATTGAGCAAAATATTTTATTTTAATCACAACTGAAAAGAATAGTAGACACTCTATTTCTGAAAAGAATACAGACGTCAGACGGTTGTTGCTACGAATAAAACTGATCGGTAAATATGTATATGGCGCCGTCTGCATCAAAAGTCGATTATCACTTTGGTTTTCGAAATCTTAATTATTGAGCAAAATATTTTATTTTAATCACAACTGAAAAGAATAGTAGACACTCTATTTCTGAAAAGAATACAGACGTCAGACGGTTGTTGCTACGAATAAAACTGATCGGTAAATATGTATATGTCGCCGTCTGCATCAAAAGTCGATTATCACTTTGGTTTTCGAAATCTTAATTATTGAGCAAAATATTTTATTTTAATCACAACTGAAAAGAATAGTAGACACTCTATTTCTGAAAAGAATACAGACATCAGACGGTTGTTGCTACGAATAAAACTGATCGGTAAATATGTATATGGCGCCGTCTGCATCAAAAGTCGATTATCACTTTGGTTTTCGAAATCTTAATTATTGAGCAAAATATTTTATTTTAATCACAACTGAAAAGAATAGTAGACACTCTATTTCTGAAAAGAATACAGACGTCAGACGGTTGTTGCTACGAATAAAACTGATCGGTAAATATGTATATGGCGCCGTCTGCATCAAAAGTCGATTATCACTTTGGTTTTCGAAATCTTAATTATTGAGCAAAATATTTTATTTTAATCACAACTGAAAAGAATAGTAGACACTCTATTTCTGAAAAGAATACAGACATCAGACGGTTGTTGCTACGAATAAAACTGATCGGTAAATATGTATATGGCGCCGTCTGCATCAAAAGTCGATTATCACTTTGGTTTTCGAAATCTTAATTATTGAGCAAAATATTTTATTTTAATCACAACTGAAAAGAATAGTAGACACTCTATTTCTGAAAAGAATACAGACATCAGACGGTTGTTGCTACGAATAAAACTGATCGGTAAATATGTATATGGCGCCGTCTGCATCAAAAGTCGATTATCACTTTGGTTTTCGAAATCTTAATTATGGAGCAAAATATTTTATTTTAATCACAACTGAAAAGAATAGTAGACACTCTATTTCTGAAAAGAATACAGATGTCAGACGGTTGTTGCTACGAATAAAACTTATCGGTAAATATGTATATGGCGCCGTCTGCATCAAAAGTCGATTATCACTTTGGTTTTCGAAATCTTAATTATTGAGCAAAATATTTTATTTTAATCACAACTGAAAAGAATAGTAGACACTCTATTTCTGAAAAGAATACAGATGTCAGACGGTTGTTGCTACGAATAAAACTGATCGGTAAATATGTATATGGCGCCGTCTGCATCAAAAGTCGATTATCACTTTGGTTTTCGAAATCTTAATTATTGAGCAAAATATTTTAATCGCAATTGAAAAGAATAGTAGATACTCTATTTCTGAAAAGAATAGTACTCTATTTTCTCTTTCACCCTTAATTCTTATCTTTTAAAAGAAAAAAGGTACACCATCGAATAATTTCGTGTTAATCGACTTTCGTCGTAACTAAAACATTGGGATAAGTATAATTTACTCATTTCCATGTACATCTACTACGTGTAACATAAAGGGTATATACATACCAAAGGCATGGCATCTTTCGATGATATCAAACGATATATAAAATTGATAGCAAACTTTCGGTTTTGTGTGTTTCTTTAAATCAAATCATAACGAACGTGGTACTACACTACGTTAATAACTACTCGTTACACGTCACATTACTTGGCAAAATCTGATAAATGTCTTCAATAATTCTGTGCGCCTAGTATGCTAGTAGCCTATCACAGGCGATGTTTTTCCTCATAACTTCTTAAAATAAAGAAATAGGATTAAAAAACCCTTCCAATATCGATTGATATTGTGTAAAGATGCCATGCCTTTGTTATGTATATACCCTTTTTGTTACACGTTGTATAACATCAAAATACTAAAAAAGTTGGATAATTTATAGACTTCCCCTATCTTGTCTTCCTATGCGTTGTTTTCCCAGAACAACGACTTTTTAGTAGCCGGCTAATCATCTTTCAGTAAACGGTATGTATAGTAAACCATATGTAGACAGTTGCTAATTTTAAACTCATACATAACGTAACATAATCTATACTAATATATAAAGCTGAAGAGTTTGTTTGTTTGTTTGAACGCGCTAATCTCGGGAACTACTGGTCCGACTTGAATTCTTTTTGACAAAAATTCTTTTTGCGTTGTATAGCCCATTAATCCGGTAATATAACATCACGCTATGACCAATAAGAGCGGAGCATAACTAACTCCACGCAAACGAAGTCGCTGGCGGCCGCTAGTCCTCATATAATGTTCCCACTCCTGGGACACAGGCTTCCTCTCGGTGAGAGTGAGTGAGCCGTAATCTACCACGCGAGTCCAGTGCGGGTTGTCACTTGATGATGACGATGTTTTTCTTCATCGTTTTGAAAGTAGTGGTGGCGAAATAATTTACACAAAGTAAAGCGCCTTATGGGCTTGGGGGCCTTATGGCTGCGACCTACAACCAGTAAGTCGCGGCCGATAGCGCTAGGCCATCGCTGCTCTCATTTTAAATTAAAACTAACCGGTATAAAATTAGGCTTGGTGCACACTGGAAGTATTGGCACCCGTTAATCAATCGGCGAACACATTTTTGTCAAATGATTGCGACTAGTTGGGATCGTTTAGACCGCCCATTGGTCCGTTTGGTTCAAACGATCCCAACTAGATGCAATCATTTGACAAAAATGTGTTGATAAATGAAAGATGTTTTCAATGCACTGTGTCGTCTTCATTTTTTGGAAATCTGACTGACGGACTAATTAGTTTATTTGGCTAGCTATTTGAAACCGAGTGAACTTTTTGGAGTATGGTGGTGCACACACCGCGGCTATTCGCAGTCGCTCTTTTAGTGATATTGCCTTACAAAAAACTGACATCATTTTGTAGTATACTGCCCAAAACTTGTCATAATTTAAGTAATGAAACACTAAGCACGATGCTCTCACACGTCGTTGTTTATTGTACAAAAAACACCCTTTCAAATGCCGTTGATAAGTTAGTGGATGTAACTGCCCTGTACATCTGATGGTGATATTGTTTCCACTTTCCAATCTTTAAAACAAAATCCACAACACAGGTGCTAAAATAAAATCAAATTTGATCGCGGTTTGGCGTTTACGGTTACTGCAAAACAGAGTGCGTTTAATCCCAATGCGAATTATGCCTTAAGACTGTATTTGCAGTACTAGAGAACAGCATATTTCAGTACACTTGTAGCTAAACACTGTAGTTAATATACTTATACATATATGGGGTAAAATGTGGTAGTGATAGCGAAAGTATGCATGAAACTAGTAAGTTAATAACATAAGTTGGGGGCGTGTATAAATTCCGGCCGACACTGACACCAGCCCGTGTATAATTACACCAGATAGTGGTGTTATACGCTTAAAACTACGCAATAATAACTACCCACACTACATAAGTTTTCCAATAAACGCGAACGGGCAAATTAATAGAATTCCTTTTACTGGATTGCTGTAAAATGAAGTTTTGCAGTCTACTTTACTTAGAGACAATATGGTAGCGGGGAAAGTTTAATCAGTTAATTTCAAAATAAATCCAATAACTTTTGTTGCCCTGGTGAATAATTAATTCACATTTCCTGTAATCCTCTAGCTGGGAACGTTAAGCCACTTCATATAACTTTTACTTTAAATTTTACGATAGTATCTATATAGAGCACTATAGAAAACAGGAACCACAAACACATAAAGATATTCTTAAGACTAAACACTAAGCACCACTTGGTCCTAAAAACATTATACTGGTTGTACTCATGAAATCTTGCTAATGGATCAGACGAGGCAATGGTTTAAAAATATCCATCTAATCGGAAGGTCGATTTAGCTAAAACATTTCAGCTCTGTGTCCAACTCCCAGTACTAACAGGAAATGGAATGTGCCACCCTGTTATGGTGGTTCGACGAATGAGCGTTTTGAATTAACACAAACTGACATGTATAATGTTTATTTATTAACATGTTCCACGTTAAACATGTTGGTTTCGAGAATTGTTAATCGATTTTGTATGTCAGATCTTAATCTGTACATACATGCAGTGAGTTTAATTACTTTTCAACATTGAAAACGAGTCATGGAGACCGGTAAATTAAATAAAAGTGTTCTTGTGAGGGATTAAAATTGCAACAGCGGTTAAGTTCTTCCGATTGGCATGCCAACAAAAAAAAAAACTTATTCGTTATTAATAAAAAAAGAAAGGTATATAAAGTTGTAAGTTACTAGTGTATAATGAAACTTTTAACACCAGATATACATTAATGTATACACACTATCAAACTATTCGAGAAAACTGAGCTTAAGTGCTCCAAAAAGACCATTACTTAGTGGAAGCTTTGTTGTGTGAATCTTTGGCTGTGTTGACGGCTCTGAATGGGGAGGTGAATGGTATTTATTCAGCATTAGAAAGCATCCACTCTCCGCTGATGCGTCACTGACATATCCGTTAATGCTTTTTCCATTTCCCCGTCACCCCCTCCCCATACCCTCTCACGTTTCGTATAATAGTTTGACCGAAAGCTTCGCATGATTTCAGCATGACATGTTGAAATCGAGTTCCTAAATAGAACAGAAGTTTATTCATATTTTCATTTTTGCATCATTTAGCACCTGGAAAATAAAGAAAATGAAAAGTAAGTAGTTGTTGTGTGGCAAAGCAATCAAAATTGTAATTCGCAAAAAGAGAGAAAGGGAATCAAGAGGGGTGCACCTCCCTAGTTGCATAGCCCTCCAGTGGTTGCCCGCTGCCCTTTTGATTGCGCATTATTCGCGTGTTTATACAGTTAGATCGCTTTCTAGATTGTTGCTATTGTGATAGCGTTTTTTGTTGGCGCGGTTTTGAAGGGAGTTTTAATTAAAAATGTTTGTAGACAGAGCCTCAATGGTTTCCTTCGTTTGTGGTTCTTTATGTACAATTAGACCTATTTTACTGTTATTGTGTTCTATCGTTTATACTGTAAAGCATTAAAATTATACTTCGTGAATGTTTCGTAAACGTCTACTAAGGAAACTTTTATGAATGGGTTAAGCTCCAATAAAATTAAAGAAAGAGTTTTAAGCCGGTCTGCCCCTAATTGTATAATGGACTGCTTTACGTACTTATTTTAAAATGTGTTTTCTAAAAGTTTCAAATTCCAAGTCTTGTTGCGAATTATTGTATAAAAGTTGCTTAATCCAAAAATTGAGGTGGCCCGCCTATCTCGTGCGGCCCACCCACGACGTCGTCCATTCATCTCCCCAGCGCATTTATACATTACTCTCGGCTCAAGTATCCGATTATATAACACGCAAAATTTCAATTACAACTTGTAATTAGTTTTTCGAGAGTTTTTCTTTCAGGAAGGGGGATGTGGAGGCGCGTGCGAGGGAGACGCCTGCAGCTCTGCATCCCTGTCTCGCACGGTGCACTGCAACGCTTTGAGTAATGTCCATGCCACTTATTTGATTATTTTTATGCAATCTGCGCAGGAAAATGAAGGATTTATTTCCCGCATGCGTTCGCTGTTAATTAATTTTACAAAGTCTGAAATGTTTTGTGCCCTGTTCATTAACTGCTTTAGCTTTTTCATATTAAGTATGTGTGTGATTCGTTGAAAAGTTCGAATAATTTAAATTAGACATACACAGCTTTGGTGAACAGTAAACTTCAAAAGTATTATTATTATTAAGTTAGTACACTTTAAATTTTGAAAACACCTTTTAAAAAATCCCACTTAGTTTACGACACCTTAAAGATATTTCAAAATGTCTTACTTAAAACCAAAGTGCAGCATAAGTAACGAAAACAAAGTGAAGTTGTTTTCACGTAAGTTGCACAACAGAAAGCGTTGACGTCGTACAGAAATGACCCTTTTCGTGGATTGGCAGCCTCGTCGCTGGCCGCTAATGCACGGAAGCCGGGCCATGCGAATTAATGGCAAGAATAATGGCGATCCCATTATGGATTGCCGCCAACATACTTTAGCCATGAAAAGAACCGAAAGTTACATTTGCGATACTCTGAATACTGAGCGCTCTTGGACGGCCCCCTTCTCTGCCCCGAACCACCCCCGGGGTGGCACAAAGATTGAAGTGGAGTGGTATTAATAAACCCAGATATTGTTTGGATTATTGTACAAATTAAATAAATGTTCCTTATTGCTTGATGTACTTAAATAATGCTTTAGCATTTGGGTTACTCAGTATCTTTTTATTATAGTGGTTATAATAAGGAACAGAGCAATGAGGAACAAAATTCACTACAGCCTATTGTCGTTTATGACTATGACAACTTATGGGGACGCAGCTATTTATTACTAGGTTGCTATTCGTTCGATAGTTTATGTTTCGTCTCTATATACATCATTGTTCTTTTGTCATCGTCTTTCTTGTGAAAGTTTTAGAATGGAAAAGTCTTTTAAAACTGCTTTCAAGGAAATTAAAGCATTAATGGTAGTTATATTTAAGAGCACTGTGAATATAGTGACAAAAAGAGGCGAGGACGTGACGTGACCGTGGCGACGGCAACGGGAAGCACAGTGCAGCTACCATGGTACCATGGTATGGTGGTGGTGGGTGGATGGTGGTCGATATCGAGCGCGAGCGCTCTCATTGGTTGAGAGTTCTCACAACCTTGAAGCGAACCAATCTGTGAGACAAACGCGCTCGATATCGAAGATCGAGTCTCGTAATGTAAACTTATGGTAGCCACACTGGTTAGTACCCATTCGCATTAGCTCACGGCTCGTAGCAGTTCCGGCTACGATGCTCCTACGATACTGCTAGTATCGTAGCCGCGTCGTAGCCGCGTCGTAGTCGCGCCGTAGCAAATCCGTAGTAATGCGTTCTCACCCCGCGTATCGTCTCGTCGTCGGCATCGTGGCCGCGTCGTCCCGCATCTTGAGAACCGCACCGCGCGCCACGGTGCCACTAATTGGCAATTTGTTCGATCCTTAGATCTGACATAATGATGCGAGTTCGTTTATTTAAATGATTCGACGGAAACTTCTTGCGCCTGACAATACACTTGTACCTAGTTGTTTCTTAAATAAATCAAGGGTTAATGGCCCATTCACGACTGTATACGAAGATTGGAAGTGTTTAGTTGTTGCTTGTTAATTTTTGTAATTGATTCTACTTCATGGTGGTTTTGAGGCCGGTACGTTTTAATTAATAGTCGGGCGAATATTGAGCGATCATAAAAAGAGTTAAATAAATATCATTCTCAATTTACTTCACAAGTGTTCCGATTAATTGGTTTCTGGAATATTCTGCTCGCACATATTTATTATTGATCGATCGTACACATCACACCGTGTAAAAGCAATGCATCCATAAATAGAATCAATTTATCAAGTGTCGACTCGGGTATCTTATATGTTTTAGATCTCAATGTGCTAAGTGCACGTTCCCGGCACTTTTTGCTGCTATAGTGACATTTATCTAGACTCGAGCTAAAAACACGTTGTGTTTGTACTTTTAAATATCGAAGTTCATTTGTTTATTTATTAACACCACCTATATACACAAATGTATAAACAAACAAGAAAAAAAAAAACAGTACAGAAAAAGGTACAGAGGTTATGCTAATTTATTGTTTAAGAAAAAATAGTTTTCAGCTTACCTGGAAGACATAGAGATGAAATGAGAAAATAAACAGCGTAATAAATACTCTTTAAGTAATGTAGTTAACATATAAGCAATTATAAAGCATGGTTTACTCTACTATCATGTACTTAATTAGTCTGACATTTTCAGTACGAAATCTAATCTTTTATGGATTACCCATATATTTCGTTGGAAAATGTCATTCCAATTAGCTAAGATAATAAATCGCCTACTCTATACAGAATCTTTCGGTTACTAAGAACGTTTACTATATTTTATATTTACGAATTCTTTAATGAGTTCCCTGATGTTAAGTTAATTATATGGGGGTAAGCAACGTCGACTGCATGAACTTTATAATAATCCATCGGTCGGCTTAATGACCGGCCGTGGCGCGGCGTTTTCGTTAATTAAACGCAAACAAAGACGGCTGACTTCACTTAGTTATGATCAAACACATTAGCGGGGATTTGCTCGCACTTATAGCTATTTCCTCGAACCAGATCTTGCTTGAATTAATTGCTTTTGTAATGTATTTACTCAGATGGGACCTAGTTTTAAATCATTATGTGGAGTTCTCTAAGCCTTTTCTCGCAACATATTATGTACTTATAGTGACCCAAATCTTTGTTCGGTATGTGTAAACGGCATAGCTCTGCTAGTCGCTAAACTTCAGTGGCAGTGGGCAGGGCACATTGCTCGTAGAACCGATGGCCGATGGGGCAGTAAGATTCTGGAGTGGCGGCCACGTACTGGAAGACGCAGCGTAGGGAGGCCCCCAACAATGTGGACCGATGACCTGGTGAAGGTCGCGGGAAGCCGATGGATGCGGGCTGCACCAGACCGGTCAACGTGGAAAGCCTTGGGGGAGTCCTTTGTCCAGCAGTGGACATCTATAGGCTGAAAAAGAAGAAGAAGAAGATGTGTAAACGGAAGCTATGTAAAGTCTTGTTCGCCAGCACTTTACGGAAGAGTTTGTTCGTCGCCGTCGACGGCGGGGTGCACTGCTCCGTAAAAGTCGATTACGATGGTCATTAGTCTTCAGTGCTCGGACTAATTAATACAACGTTTTGACTAAAGCTTCGGGATAAGATTCCTTACTGCGTCAACGAGAAAAATCCAAAATTTAATTAAAACAGTTTAAGTGAGTTTCCACGGGCGAGCGTTCGCCCGAGGCTCTCAATAATTTAGGCAAATTCTATTCTTTCTGCAACCAAATTCTTTTGGGATTGCCTATGAACTGTAATTAACCTTTTAATCCCAACCAATGCACGGCTTTGTGACATTTAATTATTGAAATTAATTTCCTTAATGAAAATGTCAGGAGACGAAATAATGATATTATGATGCCGGCTTACGCAGCGATAACATTGGTATTAAGGCTGTAAAAACCTTTGCGAAATGCGTGCATAAAGTTGCTAAAATATTATTCAATAAAACATACCTGTAATAAAGTATGATAATCCTCTTAAAAGTAAAGATAAGCCCATGTGACAACAACACGAGCACGACGTTAGTCATTATTGCGCCTGCGCAGATGACGTGAACGCGCACACATTTTTGTGAGCTCATTAAAATTACTCGTACATTACAGCTCTTATTTAAACAGCAAACAACTAAACGACGGTCGTTAATGCGTCTCGTCGTTGAGAATTTTATGGACAATCCCACCCCGAAGAAACACTAAAACATTAAGCTTGTTATACACTCGATTAAATGTTTCGGAGAAAGTTTGTATGAAATTAACGAATGCCAAAAGAAATTATTGCATTATAATGAACCTCTAACATTTTATAAACCATTTATTCTGTTAATCTTAAATGAAACGTTGTTAACACCACTGCGACCCGGACGAAGCGTTTCGCTTCCTCTTTTATACCGCGTACATCGAGGGACTGGAACAATTTGCCGGCGACGGTGTTTCCGTCACATTACAATCTGAGGGTCTTCAAGGCTAGAGTGAATAGGCTCTTAATAAACTAGCGCGCTTTACCATCAATGATCGCATCACTGCTTACCATCAGGCGGGATTGCGGTCAAGCGCTAGCTTATAACTTATAAAAAAAAAAAGAATCACTAAATGGGGGAACAAAATTGTTATTTACCTAGGTAAGTTGTTTTTGTGTTATTCATCATCATCATCTACTCGTCCACTGCTGGACATAGGTCTCTTCCATGGCACGCCAACAAGCTCGATCTTGAGCAGTTCTCCGCGAGCCACTACCAGCCACCTTTTTGATGTCGTCGCTCCATCTCGCCCAAGGACGTCCTACGCTACGTTTGCCGAGACGCGGTCTCCACATGAGGACTTGTTTACCCCAACGGTTGTCGGCCCTGCGGCATATGTGACCAGCCCATTGCCACTTCAGCTTGCTAATCCTCTCAGCTATGTCGGTGACTTTGGACTTTGTGTTATTATGTGTAGGCCTTCTTCTTCTTCTTCCTCAGCCTATAGATGTCCACTGCTGGACAAAGGCCTCCCCCAAGGCATTCCACGCCGACCGCGCTTGTAGGCCTAGTATGAGTTTTCATTACGAAACTCGATCGTCGATATCGACCGCGTATGACTCATCGATTGGCCCGCTTCAAGGTTGTAAGAACTCTCAACCAATGAGAGCGCGAAACGCGCTCGATATCGACGATTGAGTTTCGTAATGAAAACTCATATTAGGCCTAGTGAACGTAAAGGGTGTGAAATGTTTTACAGACGAGAGCTTAAACTACGCCTATAGCATACCATCATCATCATCATCATCCCAGCGTTCAGTCCCGGTTGCATCCGCGGCCTTCGCGTTGGAGCCCGGGGTCCGCTTTCCTACTCATTGTCCTCCATTTCGCACCATCTTTAGCATCCTTTGGTAAGAGATTGTTGGCAGGCATGTCATTTCTTAATCCATGGCATGCAAACAGCATACCATGGATTAATAAACATTTGTCGAGCATACAAATTTATCACTTTGTTTCGATTGTACGCCCGCCCAAACATATTTTATTGGTTACTTAGATGAAAATGACGTGAATGCAATAGTTACAGTTTATTTAGAAATTCATGTCATCTCACTCACACCTCGTTAATCGCCGACAGTAGGACAGTTGCCTAAGGCTAATAAAGTTAGTATAGTTGCAGAGTGGTGTCAAAGGAGATTTTCCATTATTTTTAAGTAGATAGGCAGTATTTGAAATCATAATATTGAAACTCATACTAATATTATAAATGCGAAAGTATCTCTGTCTGTCTGTCTGTCTGTCCGGCTTTCACGACAAAACTACTGAACCGATTGTAATGAAATTTGGTACACAGATAGTCTAGAGCCAGAGAAAGGACATAGGCTATAAAACATCCCGCTATGACCAATAGGAGCAGAGCAGGAACAAAAAATGTTGCCAAAACGGGAGCAAACGCGGACGTACATATAGCTCTCATTATTTTAACAGGCGCTTATTTTATATCAACTGAGCTCCTTTGGTATCGAAGCTTACGCGGGTGAAACCGCGGGGCACAGCTAGTATTAATATAAAATTGATATTGAACGAGTGTAATGAATGTATGATTGAGTTGATTAATTTCCAATGAACATGTTAGCTAAAAATAACTAGATTATCCAGTTATTTTTTGTTAAAATGTTTATTTTAGCTAGTCAAGGACAGATCTTTATACATGAAATGTAGCCCAATCTATTTCTGTTACCCATTTTTACCATGATTTCTTAAGTGCTTACCGGTATCTAGATATTAAGGCCCGTATTCCAGAAGCTCACTCAAACTCAAGCATTACTTTAGAACTCGTTTCAAGCCATTTGATTGGTTGAAACTAGTTTTAAGTAATGTTTAAACAGAGATCAATGCTTGAGTTGCTTCTGGAATACGGACCTTAATGTTTGAATAACATGAATGGTAAATACCATATGTAACTAGCATAAAGTAGCCATCACTGTCCATCATTTAACAAAAACTTTAACTTAATAATTACTCTTCATTTATCTATAGAATATCGACAGCCTTCGTGGCGTAGCGGTAGCAAGCGCGGCCGTTGCGCAAGGAGTCGCGGGTTCGATCCCCACACAGTGCAAATATTTGTATGCATGAATATGAATATTTGCACTGGTCTGGTCGTGCCTCGGAAAGCACGTTAAGCCGTTGGTCCCGGTTGCCATACGAACATCTAGTGGCAGTTGTTACGGGTTGTTGGAGCCCTCAAAACTCTAACAATTGGTTTAACTGTAATGCTTAGATATCGCCTTCGGGTTGTGGAGGTCAGATGGCAGTCGCTTCACGGAAAATATCGAAGTATAGCCAAAATCAGCAGTTAGGACCCCAGACCCCAAAGCTGAAAAGCTACGGATGCGACTGGGATTAACGCTGAGATGATGATGATGAATGTTTGAATAACATGAACGGTAAATACCATATCTTAACTAGCATAATGTAGCCATCACTGTCCATCATTTAACAAAATCTTTAACTAAATAATTACTCTTCATTTATCTATAGAATACATAATACACACTTTGTAATAATCGGTTAAGTTCAACTTTCGAAAAAGAGAATTAAAATGGCATGTCCACACTTTTCTACGGAAAACATTCATAGTCGCTTTTTGTTTGACAGCATAATGTATTTTTAAGCGACTTTAAAAAGATGTTTGTTTCTGTGTAAAGGCCCCAGGCCAATTAGCACAGTGTAGCACCCCCGGAGTACCAGTGGAGTGCCCAAACACCTCGGCACTGTGCATGAGAATTGTTTTAAGTGCTTTTCACGAACGGGGCTGTAATATTTGATCGGCAATCAACTTAAAAGCTTTTGTAATATAATAATGTACACTTTTTGTAAGGCCTGTGTGTGGGTGTTCATATAATATTTGTAGTGATCATTGACTCATTGAAATTGGGAAATTATTCGCCGAGGTTAAGCACTTTCTGATATTGTCAACTGCTCATTTACATGCTGCACTGACGTTACAAAGATGTTCATTTAAAACATTAAGCTATTTTGTAATTATTTGGTTGAAGTTTATGTTTAAGGTATGCATGCAACCTTTAAAAGGAAAATAATCTAATATGAAAGAAGCAAAGAGTAGATTAAAAATTACTTGACCGTTTCTTCTGACGTAACTAACACTGCATTTTATTTTAGGTAGGCATTTTTTTTAGCTATAGAATGCCAACAATGCTATAACTTTCTTCTTAAATTATTACGAAATAGCTAAATGAAAAATATAGCCATAGAGTAAGAGATAAATAAAAAAAAACAAATATTCAGGATGGTGCAGTTTAATTATTAACCTTTTGAACGCCCATCTATATAATACGCGATGTGTCCTCCTGCGCCACACTACAAATGTATAACGTATCTATAGTAAAACGTAGGGATGGGATTAATGTCCTATCGACAAATAATATTATACATTTAAAATAATGTTTATTCATCAATTTACGAAGCTAAATAAAAACTGTAACCGTAATTTCATATTTTATTTTAGTTTTATGAAAAAATCAATATGAAAACCTGGATATATTCCCCACAATAAAGAAAAGAATTTTAAATTTATTAGACGTGTGTTCTAAAAGGCACATCCCTATTTGTCTCCAAATGTAATCTTTCTACTTCTTATCAAGTAGTTGGCGCTCGAGGCACGTCAAAATCCTTTCTGATATAGGGATGTCTAGATTTCTATGGTATTTATTTTTATATTCACTGTGGTCGAGTTACACGTGCATAAACTCAACCGATTCCTGCATAATTTATCTCGTTTACTTACAAGAAACACAATTAATAGAAGCTAAATACGTGGTTTTCTACGTTTTAAAAAATAAAATAAAATGGAGGGTGTTTGTTTCACACAGATGTTATACAAGGTGTAACATAAAGGGTATATACATAACAAAGGCATGGCATCTTTACATGATATCAAACGATATTGGAAGGGTTTTCTATTCCTATCTCTTTATGTTAGGAAGTTATGAGGAAAACCACCGCCTATGATAGGCTACTATCATACTAGTCGCACAGAGATATTGAAGACATTTATCGGATTTTGGCAAGTAATGTGACGGGTAACGAGTAGTTATTAACGTATCTAGTGTGCTGCCACGTTTGTTATGATTTGATTTTAAGAAACACGAAACCGAAAATTTGGTACCAATTTTTTGAGTATTTTATTTTGAGTTGAAACCCTTCCGATATCGTTTGATATCATCTAAAGATGCCATGCCCTTCGTATGTATATACCCTTTTTGTTACACGTTGTATATCTTTTTTTTAATGGTGTCGCATAATACTCGCAATTATTTTTCTGGTTTGTAGAAACTAATAGAAAACTGAAGAAAATTCCTGAAACGTCAACTTCGACTTAACGGAATGTCAAGATGACGAACTATTTCAAAATTCTGATTCAGACTTGAACAACTCGCAATAATTCGTCATATTCAGTCACAATTTTTTTTATAAGGACACGTGCGCCAACTCAAGATGTAAACATTGCACTACACTAAAATGCACAAAGTCACTATGACCTTGAAACCCGTCCGCTTATGACGTCACAGCCTTACTTCTATACACGTCCGTGGCGGGTGTGGAATGATAACTAACCAACTTTGTAGGGATGGGTTTTTCAATCGGTGTTTCACTATCGACAATGATTAGAAACCCTATTTATTCTTGATTAGGGTGAATAAAACGTAGTTTATAGTTTACGATATTTATAAAATATTATTTATTCACGTCATTTTCTTGCAATAATAGTATTTATGATCATTTCGACGAGATGAAATATAGCGAGGTCTTCATCGTGTCCCATCACTGGCTTACTTGATATCAAGTAATTGGCGCTGGGTGCGTAACAATATTTTCTGGCGTTTTTGTTTCTATTGAAAATAAAACAAACAAGAACTTATTATGTGTGAAAAAGTTATAAATATGGTTGATAACAGGGCAAATTTCCATAAAAACAAAATAAAAGGTCTTGTAAAAGTCGTAAATTTATTTTATACTGTGATTACTTCTAATCAAGTAGTGGCGCTGAGGGCACGAAAATCTCGAACTTGTATAGAAGTGATTGGCGTTCAAAAGGTTAACGAGACAGCACAGGAAGTTAATAAAACAAAACAATTAATCATTAAATAAATATATTTATTTACAAGTTAACGGCAAAAGAAATAATATTCTGTCGATGTTCATGAAGTTGAAAATATTATTAAATCCGTTTTATATTTTTTCCGGTAAATACGTAAGTAAGAAGTATTAAAAATTTCATGGAACGTTTTACATTAGCCAATGGTAGGTACTAAGTAACGACAGTTCAATTTTTTACATAAATACATATTTTATCGTAGAAATCTTTATTTTACATCAGGTATTCTATCTTAGAAAATTTTAGCATTTATCTACATAGAGGTTCCAACTTCTTTTATTATTAAACAAAATAAAGATTTAGCATAATCATCTGTTTTTTAAGATCGTTACAATTTAATGCGCGAACAACATTCACTGAAGCTCTGTGGCTGAAAGAAAACATACCATCCTATTGATAAACGTCATACACTGAACAACTGCCTGTTGCCTGCCCTATAGCACAGACCATAAGCTAACCTTCCAGCAGTAAGTGACTCTTATATAAACAATCACCTACATACGTAGCTACAGACAGCGTTTATGAGTAAGATGGGTGTTTACAAAAATTTTAAACAGTTAAACGTTTATATTATATACAGAGGTACCTAACTAACCATTGCACCACTTCAGAGTACCAAATATATCACTATTCATCTACAATCTTAGCTCATCTGTGTACTCTTATTTAGAAAACCCTTCTACGGAAAACTTATCTTTGGTAAAAATTAACATTAACATAGATAACCAATCAAAAGTAAATAATAGTAAGAAATTACGATCAATAAAACTTCATACCTTGTATGATAACAATATTTATGTTTAGTACATGTACATACATACAATCCATAACAATGAGATCGATTTTATCAATTAATATTTTAGTGTCTGGACCTGAATCGTTGTATCACGATAAAGAGTACAATCGATAAACAATCTGTTCGTTTCGAACCGAGGGTGAACCTGCCCGCCAAATCGAACGGAATATATTATCGATAATACTATACTCCCTAAGTAAAATATAAAATAATGTATTCAAATAAAGACCTAAGGTTGTGGGCACATAATGAGCATTTTATCCATTGTCTTATTTATTGGTACGGGGCGTGGGTAAATTGGCTAAGCGCAAGATGTGGTACAGAAGGTACAATAAAGTAGAAGCGAGAGCGCGCGTCCTACCCACGCGACGCTGCTATCTTAACATGTAAACAAGTGCTCAAATCGTATACATAATGGAAATATCGTGTTCTAACAACGTTATCGCGACTCATCCCGGACACTTTGTAAAGTGGCCACATATCCACTCGCGGCCGTCGCCCGCGCCCGTGTAGCCTAATGTACCGTACTCTCGCGTACCGCTCGCACTAATATATTCCCGACATCTCCGTGTAAATCTGACTTAGACGGTTTACAACATGGTATACCTGGCCACCTCACACTGTTATTAATATATTACCTTAATATCAAGTACAATTCGAGATTTCATAACAGATTTCAGGTTCGCAAGACTTCATTATGAACTAAATACAAAAATAAAGCGTTACACACTAGTCTATTTTCTATGTAAGGTAGTTTTGTAGGGTGATGGCTAGTTTGTATGTGGAGTGAAGAAACGGAACGTCACTTCTAGTGTCTATAACTGTGTCGTTAGAAAGACGTTCGTCGATGCCGAGGTGCTCGCCCGACGTCAGCGGCTAGCGGCAGCCAGCGCGCCTCGCCAACACTCAATGAGGTTTTACCTGTTTACAATAGAAATAAATTATCATTTTGAACTATAACTCTCAAACAAATAAAGTTATCATAATAGAGAGAGAGAGGGCCGTGGCTAAATAATAACTGCCACACAAATCGATCGATCAGGTTAAGCTATGCTTGGCGCAGTTGGATTGTGGATGAGTGACCAGTGACCACATTTACATGTCGAGACCCCGTGCTTCGAATAGCACGTTAAACCTAACGGTTTTAAGAAAAAGAAATATATATGAATGACAGCCAATGCTGGTCTTAGCTTTCTTTCATGGATCTTTGACAGTCGTTGCGGTTAGTAAGAAGCCCGAAAATCTAACAATCAATGATACCAAGGGATATCATATTACCCAGTATCTGGATTGTGAAGGCTAGATGCCTATCTGGCCTCCACAATCCATTCACCCCATGTAAAATACCGGTATTTAGCCGAGTCCGGTTAGACTAGAAGCCGACTTGGGGTCGGCTTCCAGTGTAGTTGGGAAAAGGCTAGGCAGATGATGATTAAGTATAGTTATCATAATGCTAACATGGATCACCCTATTACCTAAGTTAAATTTAAATACTTAGATAGATGCTTCGAGCTGTTAACATCTGTGAAGTTGGCTTGGCTCTATGTAATAACAAGATGGCTTAATCAACAAGCGAATGTAGTAAAAATTGCATAATAACACCTGAAAAAATAGTTAAGCTTATAAAATATATGCTTATTGGTCAGTTGGAGCTAGAGAGTAAATACAAAGAAAAGAAAATCCACGAACCGAGGCGAGATGTCGGCGCTGCACCGTCGGTCATCGTGCGGCGTCGCAAACGTCAGGGTCGGGCGGGCTGCCGTAGCCGCTGGACGCATCATCGGCACCCGCACAGCCGCCACCGTCTTTGTCCACCATCGCACCACCAGCGGCCGCTCCACCTCCACAGCCGGCCACCCCAGCCACGTATCCACCACTTGTTGGTGACTGTACATAATATTTAATATTTCAGAGAAGGACCTTTAAGTAAACAAAAAAAAAAACGCCTCTTTCAGCGTTCAACCGGACGATGACAAGTTAAACTGCCTTGTGACGAGCATTAAACGAGTTTATGACAAAACAAAAACACAAAAAATGTTTCCAAAGTGGCGCATCAGATTAGATGTCTTAAGTGTGCTCATAATCTATTTTATAATTCACTTACGCGCCTAACAGA
Source organism: Sesamia nonagrioides (assembly GCA_017933935.1). Taxonomy (NCBI): domain Eukaryota; kingdom Metazoa; phylum Arthropoda; class Insecta; order Lepidoptera; family Noctuidae; genus Sesamia; species Sesamia nonagrioides. Next base: position 749,185 of record JADWQK010000835.1, on the reverse strand, counting down.
AGACCGTGCACGCAATCAAAAAGTCGATTAGAAATGTCGCGCGGCTGAATGGGTTCCTCCACTCGCGCGACTCATAAAATGAAATAGATTCCCCAACATTCGCATTCCGACAAGCGTTCGTACGAGAAAGATTAATGATCACAAAAGAAACATAATAAAGTGGAGATAGAATCTCCCACTAACAGTGTCCTTGTGGGAGTTATTTACTCCGCCGAGTCGACTTTTTCACGTGCCCTTTATTGCGAATGGAGACGTTTGAAAAAATATATTCCTTTCGGATATGGTAAAATGCAAACACAATTATGCTCACTACAACAAAAGGCGTTTTGCGGCACAGACGAAAACATACAATCTCATCATTTTGTAATAAAGTGCAAAGCTGTTGCGTACATAATAACCGAAACCGTATTAGATCGATAAAGGTATAATAATATAAATGGTGTGTAGTCACACCTTGCTTTATAATAGCGCTGGTTTGCGGCTATTACGTTAGTAATAATTTAGTAGTTAAGTGCGAGTATTGGATCGCCAGGCGTGGTCCCAGCTTGTGGTCCTACACTGCGCATTGGTCCACGTCAGCCTTTCAGGGGAAATGTGCAACGTGGCGCAGTCTGGCCGTACCACGTACGCCACTAGTGGCAATAATACGATTTAGATAATCATACAGCATATGTAACAGCCGCTTGTGTTTGACAAAGACAACAGCTGGAATATAAAAGCACTCAACTGCGCTTATTGACGCTCACAAAGCAGCTAAATGGAGCTATTGACACCAATGAATGGGGTCAATCAATAGGCAGCTGTTATTGTGGATAAATCCGTTCATAACGAAAGTGGTCTAGACGTAGCTGAAATAGTTGTTCCATATATATTCACCTGTAGTCCGCTTACTTGACGGCGGATGTGGGCTAGTCCGCTGGGGTTGGCTGCCATGCTAGCGAACACCAGTCGCTCTTCGTAGTCGTACTCGCATAGGATCTTGTTGTCACACAGGTAAAATCTGTCGCCAACGCAGAACCTGTAACAATCAGTCATCTAAGGCCTCTCTCAATCTATTTATCGTTATACCTGTTGTTATTCAATTGTAAAGAAAACCCTGTCCGATCCGTGAAGGTATTGTTAGGTATCGATAACTGATTCTACTAATGCCTACAAAGCCGGGCTAAACTTTAAAAAAATCCGCCTAAAAATAAATAGATAGTATTTCGCAAAAAGAGGTAACTTAATACATGTGCGGTAGGCAATCCATGCGCGGGTGACGGGGGGCAGGGCAGGCGGTACATGGTCGCATCGCTTATAATAATACCGTTAAAATGGTGTTGTCACTTTTTTTTAAATTACCAAATTTCGGGGAAGTTGGAATTGATTTGCGGGAAAAAAAGATTATTTCAAAATACATTAGTATTATTACTATGATGATTACGTAAAATTTTATATTATATTTGGTCATGTGTTTACTTAACCTTTATTATCCTTATGGGTCGAATAGGGTTTTCTTTACATATTGTATATTTAAAGTTACTCAATACTCTTTTTCTCTACCATTACTTTGTATCAGGATATACACTGAATGCTTTTGATTCAGATGTACATATACTAGAAGAGCTGTTCGCGTTTGTTCGTGTACTACTGTTTTCTTAGGTTTTCCACTCACCTATGATTGCACTGTTGACAGGCAAAGCATTCTAAGTGATAGACGAAGCTCTTCGCTCGCATGACCATTTCGAAGGCGGGAATGACTTTGTTGCAGGCCACACAGTTGCCCGTGGCACCGAATAACCTGTTAAAAATAAAAAGACTATAAACATAAAATACTTACGACTTATAAATATCCGAAAGCACTTTGCATTAAAGTATTTTAAACGTAAAAAAGTGATTTCACTATAAAATGTTTAAAAGTTACCTAAGGTAGTCTCTTTTGCAAAGCATGAGGTCTGCTTTGTAGTACAATTTGGAGCCAACTTCTCCTAGACGGCAGTCGCAGCAGCCACATTTGAGGCAGTCTTCGTGCCAAAACCTCTCCATGGCTTTGAGGAGGAACCTTTCTGTGATGACCTTCCCGCACTGCGCGCATAGCCGCGCTCCACCCGTGCTTCCGGTTACCGTACTGTTGACGGTAAGCCCGTACTTGTTGTCATCCTGTTGACCTGTTAACAAAGCACCAATTGTCTTAACCATTTGACGGCAACACGGAAGGCCAATTACCAGTGGTATACTTATACAGGTATGCATATTAGACAGAAAAGGAAAAAATTATGGCCTGGTTTAATGATTCGCTACGTCGCTGGTACATGCCAGTAATTGTTCGTAATACGCGTCGTTATGGCATTAAGCTAGACTCGATTGTTTTCTACTGCGTAATTACGTCAATTAATTCGAGCAAAGGCGCGCCGCGTGACATGCAGTCGTTGCTCGCTGACGTCATTAAGATGCGCATACGCATTTTTCTCACACCATAAAAAAACAGCAACATTGAAACATGCGGACTCATTATGTGCATTAACAGCACCCAATAAAACTTTATGAAGCATTCGCGCTATAAAAGGCTAAGCTACAATTTTTATTTCCTTTTAAACAAATACTCGTGAACATATTTTGAACGACTGTACTGCATTTTATAATAAATACCGAATACTTTGGTATAAATATAGCTTTGGACATTCAGCAAACAATCAGTTCCAATTTATCGGCATACGGTCCACATAATAATAGTGCGTACGTCAAACCAATCAAAGATCCAATTGAAGGGGTAACTAGGTGGACAGAACTCATCGCAATCGATCACTTGAGCATCGCCGCTGCCGTCGCCGATACGTCTCGTTTATTGGAGCCGACGTCGCGACAATAAACTTAATTGGGGTACCTATATTAATGACGGCTCTTCACTAATAAAATAATAAAGTTGACGTGTGGCCTTCAGGCATCTCTATTCACAACTAGTGGTGCTGTATGACGCCGCAAGGGGTAAGCTCTTATAGCTTCCAAGTCGCACAGAGGGGATCGAAATGTACATATGTTATTACGATACACATTGGCCTAGCTCGTTACTAAGATTCAACGATAATTAAGTAGGTACCTAATATCCCAAAATATATAAAATTATGGTAAAAATGCTTTGACTAATAATATGATTTCCAATAACTCCCTAGCTTTCACGCGAATCGTTAAAAGCAATCAATTCAATGTTGTTAATATTCTCAGAACGAGTATGTACAACGTGGTAAGTTTTCTTCTCGGTAAAAACATTTACCATGTAATGTCGGTTTTGCCCCGTTTTAGCTGCAAAGGTCTCAGTATTTTACTTCGGATTGCTGCATGGAGGCGACAGGCAAGCGTGCGATTACTGGCGTGTTTTGACCATTTCAGGTTGTATGCATGTTGTTAGTGCCGTAATTACGAACACTGCACATTGCTCTAATAGCCACATCGCATTTTATCCCTCTACTTTGTAAATGGAAGTCTGTTCACAATATTTACTAGGTAATTATATCTCAATTATTGTGGGTGTTTTAAAAGCTGCATCAAAGAAAGTATCGTTTTTACGCGATGTAATCTGCAATAGAAGCCTTCAATCAAATCGTTTGTGACCTGTGTGTCTCGGCCCTTACTTACTCCCCGTATACTCAGCTCGGCCACTATCAAGAAACAATAAAAGGCACGTTAATAACATAGACTGTACATAAATATCCGATGGTGGGAAGGCGTTCCGTATTATTTTCGTTTTATTACCTTCGGCTCGAGAATTTGATAGAGACTTGGCTGCCGCACTAGCCCCGGCATCGGCAGTATAATTTCGCCAACACAGCCGGTTGGCCGCCGCCAACGTATTAAGGCGCCGAAATGAAAAGAAACCCGGAAATGGATGAAAAGTAATTTATTTTAGCCCGAGTAGGGTGACAATGGTGTACAAGTTGTACTGACAGTTTTAGTGGTAGGATTCCAGAGTAGTTAATAATTTGAGCACTAGGTTCAAACAATATACTGCATTTTCACCGTTTTATTATTTTGTAAGTTTAGGATAAATCACAGAGCATTTCCTAATTCCAGTCAAGCTATACGCCTCATACTTAATTAAGAAAACCTAATATAAGGCGAGAACAACTACGATTGCAGAGTCCATCCTCTGAACATCTCGACGGTTGACGATTACTACGTGCGCAAGAGAATACTGTTCCCTCCGCAGCCGAAGCGTGCCCCTCTGGCATACCCCCCGCCCCCGGTAACACAATATTAATTTTCTAATTTCACCACGAAATTACATCTAAACATGGGATCTAATTGGAATCCGTAATGGACTTTCGTTCAGAAAATCCTTTCTTACCGACAGAACTCATTTCCGTTTGTTTTGAAAGCGCGAGTAGAAAGAGAGAGTTAGTTATTAGCTATAGGTAGTTCACATGAATTCTAGTTATTATAGGTCTCACTATGCTTTACGTATTTATTGCCAACTAAATTGATAACAGAGAAAACAGGAACATAGCTTCAAAGTTGGATTCTTTATTGGTCGGTTCGAGCTCTATTATTGGAAAATAAAACAATCTATAAAGTTGGAAGTTAAAAAATACAAAATAAAACAAAATATCAGGCCGCAGACAAGCTGGCTTACGTCACACATATGTAACTTAACAAAAATGTGAATTTCCACTACATTTTCAAAATACTTGTTCTTTAGTAATGCTCCATATACCACATAAATTCCTTGGATTTAATGAATGCTAGGTTATATATTGTAATTAGTAAGAATCACGAGCACTCCGCGTACATTCCTTGTAATTTAGAATCGTTCATTAAGTTTTGCATTTAGTTGCCATCTATACGCTAACATTACTTGCCTATATTGATTATGCATTATTCTTGGAACGAGATTTCTACAAGGTTTTGTGGTAACTGATCAGAATACATATCTGCTTCGATTTACACCAATAAAATGGTTCCCACATGATATCATAAATATTGGAAACGCAATTTAATTGCTTATTGCAACAGTTAGTGGCAGTCAGATAGGCTATATGTATATAGACAGTGGCGCCGATTCTGTTGTTCATAAAATGAACTAATTTTAAGTTATGTGCATCTTTTTCTTTCCATTTCGTTAAGAAAAGGACAGAAGATAACATTTTAATTCAATACTGTCAAATTAAGATACTCCATAGACAGTTTAGACGCGATTATAAATATGGCGACTAAAAATACGCCGGTTTACGTCAGGAGCGCACTAATTTGACAGGTCTAAACTGACATTTTATCTTCTGTCCTTTTCTTAACGAAATGGAAAGAAAAAGATGCACATAACTGAAAATTAGTTTGTGAACAACACAATCGGCGCTAGTATATGTATTTGAGTACATTGCTTACCATAGGTTTCTTTCCTACATTATGCCGGGAAATAATTATTCGAAATCGTATGCAATCAACATTCTAGAATATATTTCGAGAACTTATTAGCATGTTTGACATTGTAGAAGAGTGCGCCCTCGCTTTGTTAACTACTCGCTACAACAATAAGATGCCAAATTGCATCGTTACGACAACTACGTAAGATGTGTTCTGTATTCGCTGATACATTTGAACACTATTATGCAAGAAATTGCTTTACGGCACTGCAATGCAATGCAATCGGCAATGTGCTCTCATTGGTTTTTTAAGAGACAAATCAAGCAATAAACCATAATTTTTAGGCAGCGTTAGTAACAGTAGTTTTTCAGTTTTCTCAGTAACTCTAACTACGAATAAACAAGCTGAGCGCATGTTTATCTACTAATGAGTGCAGGATTCACGATCACTTCCTTTCAGCATGCGGACCTTGGTCGGTATCCTTTCGTGTTCTGGAACGTTTTCCAGAACACGAAAGGATACCGAAAAACGATACAAAGACTGAAATTAATTACCATAATTTATTATGCTTATAAACTAAACATGGATATTTAATTAATTTTCCATCTAACTTTACCGCGGTTGCTATAGCAGGAACCGCTTATTCAATTTAATTACGAAAACAAACATATAATCATATGGTATAATCTAAAGTACGATACTAATGGATTTGTATAATGATTGTGGTTGCAGCTATTCTAAATGGTCCTACAATTTATTTAGTTTTAGTCGCCGGTCACTCATTAAACAATGGAGTTGATTGCGTTGTTGCGATATCCATTATGCGGGCTGTAATTAGATTTAACCAAATGCGGGTTTTGCATTAATAGCGATTAAAATGTTAAAAATAACGAGCAGGATGTTCGCCCTGAATAACGTTACACGCGTTACTACATGCAGACGATAGCATCTATTGCGTTAGACAGATATGTCCATCAGAAATACATACATATTTTTGTAGCTTGTTAAAACAGGAACTTGTTCGCAAAGATTTAAATCGTTAGATTTGCCCTAGCCAATCAGAAGGTAGTCGCGTTTCTAGTTCGATTTGAAGCCTTTATCAAACAGTGACGCAGTAAGTCAATGTAAGTCAAGTCTTACATAATTGTCATCGAAACACTGTTTAATGTATGAGCTCACTCTTCTTGGTATGGGCACATTTCGCGTGAGTAAGTGGTTACATCATCATCATCAACGTTCTATACTTTTCCCAAATATGTTGGAGTCGGCTTCTAGTCTAACTGAATGCAGTGAATACCAGTATTTTACATGCAGTGACAGCTTTCGTGCGACTAAGTACCTTGGGGGCCGATCTAGCAATTTAAATATTTGCTTTTATGCAATTTAACAATTGGATTCATCGTTCAATAATTCATCGTCTGCAAAGTAAAGCTACGATAGATACAATATTCTCTGCTTAAAGTCTATTTTCAGAAGTTCCATTTCCCGCGCATTGATTTGGATTCAAGTTTAGAATATCTGATCTGATTTCTAGGAGCACGGATGAGTTCGTCGTAAAAGCCCGGTCGGATTGAGATTCAATCCGGATTAGATAATTTTCCAGAATTGAGCATAGATTTTTCCACTCTTGTAACACTGTAAACTAAGCATAATTTGTACAGGGCGAATTTCACCAAACTTTTATACCTAGAATATGTCTTATTCCAAGAGCATTTTTTTTACCTTTCCTCCAATTCAAATTCTGCCAATTATATTCCACTTAAAAGAGATATATCTGACTTTGGTAAAAAAAGGTCTTATCATATTTAATTTTCTTCAATTTTGGGCTCCATCCATAAACTAAATGTACTTTAGTAAACTAGCGATATGTAAAAGGACTCGGTATCAAATATTGAATGTGATTAATAAGGATTGATATTTCTAATATCAGATAATTTTATTAGAGGAATCATTTTGAGTTTCGACAGTTTTTTCATACATAAACTCTCAGGCATCAATTTTATACTACTAAAAATGTCTAGCGATTTAAAAATCAGCCCTAAATTCAAACTAGATATGAAACACTATCCGATTTAGTGCCAACGCAAATTACAAAAGAAAGTATTACGCCAACTTCCAAACAAGCAATAAATTTAATGTCCTGGAGGTTATTATAATTTTAATCGCAATCAAACCTGTTATGGTCATTAGCATACAGTAATGTTGCTTGTACATATATCTCACAAGTTGCTTGTAAAGCGGCAAATAATGAGGTGCAGAGGTGACGATGCAGACTTCTTATTAAAACCCCGACTGACCTATGGCACCGGAACGCACCCTGCAACAAGCCCCACCCTCCCTATTGCCACCATCGTTAACATTTCCGTTATTAAAAAAGTACGAGACTTTGTCATCACAGAAGTTAGTTTTTTTTTAATTAAAATTATGAAATTGATATTGCTGTTACGCCGGTGCTCGCTTCCCAGCTCAACCTTGTGAAAGTTTAAATTAATTTTTGAATTAAGCCTAATGGCAGTGGTAAACGATTTCTAAGGAAAGAGTTTTCAGCAATTAAAATTTCAATTATTTGATGGCAGAAAATCGTATCTTAATTGCTTTTCATTACTGGTATAAAAAGCGACCAGCTTAGCAATTTGTGAAGATTAATCAGCCTCAAGTTGAACAAGAAATTGTTGTCTAAACAAATAGATTTAATTATGGAAATGAATGATTATAAGTGTATTTATTTCCATTATTGATGAATGCAGCAGACCACAAACAGTGCGTAGTTATTATCTAACACAAAAACTTAGTAGTTACGCATGAAGAAATGTGTTTTCTTTTATATTCATTTCCCCTTCTTGCTAACACAGTATGCAGAACTTGAATATACATATTCAATCATGAACTAGATAAATGTCAGTTTCTATAAAGCGTAGTAGATAAAGACAGCTTCTCGTACACATAGCAATTGGTTTCATTAAATCTGAAGAACATGTTTTCCAATTATTCACGTCATATCGTGGAGAGGAATTTAATTCTAACACAATAACATACAGTTATAATAACTTCTTGTTTATATTCAGCACTCATTCTCCGCCTTTGCTACCGCTTTTAGTGTTGTACAATTTGAGATAAGTTATCGATAATATAAGTATCGAAATATTGCTTTAATAAAATAATATGGTTCCGTTGTATTTCTAATAGAGTCATATTATCTCGGTTATAATAAATTATTACTCAATGGGAATATTTATTATATTATATTATATTGGGTAAGTTCCTAGAATATGTCCTACTTAATAAGTTAACTACAATGTTAATCGATAAATAGTAGGACATATTACGTCTTCTTACATGAAGATTGTTCGTTAAATTCTGCAGTAGTAAATTAAGTTTAGTTTTATTACATGACAAGGTTAATTTATGATCTATAGGTAGGTACTGTTTCTTGCGCTACGAACATGTCACTTATAGGTATGCTGTACACACTTTAGAAGTACTATTAAAACATTAGGGTGTTTATTCATAAGCGATGATTAAAGTTAAAAATGTATGGTTAAACAGTGGCTAATCACTAATTATTTTAAGCAACGTTTATGGATAAAGGCGTAGGTGAACTTAAACCTACACATTAATTAAATAATAATAAAAAAAACTTGTTAAGGAAATTAAAAGTAAGTTTATTGAGCACATCACTAGATGATATATTGTGTCCCAAAACGACAATCAAACGTATACAAAGTCGAGACAATCTACGTCATAAATTATTTTCTCAGAGAAAGGCTCCGGGCGAAACTTAAGCCTGACATAAGTGGGCAATAAACTTCAGCCAATTTGGAGATTCGCATCTGGAGGCTCTTATTAAAGCCCGAAAGTTAGTCCTTTTCATCCATCACTCGTAATACGTGTGTGAGTTATTGTATGAAAAATTGAAGAATAAATTGAGTCGCTGCAGCAGCGGCGAGACATAAATCCCAACTGAGCCCTCAATATTGTTTTAAAGGGGAAGTGGCCATAAATTTTATCAGGGCCGCCCAGAGCAGCCGCGGGCGCCGGGCCGCTGCCGCCACGCCACGCTGCCGCGCCGCCGTCGCCTCGCACCGCACTGTCTCCGCAATTTTCCGCCGGTGCCTGCGCTGCATTTGATGCTCATGTGAATTTGTTTTGTTATTTCTGAAGAAATTGAAATCTTCCTCATGGATAACTACGTTATCATGAAATATAGCGTAACAACCAAGTGTGCGAAATTGTTCAATGTGACAGTCTCCGGCACTGGGGGTAGTAAATCGATGGGCCGTGACAAGTATACACTGTTTAGTATTAAGTACATTTAATCCCAACGATTGAAAAGAACTTGAAGTGTTTACTCCTAGATAATATTGTAAAGAAATTTTCTAAAAAACCCTTTTAACCTAGAGCCATTTATTGATTACAACTTAAACAGTTAATTTGAACACTTATTTTATTTTTATTTTAATTAAAGTCTAACTTAAAATTCGGTAACAGGATATGAACGCTGTAAATTCTTTTCAAAGGACCAGGATTCAAGGATAGGTAAATGCACAATAGTAAAAAAACAATAAATTAAATTATGCCTTTAAAAGTGTTTGGCGGCGTCAATAATTTAAGAGCTATGATCGTTATATGATATCAATGTGCTACAGTCTGTGCAACTTCCTGTCAAATAAACTATGTTCCATCTGACTGGAGGAAACGGGATCTCGTTTAATGTTGTCATATCAAAAAATCTTTAACATTTTATAACAACCATCAGCCGTTCAAGACAGACTACAATCAGCAATACTGTGGAAAAACATACTCCGTTTGTGGGGCACAATAAAAAATCGCTTATTTTTATCAATACGATCTGGGTGTCGGACATTTCGCATAAATGTGATATTGCAATATCGTTCGTCCCCTTTTTAATATCGCGACGGTCGGTACTGGGCGGTTTATGGCACAACCCTTCCCGCGTTTTATTCGCGACCTGTTTGTCCTAATATTATGAAAAAATTGACGTCGGCAAAACGAAAACGTCTGTGCTTATATTTTTGTTCCTTGATTTACTTTTTGCGTACTAGATCTATTTATTTAACGTAAGTTAGGTATAACTCCATTCTGACTTAAATATTCCTTACATGTTTTCAAGATCGTTAACAGCTCATAAGCACTGGTCTTCAATATAAAAAAACATCGTTATTGTATGCAAATAAATAGGTATACAATTTAAGAATGTTAGCATTTGTAATAACAAATGAGTGCTTCACATAGACACGACAGGTTAATCATGTTTGCATGGCTCGCAAATGCATTTACTTACAGAAGACAGCTCAGCTCTTGACCTTTCCAGGGCAGGTTTACGTTTAAAGTGGAGGAAGAAAAATGATCGAAAGCATTGTTAACTTAAAGGTTACATAAAAATAATATAATTCTGCAATATGAAGGTAATTTTTTATCGCCCACATATGTTCGGACGACAGCATGTCAAGCTACCCGAAACTGTCTAATATTGCCACTGAACCTTCAACCTTAATCTGTAGCGATAAAGTTGAAAATGTAATAAAGAAATTTGACAAATTGTAGTAGCTTGATATGCTGTCGTGTGCACATATATTTAGGAACCACAAACGCAGATTTTTCGACAAATAATTTGACTTGTAGAGTGTGATATATGTAAATAAAGGTGTACTCACTGTTGGAATTGTCAGGCTTATGCATGGCCGGAGGATCTCGGATCATGGCGCGTTCGTCAGTCGCGCATCACACAACGATACTGGTGTCCTGCAACAATGGCAAATAACTGTCAAATATCATATCAACCGTTACCTATTTAAAAACGATATTCTTAGTCGTGACTGTTACTGGACATTTTTAAGTAAAACTCGGATATTGTTAATATTTATAAATCTTTACAGACCTGCTAAAGGTTAGCTTATCTACATATGTTTGAAATAAGTTGGTTTAGGATGAAATTTGATGATGTTTATTTGATGCACGGCCACTTATTTCAAGCTATGCTGTTTTTTACAGTCCACGGTGGCGCATATTTTCAAGTTCCTGTTTCAAGACCTAAACTAAACGTTTCTCTTCATTTGTATTGACGTTTATAGTATATATCTATGTCATTATCTCTTCTCGCCAGAACCAAAATAATCCATGATTTCCAGGTCCAAAAATAAATTCTCAAAAGTCAGTTTGCAGTACTTACGTCCAAAGTGAATGTATGCATCTACATCGATGTTATATGCAAAAGATGTTCTTATTTACAAAGAATTCCACCCAGAGCTGGAAGGAAGGTAATACACTGAGAGCGGGACCCAGCAGCACGCGTCTAGCTACGAAACCTCATTAGAATAAACGATATCCTCTCCTTACGTCCACTCCGCGAGACCTTATTACTCCGACAAACTGCCGTCAAACGGTACCAACCAAGCAACAAGGATCCTACATAAACTGTACTCTATGAACTACACACTAGGGTCCCCTTTCCAATAACTGAACACAACTGGAGCTTCACATAATAATTTTCTGTCTTAGAAATACGCTGTAGAGTCCAATTTCAAATGTAACATGAATAACAAACGCACTATCTGGTGGTATTATTCCGTGAAGGTTGAGACGTCCAAGCAAAGCTGTAAATTGAAACTTGGGGAGGCACTAATATCTCTTGCGGCTTGTCTCGCGTGCATATTGGATGTCATCAATTTTATAACGCCGTAAATGGTAACTTGTACAAACTTTTGTAAAATTACATGAATTGACAAAATTGGTCACAACGTATAATTGAAGACTGGACCAATCTGCATGCGGAGAAATTGATTTAAGTATACATTTATGGCAGTATTAAATTAAACTAAAATATGTATGAAATTTTCAGCATTTTTAAACAAACTTAGGAACGTTGATGTTTATTTCATGTTTGTTGACTACAAAGCGCCCACCAAAAACGTTTTTACAAAAAAAAAAAAAAAATACCGACTTCCAAAAAGCACTACAAATTGAAAAATACCTAATTACAGAAGAATTTTTTGATACCGACTTGCGAAATTGTCGTCCTCCGTGGCGCAGCGGTCAACACGCCTGCCTGCGACGTGGAGCCCCCGGGTTCGATCCCCGGCCAGGTCATGATGGGAAATGATCTCGTCCTGATTGGCCTGGGTCACATGTATCTATTATAAAATATAGTAGGTATCGTTGAGTTAGTATCCCATAACACAAGTCTCGAACTTACTTTGGGGCTAGCTCAATCTGTGTGATTTGTCCGTTTAAAAAAAAAAGAAAAAGAAATTCTTTAACCCGTATAGGTGCAAAGCTCTCATCAATATAAATGAATTAAGTCTAAACACAAAGTAGTTACTGTAAACCCTTGAAGAGTTCCCTGTACTGACCTTTGTCTTCATCATCAGCCCCTTAATGAAAGTCACAACCCATCTAGGTGTAAGGTTCTTATAAATACAAATTAATCAAGCACAAACACAAGGTAGCTGCTGTGAATCGTTGAGGAGTTCCTGCGCCTGCCTCCCGGCTCCATCGTCAGATCTACTCCAGACCCTTATTAAATTGTAATGCTTTAAAATACCTAATAAAAAAAACTTAGAAATGTACTAGCCGTCCCTATATTTTTTGAAAGTTCCCCTGGATTTCTCTGGTCTTCCACCATCAAACCCTGATGTCCTATCATGGGACCGCCCTGGGAATGTCTTCTTTCCAACCAAAAAAATATTATTATCAAAATCAGTTCATAAACAACGAAGTTATGCACGAACAACATTTAAAAAAGCATATATACGGTCGAATTGAGTAACCTCCTCCTTTTTGAAGTCGGTTAAAAAGAGAATCAAAATGAACTAGGAACGCACTCACAAATGTCGGAAGACCCTTCCTTATCATCTGGGCCACTGATCGCAATGAAACGATCCATCTTTGGAATACTTTGAAACGATTTAATGATTTATAGGCTTCCGGCGGCGCCGGCGCAACTTACAAGTATCTTTGTATATTTAATAGACAATACTGATCTATCGAATATACAGATTAGAGTACAAATATACGACACGGTTGGTGCAGTGGCTGAGCGATCGACTGCTGCGCTGCGTGTCACGGGTTCGATTCCCGCACGCAACAAATATTTGTATGGCCGACAGGTAGTTGTTCCGGGTTTGGCTGTTTGTGTACATGACTTTAAATGTTCGTAAAGGTACCCACGATACACGAGTAATTCCTAGTGTAAGGCAACGTTTTTTTTTTTTTCAAAAAAAAAAATATGAGAAGTATTTCCTGCCAGTAGATCTCATAAAGAGTTTTCTCGGTAAGAAAGCAAAAAAAAAAAAAGATAAAGTAAACAGTGTCAGCTAGGTCCAGTTCCTTGTGCCAACTCGGCGCTTACATCCGAATGATAGCTATGTATGTTGAATGTGTCGAACGAAGTGCCATTAATTGTGGTGACACCAGTTATTTGGTGAATGCTTGGCATTCGGTATGTCCATGCTACATCGGTTATTCATGTGCACCATTGATTGAAACCTGCCAACCATTGAAGTTACTATGTGAGTCATTGTGTATCTATATTAAACATGAAACGCATATCTGTTTATAAGATTTTAATTCGAAATAGACGAATCTAATCAGGGTCTCATTATACTGCTTAATCTGAAATAAACTGCAACTAATTTTAATTTATTAACCAATTCAAGATAAAACAAGTTGAAGATAATATTGTAGAAGGATAAGCCTATTCTTAATCGATACCGGAACATTAAATTTAATTTTAGATTAAATTTTAATCAAAGATCCATCAACATCATTTTTATCGACCCATTGCTGGGCACAGGTCTCCTCTCATACAGAGAAGGATTGAGCGTAATCACCACGCTTGCTCAATGCGGGTTGGCGATTTCAGACTTATAAAGTCCAGGTTTCCTCAAGATGTTTCCCTTCACCTTCAGTCATTGGTGTCCAAGATATACTTAGAAAGTATATATAACTTTAGAAAAGTTACATTGGTACTTGCCTGACCTGGAATCGAACCCACGCACTCATACTTGAGAGGCTGGTGCTTTAACCATTAGGCCACCGCGACGTATATAATACAATACAAGATTAAAACATTGGAAATCACCAGTCAAAAATAACATGATGTACAAATATACAATAAAACTGAATATGCTATCAAACTTGAGTGGAATGAAAAAATTTTATAACTGCATCGAAATTCCCATCAGCACCTGTTACAAAGGCGGCTATCAAATTACCCGCGACATATCCGCGGAGCGCGCTGGAGCGAGCACGCCTCCATCCATAAATACGGTATTCGTTATGCATTTCTCATATTCATGAATCCGTTTTATTGGCCTCAATAAAATATGAACATCTCAGAATGGATATGAGAGAGCGGGCAAATCTAATATGGATTGCTGTGCGCCGGATTCGGTCCGATCGGCGGGTGGGGACGGACATCTGCGCCGCTCTCGGGCCAAACTAATCATAATGTTGCCGGTTATCTTTTTAACAATAACTGGAGCTTAAGTGTCCACATAAGGCCCTTCTTTATTACATGGCCAACAATCGCGTCTTGTCGACTTACGTGACAACAATCACACAAAGAGTGTAGCGTCCTTACGTCCCCACGGTAATCTGTCGCTACGTGTAGTGAGAGACTGACAAACGATCTCCCCGGCAGCGCCCAACACATAATGCGAATTTAAAGGACTTTGCCCCACTAAACCACCTGAAGAAAAGGGCAGTACTCCGTCTACGTGTCAAAAATTCAACAGAGTGCCGGGATAAGTGGAATGGATGACGGGCGTCGCAGTACCGGATAAAATATTCTACGTCAAATCGTACGTCACTGGCTCTCGACTTGTTCTCGCCGAGAGTACTTCGCGGAAGTCGATTATTTATTTGCTTTTACGTCAGCTATAATACGGCTCTTTTGTGCCCTTTCCGATTTATATTCGCCCATCGAAGAGTTTTATAATTCTAGAGAAACCTACAGCACATCGTATAGCGGCTAATTTTATTTGGTCGTTTTAGTGATAAGCGATATGAGAATGTAAAAAAAATAATACGCTACAAATTATGTCAATTGCCGGTATTTTGGACGGTAGTTATCCTTAATAACATTACCGCAAAACATTTGCTATTAAGGACAAAAGCTTCAATTAAATCGCTAATACTGGTAGGGAAGCTAGAGGGGAGCATGGAAAAAGCCCATTTGTGCACTCTATTGAGGAAGGGTGACTAGTACTGTAGTTCAATAGCAGCAGGTAGGTCCATTACGATTACGTTATCAACACAATCAATTAAGCAGCATTACGTTAAAATTCACCCCAGCCATCAATTACGTGGCAGCCGGCCGGCGCGTCGTCAAACACTTCGTGAGGCGAAACATGGACCTACCCACCGTTTTACTTTCATTCACGATTAGTCTCGAATAGCTCTACAAATACTGTAACTTAGAAAAAATAAAAATTAAATTGATTTTACACATTAGCAACAACGTAATCTGTTAGACACTCCCTTCCGACTCCGCTGATCGAATTAATTATTCACCGGAGAAGAGCAATTAAAGCTCCACTAATCAATCTCAAACTTCAGGCTGAGCTGAACTCTAATCAAGAAAACTCCTATTCTGTGAAAGCTTTTCGAACAAAATTTAACTTAATTAAAAATGTAAATTAAATTCCTAGTCGCTTCCACAAGCATGACGTCGCCGGGCCGCCGCCGCGCGCCCCGCACACAGCGCTCGGGGCTTTTGATTGCAGCTAAAAGGTTTGGGATTAGTGCGCGAAAGAGCTTTCAGTGCATTTGTAGAGCTTTTAAGTGGGAAGCTTTCGCTTAAGACACTTACATACAATGTAAATTTTATGTAGATAGCTACCTTGTGAGTGTATCTTAACAACTTTTAAAATAGTCCTTCCGTATAATGTTCTAGCATAAAGTGAAATTTCGATAAAACCATTGAATAGACAAAGTGGTGTTATCGCTAATTCTGTTTGTTTTAGAAGTGTATCTGCAGACACGGAGCGCTAAGCGAAGGGGTTGTGGGGTGTCTAGGGAGGCGGCCAGAGGGAGCGCCACTGACCAAGGAAGTTCGGTGTCCGGAAATAAACCGCCCGTAAAATTGTCAATTCCGAGGGAGCGCCTGCGCCTGGACCCGACAATTTTGAAGCGTGCGGTTCAACCAGCCCGCTGAGCTCCGGCCTGATTCAACGTTTAGAAGGCATCTCATGTCAGCACTTTATTTTGATTTCACCTTAATATTATTCTTAAGTAGGTTACAAAAACAAAAATAACAACATCCGTCTCCACTTTTAGATCTGATTTAAAAAGATGTAAGTAAATAAAATATGGAGTACGTACAAGTATTGCAGCTCACGCTCTACACGTCAGCAAAATGCGCATTGCCATCTGGGTGTGCGCCAAAACAATCACTGTTATTCAGTACTTAGCTGTACGATACAGTAAATTACACAACATTGTTTCACAGTCATTAATTCAGCGATTTCGCGATTAAAATTTAATTACATCCAACTGTCGGTATACAGAGCTATCAGATAGAGCGCAGATTGAAAAATGGTTAAAAGCGTTAGAAGCGATGTGAAAGAAAATTGGGCGAGATATATCATGACTAGCACACGCAGATAACACACGCATAACCCATCCAATCACAAGGAGCAGCGAGCAGAAAGCTTATTATCGAGACGCGGCGTTGCGTCACCCGGGTAATGAGCAGATCGAGACGCGATCCTTTCGGGCCGGGCCGGCACACGGACGGCACGGACGCGGCGCCGGCCGGCGGACCGGGCCGCTCTGCACACGTGCACCATCCACCGTACAACCCTCGCGCTTTTTGAACTGAGATCATCGCGACGCTCATCCGTGAAATTGATTCTCGAGAAAAGGAAAGACTAAAAGATAAATAAAAAGGAAATAGGAAAACACAAGCTAAGATTTGGCGTGAAATTGTTTTTCAGCACCCGGCTGCCCGCGCCGCCCGCGCCGCCGACGCGGCTACGGCGGCGGCCCGACTCGGGAATTTCCCAATTACTGAGTGTGAATGTATCTACTTGATTACGTAATGGATACTTTAAACACCCAACTTGGAACGTTCAAGTATTATAGTGTTGTACCCACTTGTTAAGCAATTGTACAATGCTCTTAACGGCTATCCTAAAACTAATTTGTAATGTAACCATCTAATTTAACATGCTTCGTTTGATTATGATATTCGTTCTTAATTTAAGTTGACCCTACTTTTAGACCTAGTATCATAGGTAATTTTATATCTAGCCTCCGACGGAGCAGCGTGTTAGCGCTGTATATATAAGTAGAGCTATAACTATCTAACGGATCGGTCGAATTGGGATCTTAAAACACTGTGACATCTCATCCACTACGTGATCCATTTGCCGAAGTAAGAAGCAATCTCATTCAATACCCGGCCGCCCCCACCCCGCGCTAGGGTTGCTAACAATGCGATACTTTGTGCGCCGCGCCCGCGCCCGTATCACGGAACGCAATAAAACTTTACATTCCTCTTTAACTACTTTCCTGTAGTTATCAGCGTGTGATACGAAATGGGGCATAAATACAGAATTGTTTGTTGTTTGAATTTGTTTTAGCCAACTTAATAGGGTGGCTGAAAGTAATTCGATCAACTTTAAGGTATTACCCGCACAGTTTGTGTTATATCCACATAATTGTCTAACTATTCATCTGTAATGCAAATTGGGACGTATTGTTGTATTGATCCAGTTTAGATTATTCGGTAAACAAACGGATAGAAGAAAACTCGATACGAAAACTTTTTCAATAACCTTTCAGGATATTCGGAATAATACACAATATCATTCTCCGAGACGGCGAGTGTCGTCAACCCTAACATAGTAGCGAGTATCGCTTTCCCCGATTGTATTAGATTCAGCTGCCCTTTTCATCTACATGTCGTTCTCTCTTTACCTCTCAAGAGGGTCGCGCGACTAGTGGATGTGCCGCAGACAGACGGGCGTTTCTTACAAACTGGGCCAACCATTGTTTTTTTTTACGACAATACTAATTTTCACAAGGTTTTGTCAACATAACCCTCGTGTGTCAATGACTCCATTTTCTTAATAAACATTTAAGTAGGCAACTAATTCTACCTTTTCCATCCATTTACTATTGAGGTTCTTGATTTAAATAAAAAAAGTATATATATTCCTGCCATTTTATTGCAATCATTTGCCTGTAAATCCGATCAAGAATCGCGTCTATACGGCATAGCTGTCGCCTGTAGGCCGTGATGGAATTTAGATCGCTATCGGGAGGTCACCATCGGCGCACAAAAAACTATTTTCATCTAAAAACTCATCTATATTTTGTCGAAAAACTATGAATATGATTATCCACACCATTCCAAAGGCTATCATCCAATAAACCTGGTAGGTACCAAAGGTATCAAATCTTTTTCGTCCGTAGTGAAATTGAATATTTATCCGGGTAGTATCTCTATTCCGGAACAATTTTTATGTAGGGGGAATACAATCTCAAGATATTTGGGAGGGCCACTCCACGAGGATATTGGCAAATACCTTGCCTACATTACCTTTATTGCCTCGCGACGTTGCGTGCCCGATTTGATCGTATCTACGATTATTTGCGTATTATTCAATGTTTCTAAATGTTATTCGAGTTGAACTCTAATTCGTTATTCATGAAGCCGATAACGAAGAGTAAGGTTTTAATGCAATATTCAGCATTGTTTGTAATGCATTGTTTGCGTTTATTGTCCCTTATTTATGTCGTACATGTAAGTCTAATTAAAAATCAAAACTACTTGCATGAAAACAATACATTTACCTGACATTAGTTTCCATTCAAACCATGTTAATGTATTTAGTGTCATTTTTTGCTGTATTGTACTGTTAAAGCCAACAAACATCATTGTTGATTACTGATTAGGAATGTAATTGGTTCGTGCAGTTGTGATATATTCAGAGCATATGTTTCTATTTTTATAAAAATGTTGCATGTTACAATAATAAAACGACGACATCTAATCCGTGACTTTTGCTGTACAAAAGCCGCCAATTAGTATAAATAGTTGCATAGAGGTGTAGCAAATCGAGCCACCTTTAATCTGCCCACGACGCGGGCAAGGCGCGAAACCTCCAGTTGAAATGTAATTTGCGCAAATTAAGCCAGACAGTCTGCATAATTTAGCACATAAAACTCGCCAGCATAAACCGCACCTATAGGTGATCTTATAATTGAGTGGACCGGACGTAATGGTGTGTTTCACGCCATCAATTCACCCATGACACACAACTTGTGTAAATGTCGGCAAAGATGTCGTTTAATGAAGTGCTTAATTTAATATTTGGGTCGCACGCTCTCTGTCCAACTTATTAATCGATTCGAACAAATTTAGTCACCCGTAACGGGCGAATCGTCACCTTTAACCAATATTATTATTTCTATCAGGCGATTTGCACGAACTGACCTGCATGGTGATTTTGAACTGTATGAATTCGTACGAGTTATTCAGAGATTTTTTTTTTTGTACAGGTGTATACCAATACAAAAAAAAATAATAATTAAAAGTCTCATAAGCTACTAAAGCTTAAGCTCCCTGTTCTCTGTGAACTCAATATTCTCTATATTATTCTACAGTATGTTCTCAGAATCGAATGTATTCATCAATATTGCATAAGGGCTTTAAAGTGTGTTTAATTACGTTGTCAAGCCGTGTAGAGTGCGGGTGGCGAGCAATAGGCAGCTCGCCGCGGTAAGGACCAGGCCCGGGTCGGTCTCAGTGAGATGTCAGCACATCGTGACGGGATCCACGAAGACCGATGCCTCTTGGGTCAAGGTTGCGGTTTGGTTAAAAAAGAAAACGTGGCCTTGGCGCACAGGCAAGTGAAGGAACACGGGTGGGTTTTAGTTAGTAAAAGTCTGACACGCCCTTCCGCTCCGCCCAGAACGGGAGAGGTCATTTGATGACAACAAAAAAAAAGCCGTGTAATTATTTATCCATATCAATAAATACTAATGAAACCTTGTAACCTATCCTTCTCAATAATTTTTAACAGGAACTTTACTCAAAAAAGCTTACAAAACATCATCATTTAAAAAAAACAACATAGTATCATAATTAAAATTAATTGGATAAGTTCCTGGATTCTTTATTGTAGGTTGCTACCTACTGTAAAAACAAACTTTAATATTCACTCATGTAATTATATTAAATGACTCAGACATTAAGAAACCATTCAATCAAGTAATGAAATTAAGTCTGTTATAATAATATGATAACATTTTAAAAGGGCAGTTCTTAATTAATATTATCCACTTGTAGGTAGCCTTTCTTTTTTAAGTTAAAATGTATTAACTTTATAAAGGAAAGATTATTTTGTAACTCGTTGATATCTACTTATCAACAGAATATGTTTACTTACTGGCTGTTAATTTTGTTTACGAGGTTTCAGGTAATTAATTATATTAATTATACATATGTCAGAAGGAATTATACTTTCGACAGCGTCCGTGGCGTAGCGGTAGCAAACGCGGCCACTGCGCAAGGAGGCGCGGGTTCGATCCCCGCGCAGTGCAAATATTTGTATGCATGAATATGAATATTTGCACTGGTTTGGTCGTGCCTCGGAAAGCACGTTAAGCCGTTGGTCCCGGTTGCCATACGAACATCTAATGGCAGTCGTTACGGGTTGTTGGAGCCCTCAAAAGTCCAGTCAGTCGGTTCACGGAAAATATCGAAGTTTAGCCAAAATCAGCAGTTAGTCTGGTAAAGCGGACCCCAGACACCAAAACTGAAAAAGCTTCGGATGCAACTGGGATTAACGCTGAGATGATGATGATGAGTAGGAATTATAGGTACTTTCTGAATTATTGTATTTTGTATTTACTGAAATACCAACATTAATAAAGGAAATTCGTCTACCTGGGAGCAACGGTCCAAACTCCATCCATTTAAACACTTAAAAAGGGCTAAATAACGAGACGTAGCACACGCAGTTTAGCGCATAGATCGCTTGCGGTACAGGTCCCCCACATAATTGTCATTGTAACACGTCGCTGTAGATTCAGCGATAATGTAGCTAATTAACGCGCAGACGAGCGCGGCAGGTTGTGTCGCTGCAGCGCTGTACGTTGACTTAGCTGTAATAACTTAGCTCGAGTGCAGTAAATAAGTGTTCGTGATCGTCGTCCACTAGGTATTTTAATGAGATTTAATAGCGGCGGTCTGTCAGCCGCTAGCCGACTGCCAACGGCTCCGCGACCAGCGCACAAGCAACGCTGTCGGCTTTTAAGGCCTTAATTGGTTCCGTACATGTTTAATCCGCTTAATGGTTGTTTTGTCGGACAACACACAATAACGAAATCCGGTTTCTACGCCGATAATACTGATTGATGTGAAACTCTACCTACACTTGTCACTAGACATGCTTGTCAATAGGCTATTATTCGGAAACGGGAGACTGACATTTTACCTTCACACGGCATTAAACGATCTGAAGCGGTTTTATTGACGTCACGGTATACCCACATTATACCTCTACCGAAACCTCTGAAATAATTTAATGGCTTCATTAGAAGGGAGACATTGGATGCTAATCGTTATTTATAGACAATAAATTGTTATATTCATAGTGACCGGAGCGGAAGGCGCATAAATTCGACGAGCGAGTGTCGGGTTGACACCTGTGATTGCATTTACAATGCTAATTCACGGCACAATATCACGTCATCTGCCGCCGCGCTTCACGTTTTCACAATCGCGACCGCTGACAACACACGCCACACCATAGCATGCCGTGCCATGCCGCCGCACCCAAATATTCAACTAAAGTCACCACGACATTTTACTATCCGTAACTTTTTACAATATCGAAGTTAATTACATTGTTGGCTTTGCACCAAGCGTGCAAATGGCCTACAACGACGCCCAACGACATAATATCCGATATTGACACAACCCGTGCAAATGATTGATGATTTAAATTCATTATTAAAAAGATAAAACGGGGAGTGGGTCGTTACACGTCGAGATAAGCCGGCGGATAAGCGGCCGCAATCCATTATCGAGCAGTTAATTGATAATTACTTTCTTCCATTACGCCGAACGAAAAACGTGGTGATTAACTCAGAATCGCTTTAACGAGCACAATGGGTCGACGTTCAATTAAAAACCCTTGTCGAATGTCGACGGCTTCGCAGAAAAGAGGAATCGACGCTGACTCAATCTCGTATACATGGAATAAGGAATTACTCGCGTGCGGAAAGTTTTTAATTAAATATTCACCAGTTTTGTAATTAAGACGCGATTCAATTGAGCACAATGGAGTTTCGTGCGGCGCTTTCCATAGAAATCGGAGACAGCTTTAACGTTTTCATTTAAAGCTTGCTTACCAGCATAATATGCTCACATACTTTGAAGACTTTACTTAAAGTCTTCAAAATGAACTAATTAAGTATAACTTAAAAAATCTCCTTTTATTTTCCTTCATCGTCTATACATATATATAACTTAAAAGCTTTCATAACTGTCTAATGATTGTTTTAGAAGTTAAGTATAAATGGTTCCGAGTGTTCTAGTATCAAAACTTCCCTCATGTGGATGACATGGCGCTGCAAAGAGGACGCGCCCGCGCCGCCAACCCTCCCGTACGTCACATGTGCCGCATTTGAGCGTAATTTAAATGCATGCACATTACTCGCGAACGACGCTCTACACAATACCTTAATTTATTATAAATAGCTTTATTACATGACCAAACTCGTCAGAGGTTTTTTTTTTTTTTTGAGGAAATTCGTGTTTTGTAGCGAACGTGTTTACTGTTTATTTAGGTTCGTAACAAAGGCTACTGTAATAAAAACAGAACTAATTTAAGTGCTTAACGTTACGTATTAACTGCTATACGTATACGTATTTATGTAAAGTAGTAAAATTTCAGAGTAATAGCAAACAAATCATATTTAACTACAGTATATGATTAAAGTAAATGTAAACTCAGCAGACTCCAAACTGCCTGTCGAGACGATTGTAAATTATATTTCCTATTAAATGATCTAAGGGAACTGATAAGACAATACTGATAAATTTAATAAAAGTTTCTCAAAGTAGTTCAATAAACGTCTTAGTTATCTCGGTTTAATCCTCAAACGACCCAACTGGTAATCTCCTAGACGTTTAATTTCGCCGTTTTAAATGAATCGCAGATCTCATATCCCCAAATCCTTACCACGATTGGTTCCGACCGCGCGTATAAATTCTTAAGGAAAATCATCTGCAGAATTCCAATAGCTGGTTGCTGATGTCCAAAATCGTGATATATCGTGGCTGAGATCGTTTCGGAACGCCTGTTTATGAGATATTTCATAACTTGCACAGTTCTTCGATCATTTATCATCACTGATTTTATATCGAGAACAGATCTACTGGGACGATAGTACGCAAATCAAGATTTTGGCACTGCATGGATATTTACTGGTTTATTTTTTAGGCTAACATCTGATTCTAACATCACACCTACCTTACCAACATCTATTTGTTTATAATATACCTTCTACTAAGTCAGAACAGGTCAACGGGTAGAAAGTTACTAGGTAAATAAAAGCATGTCACGTAAGAACTACGCGCAAATAAATCCGAACCAAGCACGTCTACGAGTGTTCCTTAAAATGTCACCTCAAGCTATTAACACGAATAAGAAAATATTTCTTAACCATGTGTTAATGGTTCGCACACAATGTTGTGATGTCGCTAATGAAACAGTTTCGGCAAAAAGTATTAACGCGCCACAATATCGGCTTTTGACAGGCATGTGAAAATTGCTAAAGTGTTATCAAAAACAACATACAAACTGCTATTAAAATAAATAATTTCTTGATTGTCTAGTCCCGCGGTGACTGTCGTGAGGGATATGTTATGTGATGGTTCGATATAATCGCAAATGTGGTGCGTGCCCCCACGTGATCGTCCACGGTCCCGAGTCTGGCGCACGGGAGCTCACTTGCTCCATAAACAGGTTTCCGTATTTTTCAATCAGAGAGCTGTCAAAGCGTTCTGACACCCTCATCCCGTCGGCTCGCACTCGCCGAGCACCGAAATTGGTTTTCTACATTCAATCCATACAAAGTTTAATGTTATTCGTTCGCGATATCACCGGGATGCTGCCGATGTTTACCGACGTGCCAAATCATATTGGATTTGCAAACTTTTGTTTGCGGACTTTATTTCATTTCACTGTTAGTTCAGGCCGAGAGAATGTAATTTTAGATATTGTCCTCGTCTATGTTCTGAATAAGTCTCTTTTATATTTGTATTCCACAAAGTTAAAGATTTTATTAAAAATGCGCAAGTCTTTTCGATTTAGATTGCTGAGCGCTGTTTTCTTTGCAAAAAATGCAAGTTACAAATTAATCGCGCCGGATATGTGCACGAGAAAAGAGTAGAGCGCCAATAGAGGCGGCTAAAGGCTGGAGTGTGCCCGCAAGCGTTTATAAATTGAAGGGCTGATACCTGCGGCTTAATACACCGCCGTTTCCGGTTCATTTCCGGGCGGCGCGCGCGGCGCCGGATATTGCTTTTAAGGTTGCGCCGCACGCCACCGCCCGCATACACACGCGCATTACACGCCACGCTACACGCTCCGCTATTCGCTAGTCAGTACCCGCGACCCATGCACAGTCACATTTACATTTAATTAAATGATGACTCACGTCTCAAGTTCTCTACGTCTTCTTCGGGGCCTCTATTTTCAGAACACCGTTTCCCCAAATTAATATCAAAAAGCTGTTGTAAGCCGCCAACAAATTGATATTAATTTAACATGTACAAAATGAACGATCAGAAGCTTTATAAGAGCTGCATTACGAACGTCGGCATCATTACAAATAAAAATACGAGAAATATAATCCCTGGGAGCCGCTCCGGAAATTAAATTTTCCCTTAAGCTTAAAGTTTAATTAAGCAATATCACGCGAGTGCATAGTGGCCAGTACTGTAGCGGAAAACGTAAGGCGAATGGGTTCGGATCCCACCGACAGCCGCGTCCCGGAGGATATGCGATTTGATGGACAGTCAATTTAAGAGCGA
The DNA here is from genome assembly GCA_017933935.1 of Sesamia nonagrioides. Lineage (NCBI taxonomy): Eukaryota > Metazoa > Arthropoda > Insecta > Lepidoptera > Noctuidae > Sesamia > Sesamia nonagrioides. The sequence continues at coordinate 723,774 of JADWQK010000835.1, read as the reverse complement.
TGCCGAACCGGCAACTGTGAGCACTTTAATTTACACGTGAAGCGACCGAGAGCGTACAAACACGCGTATGACGAATGTTAAAAGGAAAGGTAATGGTTCAATTTCACAGAGTGGTTACTGCTAAAACTCACGTAACTTTTTAATACTACTCATTCGTGTTTACGAACATAAAGAAAACGATTTACTTGCAATCGAAAATGTCTTTCAATACCCATTTAACCTCAGTGTCGCTGCAAAACGTGCTAACAAAATGTCAACTGAACGACAATGACATTTTATATAATTATCAGTATCAACAATCGAAAAGTGGGAATTATTAGAAGCTGAGCTATAATCCGAACTAATTGGAAACGCTGTAAGGTCTGGACACATTTGTCCAATAAAGCGAGGAATCCACAATTTTAAGAGCAAAACATTAATCTGGTTCATTTTGAGCAGCTGGCGGCGACGCAATCTCTTCCTGGCACCTTCACGACTGGGGCGCGCCGACACATGCGCTTTATTAATTATGTTCTACTCTCACCTTTATGCTGACATGGTTATGAATATTGGATAACGTAACTGTCGCAATCCTTTGGAGCTCGTTTGTTTGTATGGAATACGATACCATTTTTCTTAATGCTAATAAATTAAGCTTTAGAAATAACTTTTTGTACACTTCTATCAAATAGTCATCTATATTTACTTACGTGGCATTTCATGAAAGGTTTCAAGGATTCCACAAAGACATCTGTAAATAAATCAAAGCTAACTTCACGTCAAACAAACACGAGTGACAACTATGAAGCTAGTTCCAAACGTAATTCTATTAACCCGCAATAATAATATACATATACCTACAGCTTTATTAGTTTCAGGGTTATTTAACTAGTTATTATTTGAGTGCTTTGTATAAATATTGTCATCATCACTGCTCTCAAAACGGTGAAGGAGAAAAACCATAAAGAAAGCAGTTGCTTTCTTATGACGAGTTCGTCATATAACTAAACATCCCAAGATATGTGACATCCGCTAACGGCTAACCCAATTGGTGTATGCCGACTCCCTCTCACTGAGAGGAGACAATTGCCTGAGTAGTTGAAGTATTAGAATAGAATGGTATACTATTAGAAGATAATATTTAGTACCTATACGTACTCTTTACTTTTATGGTGTACATAATTGTACACCATATAAATTACAGAAAATAAATACCTATAAATATTTTACAAGGGTAACACAATGGTCGGTCTTATCGGTAAGAGCGATTTTTTTTCAGACAACCTTTGGAAGGAGAAGGAGAGAGAAATAATGTAGGTAGTTTATAGTATATTATTACATAGATTATGCAATATATATGTACATAAAGTGTAGGTATCAAGCTAGTTTAAATAAATATAAATACTATAGATTAATTATATCTATTATTCTACGATTGTTAGTACACACCACGAAGCCAATACCAAAGGAGAAGGTCGGGACTCCACCAAAACGGAGATGTGTGTGATGTGCTGTGTGCTGTGCGAGAAGAGATGTTTTTCAGCTCAGTATGCATTCCGCGAGAGGGGGAGGGTGACACCGCTAACTGCACGCCGCCGCCGCCGCTGCCGCTCACATCTCTCGTCTCCACTGCGCGTCGTCCAGGCACAGCTCACATCTCCGCTTCCATCGCGCCGTACAAATATTACACATCTGCGCACAGCGATTTCCACTGAAGCTGAGCGGAGAGGAGATGTGTCAATAACGCAATTCTATTTGTTGTTTAAAAAACATCATCTCTTCGCTCGTCTCGTCTCCGCTTTGGTGGAGTCTTGGCCTAAGAGGCCATTCTAGTAATTTTAAGCACGTTCACCATCTGATCTGTCTCAATTAGTCAAATAGTACCTACATCAAATTTCCGTACATTTTGACAAGTTTTTGTCATTTGTTTATCGCCGAGATGAGACTGCGACAAAATTTAGAACGTTTTAAATTACGAGAATTAGCATCAAGAAACTTTTTCCAAGAATAAAGGGTTACCCTAAAGTTCACAAAAGCTAATTTATTTTCCACACTCCACTTTCCACTCAAAATCAGCACATTTTCTCTTTATAAGGTCAAAATTAACTGATTTATTTCAAGTAGGCCAAGTACTTATCAACCATTAATCGAACACGATTTCCCAAACTATCTTAATAGTAGATATCTCCCTCATAAACATCTTCGGATAATATTACATCATTAAGCGTAGCCGCGGGGCACAATATTAATTAATTCATGGTAATTTCTTGATTTGTCGTAATGGATGACAAGCTCAAAACTAAATTAAATTTTACGACCTGTGAATTTAATAAAATGTCTAATGTATGTTTCGTGTTTTAAATTTTTTTCCCACCACTAATCATTACCATATGGTATGAGTACATTAAGAGTCATGTTAATAGACAAAAACGTTGGAACATTGTGTAGTATTAGCTACAGTACCTCTATACCTACCGTTAACCATGCGGATTCAATTAGAGCCGAGTATTACGAAACTTCATAAAGCAATTACATTTTATTACTAACTTTGCTTATACAGCGTGTTTTTTTTTAGTTATACATTTTTTTTATTCTTTGGCGTATCAAAGAGCTTTTATAAAATAAAACTGTATTTTGTACAAGCAATCACCTAAAAAAAACCTAACGTCAAGCTTTTTATTTAACATATTGACGTAGAAACATATTGAGATACGACAAACACTCTGAAAATTAATATCTATTTGTGAACATTAGTAAGGAAACTGGTCTTATCGCTCGCCCTGATTCGACTGCATTAAATCGTTTCCATTACTTTAAGTAGAATTCGATGTTTATGTCAAACGCGGCGACGATAATATCGCAATTTATTTTATTAACACATTCACTCTAATGGGGAGCAGGTCATATACTCACACGGATTATTTTATAAATTTATAATAGACGACGTATTAATTATACTTAATGCATTTTCCACTACCACATATTTTTATTGTATAAAATAAATTACCATAAAAGTATCCGTCCTTTATAGTGTTTTTTTTTTTCAATTTTAAGATACGGTTTTTATACTATTGTTATTAAGCATCAAAAAGAAGGTACATTATGTTAATTTATGTCGATTATAAAATGAAGTATCAATTTAATTTACCCACGTAATATATCTAATATATATGCAAATTTTAACATCATCTGTCAATGTGGTATAAGCAAATAAAACTTTAGAATTTCTGCCTAATTCTCCAGTCCATTTAGCAATGTATTACAACACTTAAAAGTTTCTCCGAATACATATTTTATAATACATTATTTACGGAATCGCTGCCCACACTGCAGACCGGATTTAAACAATAAATATATCGTTTTGAATTTCTACGTCCATTCTCACGATTAAATCGGTGCTATTCGTATTGGGTGTCAAGTAAGTAAGAGATTATATCGTGTCGATATAGTTTGTTAGCAAAAGTACTGCAGTTTATCAGTCGTTAAATCAAAGCTGTAATAGCGAAGTAGTGTAAGTGCTGTAATTTACATAAATGTGGCTCATGCAGCCTGTTGTGTTACTAAATGCCGAGTGTGGCGCCGGCAATGCGGACTTCACGTTAACATCTGTCTGCTAATTCCATGAACTTTTAACCCTTTCCCAAAAATATATGCACATCTATACTAATTGTATAAAGCTGAAGAGTTGGTTTGAAAGCGGTAATCTCAGGAACTACTCGTCCGATTTGAAAAATTCCTTTTGCGTTGGATAGCCCATTAATCCGGGAAGGCTTTAGGCTATAAAATCATGCGGCAACAAAAATTTAAATTGTATGCTGTATATTTTGGGGTTAAAATAAAATGTTCAAATAACTAAGTCCACATGAACGAAGTCACGGGCGGCCGCTACCTAAATTGTGTGATTAGCATACCGAGGGCTGTTAGTGATAAAACAAATAAAAAATTCTACGAACTCTTAACCCTTTACAAAACATTATAAATTTATATTTAAGCAGCACCCGATAGAGAGACGCATTTAAAATTTCCATGTGTAAGTAGATTAGATACTTTCTTCCCGACCAAATATACCCTCACGATCCCTTTTAATACGATAATATGCCTCTATCTTTCGTCTGCAGTCACACACGACCCTTGTGTGCTAATTGAATTTAAGGAATAAAATCCAATCGCCCCGATTCTTTATTATTCAAGATCCAATTTGGATAAGGTCTGATCGGTCCGAGGGGCGGCCCGCCTGAGAGGGGCAGTCGAGAATAAAATTGGTTTGTCACTCAAAACATAAGGTTATCAGTTTTGATATGAATGTATCAGTTTATTCCGAGCTTGGGCATCGACTGTAAAAATTATATTATATCTAGTCTGGTACCCTTCCACTGCTAGAAATAATTTTGTTGAGTCTACACGATAAATCAATCTTCAGTCACAGTTGCTCAAACGTCGCGGAATGTAATTTGAATAGATGGTAATAGGGTATTTGACTAAAAAAAAACTAATTAGTCCGTCATTCAGATTATAGAAAAATATTGGATAAGTATATTTTCTTTTATCAAATCAATAAAAAATTACAAATTTAAAAGGCATCAAAGATCAGGAGTGGTGGCTGGTGACGTCACTGGCCCCTAAAAGTGCAGCGTGCAGTGACGTCACACGAGTTTTCAACGCGCTGTGTCGTCTTCATTTTTTGTTTATACGAAAAAAGAAAAAAAAAACGTGTGTAGTATTTTTTGGAAATCTGAGGGACTAATTAGTTTTTTTTTAGTCAAATACTATATTTATATTTGTGGTAACATTTAACTTTAGTACCGTGTTAATGAATGATGTTAGAAGGGTACCATAGTGCAGGTTGCAATCAGTGCGTCAACGTTAGACGTTATTTACGGCAGCACGTCGGCCCGTGCGGCGCGGGTACCTTCCGATGCGAGATAACAGTGATGACACAGTGCTATCTCCGCCACACAGCAACTCCACCCCTGTGCAACACTCTCCCTCGCAATAGTGTTAAAATAAACATTTGATAACAAAATATTGCAATCATGCCATGTATGATTTGGATATTAAAGTTGTTCTGCTTTATTACATGCTTTTTATTAGCTTCACTTGTATGTTTGCTTGTTTGCTTGCTTGCTTACTTGCTTGTTTGCTTGTTTGTTTGTCCGTCTCTAACTCTTTGGACTACGAGTGAACGGCTCATTACTGTAAAATGTCCCACCGTTTTCAATACGTGCGTTCGTTCGTTTTTTTTTAAATGAATTATGAACTAAAAAGTTGAAAATAAATATACTTAGTTTAAAAAACCAAAAAAAAAACATGCTTTTAAAAAACATCAAACTGAAAACCTAAAAATAATTTTTAAAAAAGCGTGAGGCGCTTAATATACAAAAATTATGGCACAAAGCGCCTCACGCTTTTTTTAAATAATTTTTAATTTTCAGTTTGATATTTTTTAAAAGATTGTTTTTTTTTAGTTTTTTGTTTGATTAGTTTATTTATTTTCTTAACCTAGTTCACAAAAAAATGAGATAAAAGCCATGCCCCGCAAAACCGTTTTCTTGGTTGGCTGTGGGAACGGAACAAACAGTGTATCAACAATAATTAATTATTACTAGCGCGGACATTTAAATTAGTAGGTATCTAGCAAACCGATTTTCAATTAAAAGCCACATGGATCAATGCTTCTACGAAATTCAAGTTAAAAATATACAATATAATAACCTCATGAATACGATTATTATATATCGATGTTATTATTTTATATCAATCGTTGGAAGCGTGATAGTACGGCCCTACGTAGCTCGTGGCTGGATTCACGAAATTAATGGCAAACAAACATACAGTGGCTTCTATTAGTGTGCGACGCACTGATTGCTATCGCACAAGATGGATTGGGGCGTAACACCCCATACACCCCTCGATATGCACTTCTTAACCTTTTGTACAGACGACAGCACATCAAGCTACTACAAACTGACAGATTCCTATTTTCGTTTTTCAACTTTATCCCTTAAGTTTTATGGCTCATGGTTGATTGGGAATATTTGGCAGTTTCGAGTACCTTGACCTGTTGACGTCCGTACGTAGGTACTAAGTTTCATTCTTCATTCACAATTTTATGTGAACAATTTTATTTCTATACCACATTGAATTGTGCAGTTCAAATAGCAAACGATTGCAAAATTTGCGCAAAACTTAACATAAATTAAAGATGGTCTATTCGATGTTAATTGCATTAACATTATAATTTGTTTGATGATTATGCTGAGCTCATAATAAATTAACAGGCACGTTATGAAACAACCTTAATCATTTGTTTTGAAATGTTTCCGTTACAAATCGTGTTCTAAGTAAGGACAATGGGGTTTCATATGCATAATTAAAATCGTTCCAATACCGGTGATATATCTATTATGTAAATTCCAAGCACCCAATTAACAACCGCAGCTGTTAAAGTAAAAAAAAAATTTTTAAGACCCTAAAATTCATCGTTAAGCTGGATGTATCTCGGTGGTAGGCCATAACATCGGCTGCCGGCAGAAGTTACCACCCACCAGACAAAGCCTTGCCGCCAAGCGATTCGTCGTGTTCCGGCATGATGTCTGGTGAAGCGGTATGGAGGACGGGTCTGAGCAGTTGTGTTGCGATTGTTGATGTTGTGTCTGGAGTTTGGTCGTGGAGGGTCTCCACATCAATCTCCCTCTGGCGCAGCATCGTTGGTCGTGTTGTTGGGTTTAACATTGCACCACCTCGCTCAACTGCCATCTTCCTTCCTATTCACTAAGTTTTTTTGAAGCGTTTGGGCTTAATAAACTAGCGCGCTTTACCATCAAAGAATACATCACTGCTTACCATCAGGCGGGATTGTAGTCAAGCGCTAGTATATAAATATTTAAAAAAAAAGAAACTAGGTTTCTACACGTCCTGACTAACCTCCGCTGTAACTTATAAGAACTGAAACAATGTAATCGGCGTGGATAATCAGAAATAATACCATCTCAGTAACAATCTCCAGAGACGTTACGAATGCATTTAATTGCCTAAACAGAGTGGATCACTATGCCCAGGAAATCAATCTACCGAGGAAGCAATAACAATTAACTTATGAATGAAACATTGCGTGTATTTATCTTGATTATTCGCTGATGAGAATATGGAAAATTGATCATTTCAAGTACATAATTGGAAATTCTTTTCAGTGCTTATTTCTCCATTCGAATTAACTTTAGAGAGAAGAGGTTCATAGAGTTAGAGATGAGATGATGTTTCTTTTTTTATCGGTAATGGATTCAACATAACATATTAACAACTCGAAATGTAAAATTAAATAACGTAAATCGTCAAAAATCAGGTAATATAACATTCACAAGTATCAGTGAATGACAATCAAACACAGCTACAAATTTTGACGGAAACCATTATAAATTATAACCCTGCAAAATTACAAAAACCCTGCTGCTACAAGACAACGCGCAACGTGATAGCGGATTAGGAAACATTCCAGATTTGGAAGACTTATAGTAAAATTTAATGCAATCCAGCCCCCTAATCGGCGAACACATTTTTGTCAAGTAATTGCGACTAGTTGGGATCGTTTGGACCGAACGGACTAATGGGCGGTCCAAATTATCCCAACTAGTCACAATCATTTGACAAAAATGTGTTCGCCAATTAAGGGGCAGGTACTGACCAAACCAATTTTTTTTTTAATTTTTGTCATGGACACTAAAAGTTTACATAGAAATTAAATAATTTATTTAATTTAAAGCTTCATAAATTAAGAAGATAGATTGTTCAAATGAATCAATTTAAGTATAGGTAACAGTTGATGTAATAGTTGATTATAATAAATTTAGCATCAATCTAAATTGCAACAAAGCACATAATATAGTTGCATTTTTATTACAAAGTTTACGGTAATACAACCTTTTTTATTTAAGTGTGCTGATACTAAATACAGTACAGAAAAACTGTGAACGTTGTATAAAAAACATAGTGGCCCACTGCTCCCGTCCCGCCCCGGCCGGCCGGTGCCGCCGTAAGCGCGACTCCCCGCAATTTTTAAATATGTGTTATCTTTGAAAATATTCATATAAATCATATGCTGTAAAGGGCAATGTAGATCTATATTAAATCAACAATGTGTTTAAGGTATTAAATTGGGTAAGGATTAATGCTGTATTGGTTAAAATCGCTCCTAAATTAGCCTGTATTTGTAGTAAAAATTAAATGACAAAAAATAATGTTATTGCGGGATATCCATAAGAGATAGACATATACCATCGTGGACTTTTTATAGACATTTTCAATATGTACAATATTTAGTACATTATTTAGATTAGGTTTAGCCTGCGTTTCACTGCAAACGCAAAAAATATGTACCTAATCATTTACGACATCACATTAGAAATCTCAAAAATAATAGTCATCATCATCATCAACCTTTTTATCATCCCACTGCTAGGCACAGCTCTCCTCTCATATAGAGGAGGATTGAGCGTAATCACCACGCTTGCTCAATGCGGGTTGGCGATTTCAGACTTATAAAGTCCAGGTTTCCTCAAGATGTTTTCCTTCACGTTCAGTCACTGGTCCAAGATATACTTAGAAAGCACATATAACTTTAGAAAAGTTACATTGGTACTTGCCTGACCTGGAATCGAACCCGCACCCTCATTCTTGAGAGGCTGGTGTTTTAACCACTAGGCCACCACGACTTAAAAATAATAGTATTTCTCCACAATTGTAAATGTTATTACGCTTATAAACCTTCCTCTTTAATCACTCTATCTATTAAAAACAGCATCAAAATCCGTTGCGTAGTTTTAAAGATTTAATCATACAAAGAGACATAGGGAAAGAGAAAGTGACTTTATTTTATAATATGTAGTGATGATGCAGGAATGAAGTAAAGACTCACGGAAAAGATTGATAGTTCTCAAAAGCTGTATAACTGTCTATTTATTGTCTTACTAGCGGCCGCCAGCGACTTCGTTCGCGTGGAGTTAGTTATGCTCCGCTCCTATTGGTCGCAGCGTGACGTTATATAGCATAAAGCCTTTCTGGATTAATGGGCTATCCAACACAAAAATATTTTTTCAAATCGGACCAGTATTTCTTGAGATTAGTGCGTTCACACAAACAAACTCTTCAGCTTTATATATTAGTATAGATACATTAAAAAATCTGTTTATTTCCATTTATAGCGTACCCAAAGTATCTCATCTATATCAATATTTTTTTCTAAAGGGCTTAGAACATGATATACCGCGCAGTTCCCTTAGTATCAATCCATCATTTAAACACGTGAAGCTTCAAAATACGTTCAGGTGCAAAGCTGGCAAGTGACAAGAGTTATATAGTTGAATATGAAACGATCATTGAAAGCACGGAAATTAAATAGCCGCTCATATCCGGGCGGTGAAGTGTCGTGTCGGGCGCGCGCTCAGACAGACCTCATGCACCTCTGATACTCACAACAGGGTACAAAGGATCGTTCTATGTTATACTGGGTAATTATTAAAGCTCGCTTGCACAAGGGTTCTCCTACTGATTAGTTATTACGTGTTTCGCCTTTTGATTGGCTTTGTAAGCAAATCGGCTATTATGAACAATTGTTGCACAGGCCATTAATTACAAGTTGTTTGTTATTGTAAATGTAGACCTTTTGAACTTTTACAGCGCAAATATTGGTAATCACTTTTAGCAGACCTGCAATGCCAAGTGTAATGAAAAAAAATGGCGAATGCATGATTTTAACCATCGCACTGCTGCACTACGCCACGTTATGCCGTTCTAAATCGTACTACGTCGTGCTACGAGATTGTACGGAGCGCTACGCTGCCACGTATTACGTCACGCTACGATACGACGCGCTACGCCACGCTACAACGCTCTATGATGCACTACGACACTCTTTGTTTCCGTTTTCTTTAACAATATCCAACAGTAGGTATACCCAACTGAAACACTCTTTATGATTCATGCAGTGTTAGGCTACCTCAACTGACGCTGGCATAGACTGTTTGCGTTGCGTACGTTACGTAGTATACGAAACGTCTACGCAGCTAAAACGGGGAAATGAATAACCTGGCACTAATCGGCACTCAAAAAGTTCGTCTGATATCAGGTTTTCATTTATATTATGGTCTCTAAGTGAACATTTAACGTGGTTTCTTTGAAGCGTACTCAAAGTGCATAATTTAGTATAATTGAGCAATTATCCTGTCGACCTCCTACGGTACTTTAATAAAGGCTCTAATTATCGTGGTTATTTGCGATCGATTTCGTGAATAAAACCCGTTTCCACAATAAGCTTTAACAAGGGCTTTGACAACCAATAACCGGCGCGGCATGCACCCTTATATCCGATAATAAGAACTGAGCAAACGCTAAATGCCGGCTACATTGTCTTTATTGTACTGATAAAAGTCACGATATATTTTTAGTTTGTTTGTGTGAGGTTGATGTACCTAAATCGGCTTATACATATATTGATTAAGATTTACCATGTTGTTGATACCGGTATGATCCGGACGAAGCGTTTCGCCTCTTCTTTTGTAGCGCGTACATCGAAGTACTGGGACAATTTGCTTGCGGCAGACATGGGGAAGTCCCCGCCCCCTATTCGATGGACCCCGAGGCGGAGGCGCGCGCGAGTGTCAGCGCGCGCCTCTGAGGCGATGCATGGGGTAGCTTAACACCCCACTACCCCGTGCAGGAGACGAGGCCCGGACAGACCAGGCCAGCACGAGAGTGTGAAGTTGCGGAAGAATTTAGACTCCCGCGGCTCCACGCCCGCTCGTGATTGAAGAGACACCGGGGTGGTTTTAGTCAGTAAAAGTCTGACAGACCCCGTCGCCCACCCTAGGGCGGAGGACATCCTATGTGGATTTCCACCCCGAAAAAAGAAAAAAAAGTCTACTCGTCTTGTCTTCAAGGTTAGAGTGAATTGGCTCAGAATAAATTGGCGCGCTTTTTCATCAAGGGTTGCATCACTGCTTACCATCAGACGGGATCGCAGTCATGCACTTGTTTGATATTTAAAAAAATAAAATAATGACAACGCATTAATCGCAATCATATAAGTAGGTTTAGTGCGTACCTAAGTATCACGCACACCCTCACAATAGATTTTTTATTTTATGTAACGATGATCTTTTCTATGAAAAATAGACTTGAAAATTCTCCATAAGTACTACACTAGACCGCAAAGTAAAATAATGATACGATGATCCCTAAGAATCTTTTAAAAGTGTTTTGATGTAGGTACGACTCTTTAAAGTGTTACGCTAATAGGTAGACAGTTGTTGAGTTACCCTAAGCGACAAGGCTCTCGTAAAATATTAATTAGGGATTGTTATCATAATGTGCGGTTCCCGCTATCGCTTGTAGCGCTTGGCCGCGTGGTCTCACGGCGTACCCACACGCACGCGCAATGAGCGTGAGTTGCCAATCAACCGGTACACTCCATCCAATTCAAACCGATGCTAATGTAAACGCTATTCTTTCTTAATTGGACTAATTATCGATATGCCCTGTTATTAGTTTCGTGCATGAAAAACATAAACAATGATAAAACATTAATAACATGGGGCAGATAATTATTAATTAAGTAAGTAGGCACCTATCTTTTTTTTATCATTTATTCGTTCAAAATAAGATTGTTTTTATGTCCATTTCATTTTCCTTTTCTGTAAGTTACATATTAAAAACGATTTTATGATGTCGTTTAATTATCTTATCTTGAAACTTTTCAAGCGCTCATCTAAAATTGTTTCGATAAATTAGTAAAGTTACGAAATAGATATTTATAATGAATGAGACAAACAGACAGATAATTTAAGCAGTTCATACTAAGTTGACACTGATAACCTCTCTAATTCACCTAGTTAAATAAATTACGAAACAGTGATAGCGTTGACTAGCTGAGATTTGGGGTAAGTACTTACGTACCGGATAGAAACGCATGTCACGAGAGAATATTCATTCCAATTCGGGTTTCAACCGGTAGTGGTGTTGAAGTTTGTAAATAAAGAGGATAACGAACTATTGTAGTTTATGTGGAGTCGACAAGTCACGAGTGTTCAGCGGGGATTGGTCCATACATATACAGTTGGAGGAGGAAACATGAAGATTTTTGTAGGATGACAATCTTTAATCTAATAACGATCCTGAAGCTCGCAGTTAGGTTAGAGGCGTCGTACACAAGAGTCAAACGACATTTGATCTTAGTAACAAAATATTTCTCGCTTATTAAAGTAAATAAATTGGCAAAGCGTCAGGTGTACCTGCGGAGTCGGAGCCTATTATACGTAATGACGATGAGTATACATTTTAAAGGAAAGCTCCTGTTAGTGTAGGCGAGCCAATTAGAAGTGTTAGGAGGTAGCGGAGCACCATCGCCCCCGCCCGCACCCCTCGGCTGTCCAATTAAACCCGGTCTCTGCGCTGACGACGGCGCAACCGCCGCCGACGCCGCCGGAACCGAGTACCACGTCGTAATTGCGTAAGCCACTTCAAAAACAAACCTCCGCTTTTTTGCACCGACGCTAACAATGGAATCATGTCAGACACCACAAGAACACCCCTCCATTCTATTCTTCTACTGTGTAACTATTGAGTTGTTAATTAAATTCGCACAACATAATGGCCTCTCGCAAGCCAGCACGAGCGATTCTCTATTACACGCACATAGAGGTGATTTCAGCACAACCCGCGCTTAGCGATCCGTACTGATATAGCTTCTTGTTTAATTACAACAATAGTGGCCCCTAATGAGAGTTTGCGCTAATAAGCACTGCAGAATGTAATCAACATGCTTCGCCGGTCTAATGAGTCGAGTTCCTGGCAAAAAACAAGCTCCGTCGACATTTTACTGAAGATTAATTAGGCGTTGTACCTATACGGCAAGATCCTCACTTGCGCCGGAAGGCCCTGTTTCTAACGTGATAGCTACTTAAGCCTTTTTCCTGGAAAGTATGACGTTAAAAAGCCATGCCCATCAGTATCGTCTCACGAACGAGTCGCACCGGACAACGGAGTTGTACCACGAATCACAGTTGCTTGTGTGCCGTATTACAAACATACGAAGAGCGTCCGCCTTTGAATAACTGCTATTGACAACAAAGTACACATCCCTGGTAAACGTCGTTAACGTAAATAAGTACGTTTGATTACGTCGTAGCTAGCTACCCCATTAAAACTTAACGAGGGGCAACCCCGGGGAAAATAACTAACCCAATTTCCCTTTGCCGGGAAATCATTAAAAGTCTTAAAAGGGTCTTTTCATATATTTTTTACCCTGAAGCGTACGTGCAAATAAACACATTTTTACATACTCGAACAAACAATTCTCCTAACGAGGCGGGAGCGTAACGAGCGCGCGGCGGGCGCGGGGCGGTGACCATCGCGCCCAGCAGCACCGCGCTAATTGGAAGGATACGTCCGGAAATGTGTCTCGTTACACGAGGCGCCTACCTGCCGTCGACGCCTGTACCTCACCTAACGACACCCCTGATTTATCTGAGCCAATACATTCAAATTGACAGCCGAAACTCGGACGAAAACCGACAACCACACACCGTAGCGCCACGCCCGACGCCGCCGGCGCTGCTGCTTGTGCGAAATGTCAACAGGAACAATCAGTACATCAGCCGCATTCAGCGACAAGTCATTAACATTTCTTTATAAAAACAACTTGAACCAATTTGAAAGACATTTAAATGTTACGACCAGTTTGTGTCGCATGCTAATTGTTGTGACATTTGTGCCATGCTTGCATCGGATGTGGGTGCCACTTTCACGCTTTTTATTAGAGTGCTCGTTCCAAAGATTCGAAAAGATCGAGATAAATTAACTATCCGTTTTTAGTTTTCCATTTACACGATCCAATAAACCAGTTTCAGACACCAACATTAACGATTTAAAAAATAAAATAAGTACCTACAAATCCGTGTAGTAATTTGCCGTATATATCTGCAGCGACAATTAATATCTATTGAACATGTAATACCATCAGTTCATTTAGCATTCTCGGGGATTTCGTGATGCACTAATAGGTAATTTAATTAATAGATTTCCCAATTAGTGTTCGCTGTATAATTAATGGATGTGTGCTGTATTAGCGTCGGATACAATCTGATTCGGGACTCGTCGGCAATTACGGACGACTACAAAATACGTCGAATTCCGCGTAATTGCTGAGAATATTACGGCAGTGAACTTAATTGTTCTCGACTTAATTAATTAAGCTTTTGTTTGAAACTAACAGCAAAGTGTAGACTTGGCAATTCTAAATTGGATCTTGTAATTACCTTACCCTCCCTTTTGCTGAAACTGTATACCTACTTTCAATTATGGGCCAAGCTTTGTTAATGAAATCAATTATAATTGGGACACAATGAAATGAATTCTATTTGAGCCGTAGGAACAATCCATTTCATTAACTAATTAACTTTGTTTTTATAGAAACAATAACAGAGTCAAAGAGATGAGGCTTGGCCCCAACAGTGGGAACACTGTGGGCTAATTATGTACATATGCTATATAATAAAAGAGAGAGAGAAAGAGGAATGTTTCGCAATAGTATTTTAGGGGTAAAAATAATGATAAACAAACGAATAACGCTGGGTGTTCATTTCATCTGTGTCGGTTGAGTAGATATTGCTGTCTTCATTACGGAGAGTTTGCCATTACGTAGGCCGTCAGCGAATCATTACGGATGCCTCTAATGAGTATCTCTTGTACGCCTAATAATAATCCTTATCGACATTCCCAAGGCCACTCCGGGGCGGTTTGTGAACTAATTAATTGCGCTGCTATACAGGCTGAGTTTCAGTTAATTTGCAATGGGTAATAACAATGCAGTTATGTAAATCACAATGATTAACTAGGATTCATTAAATGTTAATTTGGGTACTGTTGTAACCGAAATTGAATATAAGTAATGCCAATGAATATTTACAGTGCTAATTAAGCAGGTAATCACCTATACCAACATTCAACAATATTATAAGCGGTACTTTGTTATTGTACGGCCCTAGGACATCTATACCATAGATGCTGTTTCAGACTTCACTTTTTTATCCTAATAAAAATAACTTCATTGGAACTTTAGTAATATTAACCTTTTTAGAAATTATACCAAATTTGACTTATCAAAGTAGATAGACCATCAGGGTTTGTGTCACAGTGTCATCACACTATGAGTAAAAAAAAAACGATTATCTTTACAAATATATGAAGCTGAAGAGTTTGTTTGTTTGTTTGAACGCGCTAATCTCAGGAACTACTGGTCCGATTTGAAAAATTCTTTTTGCGTTGGAAAACGCATTCATTCAGAATGTTACAGGTATTTTAGCCCTTTTTAAGTCGTCTACGCGAAAATAATAAAGGCGTAAAATTTGTAAGACATCATATTACTTATCTGAAAATTTTTCAGATTTTACGTACCAGCCTTTTAACTTTTATATAAAGTATCTCTCAAACGGATACCTTAATCAAAAAGACGGGGACATAAAAGATGGGACATGACGAAATTACAAAGGTTACGAAACGTAAACTACGGAACCCTAAAATGAGGGGGGTGGGAGGGGTAATTTAGATTTACTAGTTGCGCCAGTTGCACCCCGCAATTTCACTCTCGTGGAAATATCCGGTTAAAAACTAACCTATAGTTTCATCATCATCATCATCACCAACCTTTTTATCCTCCCACTGCTGGGCATAGGTCTCCTCTCATACATGGACGGATTCAGCGAGCTCAAGATGTTTTCCTTCGCCTTGTAATTCAGTCATTCGTGTCCACGATATACTTAGAAAGTACATATAACTTAGAAAAGTTACATTGGTACTTGCCTGACCTGGAATAGAACCCGCACACTCATACTTGAGAGGCTGGTGTGACCTACATATATGTTTATCCTGGTTATAAACTATAAGTGTGTCTTAGTCCAAATCCGTTCCGAAAGAGTAACAAGCATACATACAAACTTCAAGATTATAATAGGTATTACTAGCGGCCGCCAGCGACTTTGTTCGCGTGGTTTAGGCCTTCCTGGATTAAGGAGTTATCCAACGCAAAAAGAGTTTTTCAAATCGGACCAGTAGTTCCTGAGATAAGCGCGTTCAAAAAAACAACAAAATAAACAAACTCTTCAGCTTTATATATTAGTAAAGATGTATTAGGTAGTAGAACTACACTCGGTTACAGGCGCGGGCGAGACTCATGTCTTAAATACACATTTACTCAGACACTCTGTGGGCCCTACCACAGGATCTTAAACACTTTAAATGCGTATTTAATGTCAATATTATGCCAAAATCCATATAAATATGTCGTTTTTAAAAGGTGTTTAATCTAAACAACTGCTAAACATTACGTTTTGGTAGTAAGGTCAATGTCTATTAGTTATTTAATATATTTGATTGCTCTTAAAACCAATCTTGCTCATTCCAAATATAGAAAAAGCTTTTAGACTAGAGCAAATAAATAATACAAACACAGCTCTTTTGCCACTTATATTTCACGAAATACAAATAGAGACACTACTCTACTTAATGCATATTAATTTGCAATTAAAATGTGATAGTGGTGTCATAAATATCTTAAAAACAGCAACAAAATATAATTT
Organism: Sesamia nonagrioides; assembly: GCA_017933935.1. Lineage (NCBI taxonomy): Eukaryota > Metazoa > Arthropoda > Insecta > Lepidoptera > Noctuidae > Sesamia > Sesamia nonagrioides. The sequence continues at coordinate 707,170 of JADWQK010000835.1, read as the reverse complement.
ACTGGCGGCCGCCAGCGACTTCGTTCCCGTGGAGTTGTTACGCTCCGCTCCTATTGGTCGCAGCATGATTTTATATAGCCTAAAGCCTTCCTGGATTAATGGGCTATCCAACGCAAAAAGACTTTTTCAAATCGAACCAGTAGTTTTTAAGATTAGCGTGTTCAAACAAACAAACAAACTCTTCAGCTTTATATCTATATATACTAATTTATACAAATATATAAAGCTGAAGAGTTTATTTGTATGTTTGTTTGAACGCGCTAATCTCAGGATCTACTGGTCCCATTTGAAAAATTATTTTTACGTTGGATAGCCCATTAATCCAGGAAGGCTTTAGGCTATATAGTATTACGCTGCGACCAATAGGAGCGGAGCATAGCTAAAGCACCCGAATGAAGTCACTGGCGGCTGCTAGTATTAGTATAGATGTAAAGTAATATTTACCTCAACTATTTTAAAAATAAAGTGTAATATTAAAATAAGTAGGTACATATTTCCCAATCGGTCAGCGTCTTATACATACAATATGTTAAGAAAACCCTGTCCGACCCGTAAGGATAGTAAAGGTTAGGTAAACACTTGACCAAATATAATATAAAATTTTACATAATCATCATAGTAACAATACTAATGAATTTTGAAATAATCCTTTTTTCCCGGGAATCAATTCCAAATTCCCCGAAATTTGGTAATTTTCAAAAAAGTGACAACACCGGTATTATTATAAGCGAATAGCGACGCGACCACGGTACAGGTGCCGCGTGCCCTGCCCCCCGCCGCCCGCGGAAGGGGTTGTTTACCGTACATGTATTAGGTTACCTTTTTTTGTGAAATAATATTAATTTTTTTAGGGGGATTTTTTTTTAAGTTTTGCCTGTCTTTGTGGGCATTAGTAGAATCAGTTATCGATACCCAAATACCTTCACGGATCGGACAGGGATTTCTTTACATATTGTATAAGTCACTAGGGCATTTTCCTGTTCACAAACGAAATTAAAATTAAGTTCAGTGTATCTTTTCTATACATTCCATTAAGAAAAGGACAGAAGATAAATATTAGTTTAGTCCTGTCCAATTAGTCTATGTCTGACGTAAATTGACGTAGTTTTAGTATTACTGTTTTTAATCACGTCTAAACAGTCTATGGAGTATCTTACCTTATTTGAAAGGGTTTAAACTAATATTAACCTTCTGTTCTTTTCTTTTAGAAATAGATAGAAGAAGATGCAATTGAACTTCTTTTATTCCAGTTTATGAACCAGGGAATTGGCACTAATATCTATTGAATTAGGTTGATGTCAGACGAACTAAATTTTAAGATAACTTTAAATAGTAATGACCTTTGCATTGTGTTTGTTACATCAAAATAAAAAGTAAATAAAATATATATACGGACAAATAAAGCTAGCCCCAAAGTAAGTTCGAGACTTGTGTTATGGGATACTAACTCAACGATACATATTTTATAATAGATACATATATATAACATCGACCCAGGTCAATTAGGAAAGATCGTTTTCCATCAGCTGGCCGGGGGATCGAACCCGGGGCCTCCACGTCGCGGCAAGCGTGTTGACCGCTGCGCCACGGAGGACGTCAAAAATTAATGACATTTGGGGAATAAAAACATTAAACTGTCATCAAATTAACAGGAAATCCAAATTTTTAATACGCACAAGTTCTATAACATTCCTGCACTGAACACTTGCGAGTTATATTGTGTCATCTTTTATTCGTCAGGGAGTAGGCAAGGGTTGGGGCGGCTCCACCAACTTTAATTAAGACACAATAATTAAAATAACAAGCGGCAGGCGTGGTGGCGCATCAGTATGCTGAGCTCGTGGGCCCAGGCCGTGGGCCCAAGAGGCCATGGGGCCACATACACGACACTAATCCACCGGACACATATTGGTGAAATCTATTGTGACCCTCCGGCTTGACGCTTCAATCTTATTCACAATGATATTGGTGCAGGTCGGAGCGAAGGTCACGTGATAATGTTATGAAAACAAATGATTGGATTACTCTGTTTATATACGGTAGAGTGCTCCTCTATGAAAGTGATTAAAATTTAGTTGTGAAAGGAGATAAAGTGTTAACTATTTTATGAATGAATTTAAAAATAAGATATTACGAAAAAAGAACTCAATGGAATGAAAAAACCGCTTAATGGTATTATTAAGTAAGTCTGTTTCACGTCAATTGGCTATACGCAATTTTCCTTAAACACTACGCTTTTGTAAAGCGTAATTAAGCAATTTGTAGCATCGTGTCTTCCAATTCATCGATCTAAATGTACAATTTTGATCAAAGTTCAATTAAACTGAATGGGCACGCACTCATGTCCAAAATAATCACAACGTGATAACGTAACGCACACGTAAACATTGCTGTGAATGACTTAACTTTCTCGTTTGAAAGCGCACTCTACCTAATTGGTTGCTGAATTAGATAATAACTGTCAAGATTAATATGAGTAATTTATATTGTCTGCAAAACTAATTTAATTATGTTTATCATATAATGAATATTTATATCTGAAGGCTGTATCTTTGAAATTAATTAGGTAATCATAAAAGACAACATAATTAACTACCGCAAGCAGGAAAAATGTGTTTTTGTTGGCAACATAACAAACAACAAGAAGCTGTAATAAAGAAAGCATTATTAAATTGCATCTATTTACCTTTAAGTTGGATTTTCCCAGAAAACAGCAAACAAGTATTTTCCAACAACTCTAATCTGGAACCACGATAAACAAATCCACAAACGTCAATAACTAAAGCACCAAAATAAATTAATATTACTTGTCCCTCTAACTATTGTCACTTCAGAAATATTTACAGAAATTCGCTTTTCTAAGTAAATGTCCAGCAACACAGTTCGCCGGTAACGCAGTCCACCGCCAGATATTATCCTTAGACTAGTCGCGGCCAATTAAAATGATTTATTAAACTTGTAATTAAACGACAAGGAACGTTTGTACGAGCGGGTCGGCAGCTCGAGTAAAGTTTGTAACTCTGGGAGGGTAGCCGGCACGTGTAGTATCGAGGAGGACTCGCGGCAGGAGTGAGGCGAGCGTCGGCGAACTGTGGCGGCTCTCGGCGTCGCAGGCTCGCCGGCCCGGGTGGCGCGGAACAACATGACAGGGTCGGAACACTTTAATACTCTAATTGAAAAAGTATATCCGACAGCTTTTAAGTGTAATTAAGGTTGCGCTTCCATATTGCGACTTTCCCGACTAGAAAATGCTGATTCTACGTCGATCCTCTTTGTTTAGATTGGTTGTGATACAAAATTGCTTTTCTTTATCGTTGAACAGAATTTTCAGTTTCTAAGCTTACATTTTGTTTTTCTTACCACTACTAATCCTTCACAACAACTCTCTCATCAGAGAGTATACTTATTAATTACTGTTTTGTTTGTAGGTATTTATATTGTTATGGTATTAATGACCTTAAGACAATAAATGCAGGGGCTGAAATTTTTAGATTTCAGGATGCTTCTGCCTGTTGCTCTAGGCACCATTCTTTATATTCATTATTTTCATAATATTTTTACACCTAACAAAAACAAGGGGTACTGATTAACAACTATAAGTACATAAAGATAAATAACAACAAAAATAATTAAAGTTCTTGGACAAATATAATTAGGCACATGTTCAATTATATAATATAAGTATCAGTGTCCTACTCATACCTAATACACATGGGCACATAATATCGTACGCTGATATCATATAAATGTTCGTAGAAATCGATACCTAATAAATGTAATCGGCAAGTCACGTCCACTACTGCTACATGGTAAGAAATATCACAAACACACCTCGCTAGTGAATTCCGGCCTAAATTCAATTCCACCCTTTCCTCCGCGCCCGTTCAACTAAAAACCAATCTTCTTTACATTCCCTTGCCGACAAATTTATACACCTCCATACGTCGTGGGTAATGGGTGGCGGCGGTGGCTAGCATCGCCGGGCGGCGTTGGCGACGCTGGCTCCGCCGTACATTATTAAGCAGGCTTCGGCTGAGGTGACCCGCAAAGAAACGGCAGAGTGTATGTCCAGCCGCCGACGCTGAGAATTTAATTTCCACGGCCCGCCGCCCTCGTCGCCATTGTCCGCCCAGTATTTCATTACGGCTCGAGCTTTCTATTAATAAATCACTCTTCTCCTGCGCCGTTTAATTACGTCCCGATCCGGCCAACGTCTGATTACACTTTCATCGACATCTAATTAGAAGTGCAGCCGAGCGTGCCGGGTGGGAACGTGTGTATTCTTTGTTCTACAGATATTACACTCGGCCTATATTACACCGCGAAGCACTGCCTCCCCAGCTAAGTTCGAAATGAACGAACTTTGATTAAAATCGACCGCTTACACTGCCGCTAAAGTATCAATTTAAATGTATGCAATGTCTTAACATTCTGCTAATATATGGTGCTCTAAGCAATGTTATATAGATACAGCCTTGTGTTTATATTGAGTTAAAGTCAATAAGGCTGTATAAGGCTGATATTGGTTGGCTATCCTATTGAAATCGGATATTATGAAAATCTTATAATATTAAAATGTAAGTATGTTGTCTGGCTATGGTCACTTAAAAGACGTAATTTAGTGGCAAAATAAACAGCAGTGCGAGATGCAATCGAAAGCTTGAATAACCTAATGAGATGCATATAAACATATTTTTTAAGGAAAAGAACATTGTTATGGATGGTATTGCATAATAATGAGAGAAAACGTCGAAGTGGCAAATACGTCGGTGGCTCAAGAGTTTTTAATTTCCCGTCGCGGGCGCGGCGCGGGCTCGGCGCCGGCGCGGGCTGCCCGCCCGTTTAACTTATTGCCACGGTTAACGAGAATACGCCGTTGTGTGCCGGCGAAATTGAAGGATTTCCGCGTCCCTCCTTTATTAAACGTATTGCACACTCCCAGTGGCCGTGTGCGTCGTCTCACGCAGTATGCCGAAATTACATTTCACTGGTCGTAACAAGGGCGGGCGTAAATCACTAGCATTATTAGTTTCTCTTGTTACTCGTGCCATTTGTCACTTTATATTGATGTCAGAATACCGTTTACGAAAAGTTCAATACATTATGGATGCTTACTGATAACTGTAAATCAAAATTGATAATGTTTTCACTAAAGTGGGTGGTGTTAGTGTAGTACAGAACCACTTACTATATGTATATATGCGCAAGTGTAGTATTAATATATTCAAAGTTATTAGAATCACAAATGTGGGTATTAACTAAGCCACGACTGATCTCGCAGCAAACAATAGGTTGGTGGCCGGAGCGTGGGGCTGCTGCCGGCGCTCGTGACGGACGCGGCGTGTGCAAGATACTATATCGCCGGACTTCCTGTAAGCGAGCGTATCGCTTCGCTTAAAGTTTCGCAATATACGCACACCGAGCCCGTCCTTTATTAAAAACTATTCTCACATTTTTAATTAAAACTTGTGTTCCCCACTAAAACTTTATTTAAGCAATAAAGGCGGCGCAATTAGCGGCGCTGTCCCCCCGCCCGCCGGCGACTCACCTACTTTTCCTGCTTTAATGAGTGTTTTTAATAAAGCCGGAGACTGGTGCAAGTTTATTAATTTAGTTTAACTCGTGTGGCTCCGGCCCACGGTATGCCCGCCTAGCGCTAGCCCTGCTATAACCATAGTTTTTAATTTAATGCTCAACTACTACATACAACTGCTACAGCTATCGTATATAAATATTACTTGTGCACCTTTTTCAGCTCTCATAATGACTATATTGATATTACAAGTTGTGCACTTAGTAAGTTGCATAATATTGATACTACATAGCTACGTAAAATATATAAACGACTAGTTTTCCGCCCGCGGCTTCGCCCGTGTGGAGTTCGGTTATATCGCGCTTTTAGGTTTCCCTCGGAAATATCAAAATGTTCATAAACGGTAGCTTAGATCCTTTCTCAGGGTCTAAAGATTGTCTGTGCTAAATTTCATCAAAATCGGTTGAGAGGTTTAAGCGGGAGCGTAACAGACGAACAGACAGACAGAGTTACTTTCGCATTTATTTCCATTTATAACATGTTGGTACTTTTCCTACCTATGGGAAAGTCTGTGATTTCGAAACGTCCATTACGATCAAGTAACGATCGTTGTCGAGCAACGAACTAAAAGCTTGAATGACGTGAAGCCCTCACTGCAGCCCCTCCCCGCCAAGTGTTCCGGCCATAATTACATTCCGTGTCTAACAAATGGAGAATCGGTGTTGATTTGTGTTTAGCCGAGCTCGAGTCCGTGATCCGCGCGCCCACGCCCGTCGCCGTCCCGTCGTCGTGCCAATTGCCCACGTGTGACCATACTCCTCCAATCCCGCTATGAACGCCATGCCATATTAACTTCAGCACCGCGAAAGCTTCCTTTGAATTAACAGCTATTGTTGTGTCAACGTTTGGTATTTAAAATGAAATTAAATGACTAATAGATAAGTTTTTAATAGGTTTACGGTTTTAAATTTAAAAGTCGTGGTGGCCTGGTTAAATCACCTCTCAAGTATAAGTGCGCGGGTTCGATTCAGGTCAGGCAAGTACCAATGTAACTTTTCTAAAGTATTATATACTTTCTAAGTATATCTTAGACACCAATGAGTGAAGGTAAAGGAAAACATCTTGAGGAATCATCTTGCGGAGGTTAACGGAGGCGGAGGTGAAAGTACATACATATAGAAAAAAATTAAATTTATGGTTAATTAAACAAAATTTTTATTTTAAATAAGTATATTAATAGTCGTGAGTCGTGGTCGTCTAGTGGTTAAAAGGGCCTCTCACAGAGGCCGGTATGATTTCGATTCACGCGGGTTCGAGGTCAGGCAAGTACCAATGTAACTTTTCTAAAATTATTATATACTTTCTAAGTATATCTTAGACACCAATGAGTGAAGGTAAAGGAAAACATCTTGAGGAAACCTGAACTTTAGTTTCTTTACTTTCTGAAATCGCCAACCCGCATTGAGCAAGCGTGGTGATTACGCTCAATCCTTCTCTGTATGAGAGGAGATCTGTACCCAGCAGTGGGACGATAAAAAGGTTGATGATGATGATGATGAGGTTTCCCGTTTTAGATTTATTCATAATAATTAGAGCATACACTGCTGACGCTATTAGTGGTATTATCCAACATATGTTTACTACATATAGTTAATTAACAGAAGGTTTATTATGTTATTAATGGCAGCGTTTAGAATGTGTTTTAGTTTCGTGCGAAGCGAGTAATTGCGCGCACGTCGACTAAGTGAAAAACGAAGCCGGCCAGCCTAAAAGCTTCGCGGTAGATTGCATCAGCACACGGATTTTCCATTACGCGCTAGTTCTTTATTACAAGCCTCGAGAACCAAGTTAAGGTCGATGCTTTAGCAGGCTATTTTAATTAAATAGAGGCCGTAAAGCTTACCATTAAAGTGTACTCAGTCAACAAAATAGTATGGCTATATCCAGTGGTCCTGAAATAGCCTTAGCTTACAATCAATAGCAGTATATTATAATATAAAATGTTCACTAACTACATAATAGTGGAGCATCGGCTAGTGGCGTTCCGCGGAACGGGGTCGTTTGTGCAATGGTTCGCACGAACCGAGCAAGGAGTCGTTAGGGCGGTCGTATATCCTCGGATAACCGCGAATATTGGCCGCACTAACAATGTGCGTCTTTATAAGTTTTTAACGAGCTCGGACGATATAAATTATGTGTGGTGCGGGCAGTGGGTCTCGTTATCTCGCTAACGGCGCACTAGCGGAAGCTTAATGTACCGAGAGCTTTATTGTAGCCACTTACGGCCAGCGCACTGCTGCTCCAACTAGTTGTACTACACTATTGTCGTCTCGATATATTACTTTGAATACAAAAAGTAACACCCTATACCTTATCACCAACTTTTATAGGCATATGATTTATATATAACAGTTGTTTAATACTCCTTAAAATAAATTAAACATATTCAAAATTTACATATTTAAATACAAAAAAACTTTTTTACAAAAAAACAACCGGCTTCCAAAAACCACTACAAAGTGAAAAATAACTAATTTCGGAAGTCGGTGTCTTTGGTTTTGTATATTCCTTTTTTGACACCGACTTCCGAAATTAGTTATTTTTCACTTTGTAGTGGTTTTTGGAAGTCGGTTGTTTTTTTGTAAAAAAGTTTTTATTTTACACTTTTTAGTTGTTAAAATACTATGTATTCAGTTGCATCCGTCAGACTGGAAGCTGGCGCCAATATAGTTGGGAAACGACGTAATTTTGTTTACTTTAATTTTTACCCGTAAGTATTCCCTCAACTGCCTATGGTCTTCATCATCAAATTTACTGCAGACCATTATTTTAACCCAATGGGTGCAAAGGTCTCATCAATATAAATGAATGAAGTCCAACCACAAAGTAGCTACTGTAAACCGTTGAGGAGTTCCCGGAACTGGCCTTTGTCTTCATCATGAGAGCTCTTATGACAGTTACAACCCATCTAGGTGTAAAGTTCTTATCAATACAAATTAATCGAGCCCAAACACAAGGTAGCTGCTGTGAATTGTTGAGGAGTTCCTTCGACTGTCTCCCGGCTCCATCATCAGATCTACTCCAGACCTTTATTAAATTGTAGTGCTTTAAAATACTTAATGAAAATGCTAAGAAATGCACTAGTCGCCCCTGCAATTTTTGAAAGTTCCCTTGTTTTCTCTGGTCTTCCACCATCAAACCCTGATATCCTTATTATGGGACCACCTTGGGAACGTCTTCTTTCCAACAGAAAAAGAATTATCAAAATCGGTTCATAAACGACGAAGTTATGCGCGAACAAACATAAAAAAAAAAAAAAAAAAAGCATATATACGGTCGAATTGAGTAACCTCCTCCTTTTTGAAGTCGGTTAAAAATAAAATGTAATAATTAAATAAGTAATTTCGTACAATTCACGGGTGAATAATTTATCATAAATACTTAATTATTATTAAATACGTTAAATGGAATATAGTTTCACAGGTAGGTACGTATCTAAGTAAAGCAGCCAAACCAAATCAACAATTCAGTCAAGCTGTAATACGGAAACCATTAAGGGTGGTTGAAAGTTAATAAGTAATAGGTACAGTAATTGCTTGCCAGGGACGCACTTGGGGTTGCCAGATTGTTTATTACAAAATCACCGACTTTATTTTCGATTCTTTATTTCCCCAAAATCTAGAGAAGCATAAAAAAATAATTTCTTTAATTAACCCAATTATCGAAATCGCCAACTCGCATTGAGCAAGCGTGGTGATTACGCTCAATCCTTCTATGTATGAGAGGAGACCTGTGCCCACCAGTGGGACGATAAAAAGGTTAATGATGACTCAATTGTCTCCTTTTTCAGTATCATCACTATACAAGCTGTAGTTTTTGCAGATAAAGTGTGTCTAAAGGTCCGGCGATACTTCACACCGGGGCAGCTTCTAATGTTGTACAAAGCACAGGTCTGCTTGTGTGTGGAGTACTGCAGCCACATTTGGGCTGGTGCTGCGAAATGTCACCTGGCTACTTTGGGTTCAGTGGAGAGGCGTGCGAAGAGGCTGATTGCCGACCCAGACTTAACTCGAAACGGTCTCCAAAGCCTGGATCACAGGCGTAGAGTAGCCAGCCTTTCGGTCTTTTATAGGATGCATTCTGGCGAGTGTGCAAGGGAATTGCATGATTTAATTCCCCCATCTCCGTCCCACCATCGGACGACACGTCGTACGGCGACTTTCCACCCTCACGTTGTTGAGACCACTACGATCCGGACGAAGCGTTTGGCTTCTTCTTTTATACCGCGTACGTCGAGGGACTGGAACGATTTGCCGGCGGCGGTGTTTCCGTCACACTACAATTTGAGTGTCTTCAATACTGGAGTGAATAGGCTCTTAATAAACTAGCGCGCTTTACCATCAACGATCGCATCACTGCTTACCATCAGGCGGGATTGCGGTCAAGCGCTGGTTTATAATTTATAAAAAAAAAATGTGTATTACATCTGGGAGATATAATTGTTTTGTATGTTAACTCTACTTACGTTGGGACGGGTCTAATACTTAGGCAAGTACTTACTGAAGTGTTTTTCATCACTTAAACGAGGACTCTAAACTGATGATTTTAGCTTAGCCCATCATTGTCAGACAAACTGCATCTTAACTTGAAAGAGTGTAGGTATTTCAGTAGTATAACGTTTTATGCACAGAGAGTGCTCAACGTTAACATACAAAGTTCGCAACACCCTGTTTTTTAAGTCACACGGAACTTAATTAAGTAGTTAATTATTTTATCTGTTAACTAAACAAAACTTCCCTTGAGCGATTAAGTTGAGAAAGGAAGATAAGTTAAATCAACACTTAAAACACTGTATGTAATGTAATCCGACCGATTTCGGCCACAGCGACCATCTTCATCTTACGCTCAATCCTTCTCTGTATGACCTGTGCCCAGCAGTGGGACGATAAAAGGTTGATGATGATGATGATGATTATTACCATCTTCAACTCCGATTTGGCCATTGATGTGCTGGCATATGGGCTATGTAGCCAATTTTGATTATAAAAATCCTTGCACATTGCGGGCGTGAGAGTATCCGGCCCTCTGGCAGCCTGCTGCTCCCACAACGAAGGTTTGATGTCGCTTTGCGTTATGTGTCGCTTCAGCACACCTTAATACCTGAGGAGTTGTCCGCCATGCTTCCGCTTGCTAAAATGAATAGCTAAGCTCATCTTTTACTTAGAACTTGAGGAGTCAAGTTCTGAGTAAAAGATGCGGAAATAAAGATGCGCTTAGCTATTCTTTCCTCCGTCATACGCGTCACATATCCGCACCACCGAAGCTGACGCTGCATAAGATACGACTCAATGCCACCTACATCGGCCCTTCGCAGCACTTCAGTATTCCGTATGCGGTCAGCGATTGAGGTGGAATCGGTCTAGCTCTAGCATATGAATTTGACGGCGATACACTGTCCATGTTTCGGCAGAGTAAGACGTTGGGCAGCACGACCGCCATGTGGACAGCGATCAAAAACCCTATCTACCTACTTGAAAGTCAATTTTGGCACTAGGCAATAACGCAAATTGCTATAAATTGTTGAAAGCCGAACAAAGTATTTCCTCATAAGGTCTACGATATTTATAATAGTGTCACCGTCTGAATCCGTCACTGGGCTGTCCCCCGAGCAGGCTTCACGTCGAAATGAAGGTTACCTACCCTGCAATTAGTGCTTTACGGTATTAATAAAGAAATCCCTTAATTCTTCCTTAATAAAAGAAATTCTTAACGTATTTGGTACCGGGAAAATTCATTTGCATAACTCAGTTTTCCTCGGCTTACGTTATTAATACTCTTAGCAAAATGTAAGGAACTCATTTCACACAGATGTTAGAAATGAATGTTAAATTAAAGTAATGGTATTTTAGTTAAGGATAAAGTATTACCGAAGCGCTCGTCTAAATACCTTCGCCAGAGTGCCCGTCGACGCTCAGAGGGCTTTGATTAAAAATACCAATTAAGATTACGAGCTTTTTATTTCACTTGTAATCAAGCAGTTAATTAGGATTTAGCACAGGCGGTGGCGCCCGCCGGCCCTGCGCTACTTACCGATATTTTCATGATAAAATTAACGTTTTCGTGAACGAATTAAAATGTAACATTCCAAGCATAAATAATCATTGACTTCAAAACTAACCTGTTATTGACTAGTTACTTTACTTCTATTATTTTCCAAGATACTAGGTTTTTATAAAAAGGTAAACTCATAAATAGGTCAACCATGTTCCAGTTATTTCCTAAGAGACAATAACTTCTACTTGTTTTAAATATAGGAACGAACATGAAAGCCAAGACATATCTCTCCCATTTTAGGAGCGGCAAAGTAACAAATCAATATTTGGAGTGAGTGCTTTTTCGTGCTATGGAGAAGCTTTTATCTGGACAACGGTCGGATGGCAGCACAAACAGTCACACGACAGGCACATTCACTTTAACATAAAACGCTCTATCTGTCCCTCTCTGGGGACTTGGACGCTGAATCAATTTTAATCATGTTTTTAAGTTACATCATTAGGTCTTCCGATGGTCAAAATGACCTATAAATCTATATTTCCGATAACATCTGACTTTTATAATATACCAGCATCGCGAAAATGTATTTTTGTAATAAAATTAATTGCTATATTTGTTGCATTAGCGAGTTGTTTTATTACAATGAATGATTTGCATTTTTCTTTATTCGTATTATGCAGAAATTTGTTATTCTTAAAATATAATTACACATTAAAACGAATACCTACCTATACTGAAAAATTCTTGGTGAGGAATTCTTTGCAGGTCTGTTTGTTCATAAACAAATTGATATCAATGAAGCATTATGAAAATACTTCTCACGACAGACTAGTACCTACCTATTAAACAGAAAAATCTCGTTGACATAAACTTCCTTATCTGCACAACGCTCAATCTTATTTAAACAAATTAGAAGGGCAGGAAAAACATTTAATTAACGTTGCCAATGGTATAGTGAGGTTTAACCAATACAGACTAAGTGGAACTTTACCGCAAGCGTTAATTATTATCTGCGAGGAGTGCTCTTTGTTTAGTTGCTAACTCTAAATTAGTTTTCGAAATGGATCATTCACACCCCGGCAATCTCCCCCCGCCCCAACCCGCTTTAGTAATTGGAACGTTCTGAGATGACACCACTCGGCTGCCTCTAATCAGTTAACAAGAAACTCAGTGTACACCATTGTGATCTGTAATCACATGCCACACGTCACGACTAACTTCAACCCTTTGATTATATACCGCACTTGTGTTTAGAACCTCTTCGGTCAAATGAGAACCTTCAACCTTGTAAGAAATTGGGCAAACGTAAAGAAAATGAAAACTTGGAAAACGACCACTTATGCAACAACAGACTTATATTAAAATTGATTAGTCTTAGGTCCGTATTACAGAACGTCACTCAAACTCAAACTCTACTTAAGTCTCCCTTCAAGCCTTTTGATTGGTTGAAACTAGTTTTAAGTAGTGCTTAAGCAGAGATCAATGCTTGAGTAACGTTCTGTAATACGGACCTAAGTCAATAAATTAAGTGAACAACAATAATGAACACTGTATTAGTCTAGGAGTTCATAATGGGCCCGGCAACACACCGTATGACTATCTGCCGACACTTAAAAATTAGAACGTTACTTAGGCACAAAACGTTGTCGTTTTGTTTCAGCCGCTCAGCGAGAGCCGTAAGTAAGCACTTATCTTTACAGTTCCTGCATTAAGTCGTCAACAATTAAGCCTCATTAAATTTCATTAGTGGAACAGTCCCGCGAGTGGTGGTGCGGGGCGGCGGACTGCCGGTCCGACGCCGCTTAGACGGATAATCTCCAGCTGTCAGCCGCTAATGCGTTTTAGAGTACGTAATTTGAACCGTCGAGATCGGTGGTAATTAACGGCCGCAATTAAGCTAAGTGATTATTAGTAACTATGAACATAAAACGATGGATGCACTCGTCATGACCACTCATTGAACCAATTCAATTTGAATCTGATAGTGAAATGTTTGCCCTGATGTCTTCACAATAAGTGACTAATTCCAACATAATTCGAGTCCAAATTTTCAGCATTACTTATAGGCTGAGAAAATATCTTCCAACTTTTTGGTTTTTTATTACTTCGAGTGAGATGTTTCAGCTTTCCAATAAAATGTAATTTAAGTGAAGATACACATGAGAGCAAAGTGAAGGCTTTACGTCACTTCAATTTTGTGTTAAAAGTAAGTGTGCGCGCCTCAAGTAACCCGGAGGCAGGGGTAATGTATTCCCATATATACATAAGTGAAAACATTTTAAGAAGCTCCACGGACCCACTGCATCACCCCCGGGGTTAGGGCCTAAAAGCACTATCTCAGAGCCAAAGCCTTACAACTCTTCTCAAATTCAACTTACTTTGCTCTGTGTGGAGGTGCCCGTACGTATGTTTCATACCGTGCTAAACCATCTTGATACATTGTATTTATAAAAACAGTTAAATTTATCCTTTAGTTATGGTTTGACGATAAACTATCAACGTATTCGTTGATTTATATTAATCCGAACTTATAATAAACGGACCCATAAATAACCATTATAAATTCCTACATAATATAATGTTTTCGAAGCTAAAGATTATTTTACAATGTATCATAATAGATATAGAAACAATTTAAAGACGAATTTCATACAATGAGTTTTCAAACGACTCATAACATAAATGGTCTTTAAATTCAAAAACTATCATGAGTCATTATATATCCATTATGGATACGTGTTAGGATTCTGATTTAAGCTAATCACAAAGTAAATGATGACATAAATTAAAATGGCCCTTTAATTTCTTGGAGAACAACCTTTTCTACCCGAAATGTGTTCAGCTGCATGACGAGAGATGTATTTAGTATTAACTGCTAATATTAGCCGCTCGCATGAAAAGAAAGAAAAAGAAATGATGAATGGAATGTGTGAATGGTTATATGGTTAGAAAGGCTGTGGCTACTGAGATGTCTATGATAACCTAATAGAGAACTATTTAAAAGAAGACATACAGACAGGAGAATGATGAATGATGATGATGATTAGTCGCTCGCACATTTCTCGTAAAAAGGCAAAGGCTTAGGCATTTCTCAAAAAAGTTTTTTTCAAAACAAAACCTCTAGAAGGTTATTATAATTAAAAATACTGTTTTATTGTGCCAAAAATAGTTTTCTTAATTATAGTTCTACAACTTCCTCACTCTTAAATCTTCTAAACTATTAAACATGTTCAGTTATAGTATACGGGCATAACACACGTAACGAATTCAAGTTTAGTGTCGCACAGGGCTGAGACCGTAGAGCTGTGGTTGCAATTGACCGGCGGAGCAACCACAGCATCACTGCTCGTGCGGCTTGCTTTGGGTTAGATCCTCTACACCCACTCTCTCATTTCCCCATACACATCCAACATTAACTCTCTCGGCTTGCTTTGGGTTAGATCCCCTACACCCACTCTCTCATTTCCCCACAAACATCCAACATTAACTCTCTGTTGCTTCTAAAAAGCCACGTCGAGCGTCGCTAAGTTTGCTTTCTTCACGTAACAAATACGCGGCTATGCTCGATTTCATATAAAATAAATTGAAAAGTTTTGGAGTTTAATTCCGTTCCTCAAGCAGCCATCAGTTCGCGCTCGCGGCGGCGTGGCGGAAGCGAATCTCGATGTTTTGTAATGGAGCTTTTTAAAATGGAAGTCGAACTTTTGTCAGACACTTTTAGCCGCGCCGGAGATACATTTAAGCTTTTTAACTTTTCCACTCCGGTAATGTAACCCACACTTTCCTACGTCTGTAGTGGAGATGTCGCATAAGTTTTTTTGCCGAGTAGATAGATCAAGTAAGCAACTTTTTTATTTACGTAACTCAGCCAGTCCCCAGTTGCTTGCAATAATCCTGCCAAAGAGCTTCTCTCTATCCGACTTCGTAGTACTCGTTTTTTTCGTGTTCAACGACAGTGTAAACATTTTGCCTACGATCCATTAAGTAAATGCACTCTGGCCGCCACTCGGCACTGCATTAATATTGCATTTCTAACTCCTTTCTGCTGCCCCTAACGCCCACGATAGCGCTCGATGGATATTTACTTGGGCAGGTTTTCTGAAACAAAGCTAATGGACAGCATTTTACATGTCGCACGAATATTAATTTACAAATGTACGAGTAATCTATGTTCAATCAGAATTTTAAATATTTTAAAATAATTTTGACAGCTGTAACGCGTCGTCAGAAGTCCGAAATTCTGACAAACAACCAGTCTTAATATTACCAGTATTACACTATAATTGGTTTGTGGAGGTCAGTTAGGCAGTCACCCCATCTAAACTACCGATATTCAGCTAAATCCGATTACACTTGACGTGCACTCCAACATAGTAGGGAAAAGGTAAGGCAGATGGTGATTTGTTTTCAAAGGAATCGTGAGCCAATTTAGATACCAACTAGTGGCCGCCAGCGACTTCGTTCGCGTGGAGTTAGTTATGCTCCGTTCCTATTGGTCGCAGCGTGATGTTATAAGCCTAAAGCCTTCCTAGATTAATGGGCTATCCAACGCAAAAAGAATGTTTCAAATCTGACCAGTAGTTCCTGAGATTAGCGCGTTCAAACAAACAAACAAACTCTTCGGTTTTTATATTAGTATAGATAGGGTACAGCAATGAGTTACATCATATACCTACAAAACCTATTCAAACCGTACTAAGGTTGACCTAGCTTACTGAACGCACTTAGAATAGCGGCACAACAAACCCTGAAAACGGATTTTCTCATCGTTCTCGTATTTCACCCATACATGGCAAGACATAAAGCACCTTTTACTAACTCCTTTAAAAGACGTCGCGTACATTTCTTACAAATTATATCAATCTCTCAAAATCAATAAGTGTTTGTAGCTAATGTAAGCGCTTAACGAGCCGCGAGCGGGACTCCTGAGCGGATCAGCAAATGGAGTGCTTCATGCATAATGTAGTGCAGGCTGAGTGTTGTTTTGAAAAGCGTTCTGAATTTGTTATTTTCGTCACACCAGGTGATGCCCAGGCGCCTCATGAAACATTTAACGACATATCGACGTATAAATGTTGTTTGTTCGACAGGCTTTATGAAGATTCCACTTGACGGCGTAGGTACTATCAGGTACCTATATCTCGTCTCATTATAACTTCTGTTCGGTTGTGTATATTTTCATGGTTCAAGTAATGTTCATAATAATGATATTCCCATCAACGAAATCTTTTAAAAGAGTTTTAGTTGCTTAATACCTGAGTTAATAAATAAAACATTGATGTTAAGTACCTACGTAAAATATGGCAATTGGTGTTACGTAGGGAAATGAGGTAGATAGGTACATACTGATATTAGCTGGCATTTCTGCGTATTATGAATTAGATTTCGAAATAAAATTGCTTTATGAACTTTAAGAGCCATCCAGCGCACCTAAGGCAATCAACCTTGCTATGACCTTAAAGTCAAAGTTAGGGCATTTCTTCTGGCCAACTTTACAATACAATGACATATTCTTACAAAGTAAAAAAAAAAAATAGAAGCAAGTAATAGCTAAGCCAGCTTCTTTGAAAAAAAAAATTAATAGACTTACGATTTTTTTTATATTATAAATTTAGCGCTTGACCGCAATCCTGCCTGATGCCTGATGGTAAGCAGTGACGCAATCGTTGATGGTAAAGCGCACTAGTTTATTAAGAGCCTATTTACTCTAGCCTTGAAGACACTCAAATTATAGTCCGACGGAAACACCGCCGCTGGCAAATTGTTCCAGTCCCTCGATGTACGCGGTATTAAGGAGGAGGCGAAACGCTTCGTCCGGATCGTAGTGGTGCTAACAACGTAAGGGTGGAAACCAGCCGTACGACGGGTCGTCCGCTGGTGGAACCGAGATGGGGGAATTATATCATGCAATTCCCTCGCACACTCCCCGAAATGCATCCTATATAACACCGAAAGGCTGGCTACTCTACGCCTGTGCTCTAGGCTTTGGACACCAACTCGAGTTAGATCAGAGTCACCAATCAGCCTCTTTGCACGTCTCTCCACTGAATACAAAGAGATGTAAAAACTCCCGCTTTTTAGGGTTTCGTTGCCAAATGGCAAAAAACAGAACCCTTCGATTCGTCATGTATGTCTATCCGTCTGTCTGTCCGTCTGTCCGTCCGTATGTCACAGCCATTTTTTTTCCGAAACTATAAGAACTATACTGTTGAAACTTGGTAGGTAGATGTATTCTGTGAACCGCATTAAGATTTTGATGCAAAAATAAAAAAATAATAGTAAATATTGGGGGCTCCCCAACACATACTATAGGTACGTGTGGGGTATCTATGGATAGGTATTCAAAAAAACATAATATAAGATGTATATTAAGTACTATAAAAACTACCAACGAAAATTGTTTTGAACGAGATCTAGTAAGTAGTTTTTTTATAATACCTCGTAAATCGCTTATTACCGCGTAATCTTTCATACAAATAAATCCTTTAATTTCATAAATCAATGGTACGGAACCCTTTGTGCGTGAGTCCGACACGCACTTGACCGGTTTTTTTTAATTAGTACCTAATTTAACCTAACCTACCTAATGTAAAATTTGGCAGGAAATAAAAGGCTTTATATTCATCCATCATCATCTCAGCGTTAATCCCAGTCGCATCCGCAGCCCTTTCAGCTTTGGAGTCCGGGGTCCGCTTTACCAGTTTAACTGCTGAATTTGGCTAAACTTCGATAGTTTCCGTGAAGCGACTGCGGTCTGACCTCCACAACCCGAAGGCGATATCTAAGCATTGCAGTTAGACCAATTGTTAGACTTTTGAGGGTTCCAACAACCCGTAACGACTGCCACTAGATGTTCGTATGGCAACTTTCCGAGGCACGACCAGACCAGTGCAAATATTCATATTCATGCATACAAATATTTGCACTGTGCGGGGATCAAAACCGCGCCTCCTTGCGCAACGGCCGCGTTCGCTACCGCTACGCCACACAGGCTGTCAGAGGCTGTATAAAAGGCTTTATATTATTATTATTAAATAGCTACGCCTGTTTGATTATTTCGTGCGAAGACAAAAGTGTAAAATATTTAATTCAGACCACAAGTGTTTAAGGTAGGTATTTTTGTTCCTTAATATATTTAACTTCCCAAACTCTTAGCTATTATGTATTAGTTAATGCTAAAAAACTGATTGGGTGAAACGACAAAAGTCGTTTGCTTACCGCACTCCTTTTCTGTACATTTTCTGAAAAAATTTGCTATTCGAAGCAGTAAGTATAGTCTGTAAATTGTATGTAAATAACAGAGATGTACAAAATGGTTTTAAAAAAGCATTTAAATACAAAATGCAAAATACTTTTCAGATTTACTATTTCAAATACAAAATACCAAATAGTTTTGCGTTTTGTATTTGAAATGCTAAATGCAAAATAGGTGTTTTCAAAATACTTTTTTCAAAATAAAATAGTTTCTTATCTATAGATATAATGAATGTTCGTCGTTTTGGTTGATTTTTTTTGGTTCACTTCTTTCCGTACTTCTAAATGGAAAAGACAAAGGCATGGTACGCCATACAGTCTGGACTTGAGGAAGTTTATCCTTTTCTATTTTTTCCTGTATATATCTTCTTATCCTGACTTAACTAACCTACCTCCTTTCGTTTCCCGCGTGAGCCGACTAAATTATGATTTTTAATTCGAGTCAGATAAATGACAACTCCAGTGTTGCAGGTTTTTTGTCCCAAATAAATAGTGATGTGGTAAATCGAGATTTTACACTTAAAACTTAGTCTAGATTGCACTTTTTAATTCAAATTGCGTATATGTATATAAATAAAAATACAGGGTGGAACAAAAGTCAGTTAATTTGAAATAATGATAAAATAAATAATTTCAGTAGGTAGATTAAAACCGTTTATTCAGTTTATTGTAACAAAAACTAATTACGAACGCTATGTTGTGGAAGAATTTGCCGCTGAATCGCGGTGCCACAACCCTGCGTCTGCCCCCCTATCACTGTGAGCTCAACCTAATAGAGTTAGGTGCGTATTCCAAAATCAAACTCAAGCATTGATCTCTGCTTAAACATTACTTAAAACTAGTTTTAACCAATCAAGTGGCTTGAATCGAGACTTAAGTAAAGCTTGAGTTTTGAGTGACGTTCTGTAATACGGACCTTAGTTTGGGCTCAAGCAAAGGAGTACGTCGCCAGGAAAAACAAAACTTGACACCGGAAAATTGAAGAAGTGCATCAATCATGCCATAAAAGTTGAAGATGAAATGTGTCAACTCGACCACATCATGGATGAATGTGCGGATTCATAATTTATAAATGTAACCGATTCTGATTCGAGTGGTAATCAATAAAAAAGTAATGAATAAAAACGTATAAAATGATTTGTATTTATTTCTTAATTGCTCTGAATCTCTTTAAACATTTTTTCCCCAGCTCTTGTGATAATGTTGTAGTGAGTTTAATATGCTGGTAAGGCCCATATTTCTAAAATCATATTGTTAAATACGGTATGTATTACACATTTACAATAGAAAACCGCTTTGATACCTAATGAAATAATGCAAGACTAAATGTAAAAATGTCGTGGTGGCCTAGTGGTTAAAACACCAGCCTCTCAAGTATGAGTGCGCGGGTTCGATTCCAGATCAGGCAAGTACCAATGTAACTTTTCTAAAGTTATATGTACTTTCTAAGTATATATTGGACACCAATGACTGAAGGTGAAGGAAAACATCTTAAGGAAACCTGGACTTTAAGTCTGAAATCGCCAACCCGCATTGAGCAAGCGTGGTGATTATGCTCAATCCTTCTCTGTATGAGAGGAGACCTGTGCCCAGCAGTGGGACGATAAAAGGTTGATGATGAAATGTCTAACAATAAGGTGGACCGATGACCTGCTGAAGGTCGCGGGAAGCCGATGGATGCGGGCAGCACAAGACCGGTCATCGTGGAAAGCCTTGGGGGAGGCCTTTGTTCAGCAGTGGACATCTATAGGCTGAAGAAGAAGAAATGTCTAAGTCTATTGATTGCCGAACATCACTATTGTAGCGGGTCATCCTTATTCATATCAGTGACACTAGCCCTTGTCATTTTTCTGACTCGAATTAAAAATCCCACTATAGGAGGGGTTTGGGGTAAAGTCATGATGTGGCCACTATGCTGCAATATTTCAATGTTCTTTATAAATTATTCACTGAATGCACTTTTTACTACATAAATCACGCGCTTTTATTTAGTAAACAACACTATATATAATTTTAAAAGTCCAATGAAAAATGAGCGTGACACTCTGCTTGACTTTCCCGCCAAAAAACCTGACCAAAGAAGTAAAAAATGTTTTTTTTTTCAACTGTCATGGGCGATATCCGCCATTATTGTGAAATCAAATTTTCAAAAAATTTCTATAATTCGTTACACGTGTTATTGGCAAAATTGTGGTAACTATTCCACAGGGGCCATTGATCAAGAGTTGAAGTAGTCTTCAATACTTGATCGTAAAGAAGAAGGAGAAGAAGTTAAAATATGGAATAATGGCAATACAGACGTCATTCGCTCATAAATTTCATTTTGTTTTACTCGTAATATTGGCTAAACTTTATCACAAAGTATTTTGTATTTTGAAATGAATATTAAAAATACAAAATATATCTCGAAAGGTATTTCAAATAAAATACAAAATGCTTTTTACTAAAAAGCATTTAAATACAAAATACAAAATAGCTATTTTGCATTTTGTATTTGCATTTTAAATAGAAGTATTTCAAATAAATCGCATCTCTGGTAAATAATTTTACATTTACCATTAAAAAGAAAACTTTTTTATTATTTTAAACCGCACAGAGCAATGAATGAGATTGACCAACCTTTGCTTGGTCAATGAACCTTCGTTATAGGACCTACTTGATAGTAAATATCACCACGAAGGCATAATAAGAGGTATTTGTATTTTAATTATTTTTGTATAGAAATACAAAGCAGTAAATTGCACATAATTATAGAACTATTCTCAGCGTTTACAAGAGCGGCAACCTCTGAACATGTGTTTCCAAGGAGGAGGACTACTGTGTTGTCTGCATAGGTTATTATTTGATCATTTTGTAGTTTTAAATTACAAATCTGATATATAAAATATAGAAAGAAATTAGGACCAAGCACACTGCCCTGCGGTATACCAAAATCTATATCAGCACTTCATACCTTGCTTAATAGATTTCATGTTAAGGTCATGCCGTAACCTTTCATTTACTACATATTACACATACAGTATGTTAACTAACAGAGGGCGTTCCCGTTAACCCGAAATAGTATAGCATACATACATGCTAAAAAAAATATTTCCATTCGAAAACAATTTTTTTTTAAATTTTTCCAATAAGAAAATATTCAATAAAAATTTTAAATTGACATGTAAAAGAAACACACTGTACACGCGAACTTGAAAGACGGCAAGGTCGCAATTTGTTTATGATACTACGCTACTATTTTGATTTAAATTTATTTTCAATTAGAATTTTTTTTTATTCGGATTTTTTTACGCTTATTTTTCTATGCTGATATTTTTATTTTAATCTATTAATGATATATATTAACGAGTTTAAGGGAACGCCCTCTGTTATTTAACATACTGTATATACATGGTTTTCATACATAAAATTGTAGATTGGAATCGTAGGATTTCAATATTTAAAATTGCAGCTACATAATTATCCTACAGTTGCAGACCATCAAACGGGTTTGATCATCTATATAAAATTGAAAATCCTGCTAGTCAGAACTTTGAATTTACAAACTGATTGATTGAATGATTGATATATCAACGCACAGCATACACTGGTTCTCGATACATGGAATTTGATGGGACAATTCTATATAAAGAGTAGATAGGATTGTCGCGATAGCATGTTCCCGTGGGATAATTTCCGATATCCATGCGGGCGTACTCACGGGCAGAAACTAGTGCATTTGTATAGGGGTAGCTGATTTGTCATTTATGGTTGTGTTAAATGTTACATACTTTTTATTCAAATAAAGTAGTTTTTTCTAACCTGCAGACTCATGTTCAATTGTTTATTAAAGATATGCTATCTCCATGTGAAGTTTCTTGTTATGGTACATTCCTAGATGCTTGGTCTCGTCCGGTCCGTTTGAGGCTTATGAATTCCATTTAATATGATTTCTGGGTAAATGTTACATTTGGTGGTAGATGTCACTTTGAATCAATTTGGATTGCCAATCACTAATGTAAGGCAACCATGGGCGTAGCCAGCCTTGGGCTCAGGGTGGTGCAGCAGTCAGCCTACCCCCAAGGCCCTATCCGGGTATTTTTTTGGGTAATTAGGCACCTCATAGATCAGAGTATAATTAGGCATCTTTTTAAGTATATCTTGGACACCAATGACTGATTACAAGGTGAAGGAAAACATCCTAAGGAAACCTGGGCCTGTAGCCAATGTAACATCGCTATAGCGAAGCGAAATCGAACACCAAACCAGCCAATGGCGGGAACGATTGACCACGCGACGCGACAAATCACGTGGTCAATCGTTCCCGCCATTGGTTGGTTTGGTATTCGATTTCGCTTCGTTACGAAGCGATGTTACATTGGCTAGAGCCGCTGGACTTTTAAGTCTGATATCGCCAACACGCATTGAGCAAGCGTGGAGATTGCGCTCAATCCTTCTCTGTATGAGAGAAGACCTGTGTCCAGCAGTGGGACGATAAAAAGGTTGATGATGATGAGCCAGGGTGGGGCAAGTGCAACAGCTTGCCCCAGTGTTTGCTACGCCGATGAAGGCAACTCGTAGCGTCATCACGGCTGTCTGGGTGTTTTATATAACATATATAATCAGCCTATAATGTTCCCACTCCTTGCTCACAGGCCTCCTCTAGGTGAAAGGCATTGGGAGTAAACTACCAAGCTGGCACAGTACGGATTGTTAGATTTCACATGTATTCCAAATATTTTTGCCTCTAGGACATGCCGGTATCCTCTCGCTGTTTTCCTTCGCCATTTTGAGAACAGTAGTGATGAAATAATTTACACTTGCAAGTCACGGCCGATAACACCATATCTGCCTAAAATGGAAGAGCCGCTGCTCTAGAGGTCTCTTGGGATTATGGGCAGATTTTTTTCCAAAAGTTCATCCGATGACAGGTTTGCTGTACCCTACATATGTATGTACATATCTACAGTATAAATCAGTTTTAGGATTAGACCCACAACGTTGCCCACCATTGGTGACACATCTGCATTGGCGCCATTGGTGCACTCCCAGACGTCACTGGCGGACTCCCTAACTTTATTAATTTTGAATTTTGAGGCTTCAATCCCTTAAACTACTTTAAATACTTAAACCTAATTACTTTGTTGTGACCGTTAAAACATCGTGGCTGATGACGCCACGCCGTTCGGTGATCGGCAGAAGGACGCCTTCCACTTTGGTCGCGTTTCGTTTACTTTAAGTTTTCGGCAGCGTTCATCGTGGATAAACACAAAAATCAAAACAGATATTCAACACCAACACACACCGAAAGCATCATGAGACTTTCCCCAATACAATATCTACCGGAGACTTTACATATAATTGGGAATCTGCCAAATTATATTGTTTATATTTACTAACAATATCGCACGGAAAAGAAATGCTGGTGTATCTGAAAACACCTTAGGTACCTACTATCATCATATCAACCAAGAGAGTCAGAATGTCCGACCTACACGGTTACTAAATTGAGCAAACGTTGATCAATTGCCCAAACGTTGAGCACAATCTAAAGTAATAAAACAAAATAACATGTGATGCACATTACTATAATAAATAAAAAAATGTTATTTAAAAACAAAAAACCCGCCTGCATAAAACTCTAACGAACTGAAAAGGTAGAAACGCCTGTGTTTTGGCGGTATTGAATGCTACAAGTTTGGCATTGCCCCATTCGGATGTCTGCCACTTGCCTCTCGTCCAGCTGATTTCTTTAAGAATCAATAAACTGCCACTGTGTTCAATTAATACAAAACATTTTTTTTCTATTAAACGGCAATTTTATGTTTGAAGGCTTTTTTTATATAAACTATATTTAGAATCAATATATTTATTATAATCAGTGATTAAAATCCTTAATTTTGATACCCAACTCGATATGCTTGGCAGAACAAAATATTTATTCTTTTTTTTGTTCCATTTAATATTAAGTTATATACATATTTAGAATCAGTGTTTCAAATCCTTCATTTTGATATCCCACTCGATATGCTTGGTAGAAATTTATTTCTTTATATCTCACAATATGGCGTCATACATCCGCCATTTTGGTTTTTTTAAAATGTCACATATCTAGTAGCAGTTGGGCAATTAAGGCAAATCTAACGATACCTCAAATGTGAAAATCCGTTCAGCGGTTCTGGAGATACTAGGTAATAAAGAATAATACATACAAGATAGGAGCTAAAAACATAACCCTCCTGGCAGTCGGGTAATAAAAGAACTTTGTGCGCCCGAATCAAGAACTGCACGGCAATTCTGCAATTGACCGGTGACATCAACAATGTCAATACGCGCTGTTCCTAACACGACACCATATGCTACATCTGATTCATTCACGGAATGAAGAGTCTCGTTCATAGCTTCACCGGCACTCACGGATTACTGGTCAGCGCAACTGCTAATGAACGCGTCCCCGCGAGCCTGTGTAAGCACGGCAGACGCAGCAGATGCTCGCGCGTCTTGATGTAACAGATAGTGGTGGGTAGACGAACAAACACCATAAGTCAAATTACTTTTGCAATTGTAAGGTGTTAACACGGTTAACCCTATCAGGTACAGACATTTGTCTAAACGAATCATAACGACAAATCATGTGACCTTTGTTACTATGAACGCAAACAACACTATTTTTATTTTGCGTTTTGTTCCGAGAGGTAGTTAAATATTTTTTGGGACTACAGATTATGACGTGAAAACTTGTTACTATTAGATTTTGATGATTGTTGCACAAAATTAACTTTATTTCAATTAAGAATAAGACTATTTTGAGACTTCGTTTTAATTACTTACTTGTAGACCAAGAGCGGGTAGACGGAGAGTGTATTCAAGAACTTTAATTTGTTTGTTAACAAAACTAATTAATTCACAAAATGTGGGTAACTGTTTCTCATTACCTAAATAAATATTCCTTTCTTAAAGTTCAGGTATCTAATTTTATCAATAATTGCTTATCCAATTCCGATTATTTTCCTTTTGTTCCTGGCTTCGCCATGATGACTAAGTTTAATACCTACGTATTACGTTCACTATGGAATGAGTACCCACCACGTATTATGGATTCGTCCGTGTGCGACAAACTACCCGCAAAATAGATATATATGCAAAGATACGTAAATTTGATTGTAAAATACGATTTACTATTAGTCTTAATAACTAACCTAAGCGCTAGTCATAGATTGATCCGCCTCGTAGGATCAAAAATATGTGGCGCAGTGTGCCTACCACAAAAGATTTTAAACAAGATTCAAATGTATTTCGGATAGCAATATATTAGAAACTATAAGTAAATTTGTGATAGAATGATGCTTTCGCAGTATATCTCTCCGATTAAAGCGTTAAAAGCGGCAAAACACTTACCTCCAAGCTTCAGGTGCGAAGTTCGTAGACCAACAGACCACATCACGAGAAGGCGCACGTTGGCACAATTCACGAGGCCTAAATCCCCCTGGAGTTACTTTAAATACTTTAAACTAATTACATTTTTATGGCCGTTAAAAGATCGTGGCCATGACTCGCTAGTTTGCCAGTTCGAAAGGAAGAGCGTTCGCCACGCCGTCCGGTGATCGGCGGAAGACCGCGGTCCACTTTGGTTGTGTTCCGTTTACTTTAAGTTTTCGGCAGCGTTCACCACTGATAAACACAAAAATGAGAGGAGATATTCAACAGTGGTGTTTTACCTTGCTTCAGAAACTAATACTTATCTATTTTTTAAATACTATTTTATATGTAGTACTCTATTGGGAGGGATTTTTAAACTTTCTATAAGATTCCGGGCTGCGAAGACCTGCTCAGGATCGAGCTTCTTGGCGTGCCATGGAAGAGGCCTATGTCCAGCAGTGGACGAGTAGAGGCTGATGATGATGTACAAGATTCCATCGTGCCTTAAACGATCAAAATGTTGGGAAATGACCAAAAATGCAGAATTGTTTGTGTTGAAAAGGTGTACTAATATTGGTAACTACCAACGTACGTGTTATTTAGTCCCATGTTACCTGAAGCCAAATTAGTGACCTGGGATCTTTTTTTAATCATAGACACTAGTCTGTTTAGGAATACGATTTCCAAATCTATTAGATGGTTTTTTCAACATTTAGTTTATGACTTTTGCCTGGTTTAGGAACCATTATGATTTTGATTCTATTGTCAGGACTTCAATATTTTTTTTAAATATTATAAATTAGTGCTTGACCACAATCCCGCCTGATTGGCGCCGCAGTGAAGGAGCGGCAATCTCAGTGGTCTCACGCTTCTAGTCGCCCCAGGAGATGCCCTGGTCAGGAGACATCTTCGGACTCCCGGCCACCGTAGACTTGTGGGCGGCGAGCAGTGAGCAGCTCGCCCCGAGCGGTAGAGGAAATTTTTGACGATTTTCCATGTCAACCGTTGATGGTAATACGCGCTAGTTTATTAAGACCTTATTCACTCTGGCCTTGAAGACACTTAAATTGTAGTCAGACGAAAAGACCGCCGCTATGAAATTCCAATCTCTCGATGTAAGCGCTAAAAGACGAGACGAAACGCTTTTATTTGTATGGAAAATCATCAAATGCAAGGCGTGTCAGACTTTTCCTGACTAAAATCCACCCGCGTGCCATTGCCTCTGCACCAGGCCCACGGTTTCTTTTTTAACCAACCCGCAACTTTGATCCAGGAGTCATCGGTCTTCGTGGACCCCATCACGATGTGCTGACATCTCTTTGAGTCGCGCGTGAAACTCTACGCGTCGTGGACCCGGGCTTGATCTTTACCACTGCTCGCCGCCCGTAAGCCCGCGCCTACGGTTGCCAGATTTGCCAGCATCACTGCTTCGCAGAAAAAAGCGTACGACGGGTCGTCTGATGATGGAACGGAGACGGAGGAATTAAGTCATGCAATTCCCGCGCACACTCTCCATAATGCATCCTATAGAACACCGACAAGCTGACTACTCTTCACCTGTGCTCCAAGCTTTGGAGACCATTTTGAAGCAATTGTCTGGACCTTCTGCTGACCATTGATCCAGACAGATGTGTTGTAACAGTTTCCTCACCGTTAGGAACTTCAGACCACTGTCTGGTGAAGTCTGTATCGTCCTTCTCCCCACCAGACTGCGACTCGCAAGGTGAATGGCGAATGGTGATACAAGTCAGCATATTGGGATGAGATGCCCCACTTCTTTGCGTCTTATCCTTGGCAGCAGGTCTGCTTCTCTTCTGACAATCCGTCGAGCTGTGCGGACGCTATAAACGATGTGGTGAGTCAAATTATGGAGTATTTTATCCCCTACAGCGACGAGCCCGTCGTGGTGGCTCGCCTATGGTTCAATGCCGATTGTGTCCAAGCTGAACAGCGTAAGCACACAGCATTTCTCACCTGGGTTGATGCTCAAGACCACAGAACTCCGGATCTAAACTCAAAGAAGAGAGCCTTTAGCCGTGCTGCCAAGTCCAACAAAAAGGCGCTTAAGAAGGCTCGTTTCAACCGCATTACTCATATTGGCAACAAGTTATCTGCGCAGCCATCCGGTAGCAGATCTTTTTGGTCCCTTGCCAAATCGGTCGAGGCGAACTTCTGTCGGCCCACACTGCCTCCGCTGGTCAGGCCTGATGGAGCACTGGCTCGTGCGGCGAGGGAGAAAGCTGGTCTCTTAGCTTCTCCCTTTGCCCGTAATTCGCGTCTTGAAACTGGCAGTGCTACTGTCCGTGTCAAGACGTGAGTGCGATGCGGCGCGTCCAGCCAGTCCAAAATGGGTAGTCGTGCCGATCCTACCAACTATCGGCCGATTTCGATAACCTCCATAATTTGCAAAATTATAAAGCGTGTGTTGAACTCGCGCCTCTTGGCATACCTACAAGGTAACGATCTTCTCACTGACCGACAGTACGGGTTTCGCCGCAGTCAGTCAACTGTAACCTACTAGTGTATGCCACTCACTTATGGGGCGAGGCCCTCGAGAAGAATGGGGAAGCGATTGCTGTCTCCCAAGGGAGACAGCAATGATCTCTCGAAGGCCTTCGACCGGGTATGGCACGCTGACTTTCTGAGTAACCTTCCAGCATACGGCATCAGTAACGATTCCTCCAAATTATTATCGACGGATGCTCACCTGAGCCCATGTTGACTAATGCCAGTGTTCCTCTCTGCAACTATGTTCCTGCTGCACATTAACGATCTGCTCTTGCGCGGTGTCTAAGAGTGCATATGCAGTTAACAGCACAGTTGTAGAGAGATACCTGCCGGATGCTCAGGCTAGTAGGGAATCAATCCGGTCGGAAAGAGAGGCTATGGTAAAGAGTACGAGTGTTGCACTACAAGCAGTCTAATGCCAATCTTGTAGCATTCAATACCGCCAAAACACAGGCGTGTCTTTTCACCGCCAAAAGAAGCCCGTTCACCTTGGCTCCTACTTTTCGAAATTAATCCTTGGAGTGTACCGACCGCCTTCAGCTTTTGGGAGTTGAGATTTCCTCGGACCTTAACTTTGGGCGGTTCATTAGGTCCAAGGCCAAGGTTGCTGCCAGGATACTTGGCGTTATCGCAAAGGTCCGACGGTACTTCACACCAGGGCAGCTTCTAATGCTGTACAAAGCATCGTCCGTTCGTGTGTGGAGTACTGTAGCCAGTGTAGCCACATTTGGGCTGGTGCTGCAAAATGTCACCTACACAGAAAAAACGGTTTTCTTTAAGCAAGAAAATTACTTTTCTTAAAATTTTAATTAATTTTAAGTAAAATTGTCTCAGTTCAAATAATATTTGCTTATTTCTAGATATTGATTCTCTTATAGTAAATAAATAATTTTCTTATTACAATTTTTAATATCAAGTAAAAATGTTTTATATGAAGTAAAAATTGAGTTAATCTAAGAAGTTTCAGTATTATTGTTTTAACTAGCTTTCCGCCCGCGGCTTCGCCCGCGTAAATTTCGGTTATATCGCGCTTTTTAGATTTCCCTCGGGAACATCAAATTTTTCCGGGATAAAAGGTAGCCTATGTCCTTCCTCGGGGTCTAAAGATTGTGTGCTTTCCGCCCGCGTCTTCGTCCGCATGGTGTTCGGTTATATCGCGCTTTTTAGATTTCCCTCGGGAATATCAAATTTTTCCGGGATAACAGGTAGCCTATGTTTTTTCTCAGGGTCCAAAGATTGTCTGTGCCAAATTTCATCAAAATCGGTTGAGAGGTTTAGGCGGGAAAGCGTAACAGACAGACAGACAGAGTTACTTTCGCATTTATAATATTAGTATGGATAAAATGATATTCTTGTTTCAAAGTGAAGTTTCTATAACTTAAGTATTCGAAATATTAGATTTAAAAAAAATTGTCTTGAATGAATTCTAAGACGGTGTCTCTTGAACGAATGACATCTAGTTAAGTTTAAATTTATCATTATCTTATTTTGAGTAAACACTAGTATACTTTAAAAAAAAAAAGGTGCTTTGTTTCAATTACATAAAATTTTAACTCAATAGTAAAGTATTTATTCCTAAAAAATATGTTTTTTAATATATCATAGCAAGTATACCCACGCTTCCCGCTTCCGGTTCGTCACCGTGCCAAAGAGAATCGTCGTGAATGCGCGCCATATTGCGTTGGTCCTTTAGTGTGAGCACAGAGGGCACAGAGTCATTTTGTGAAACTGAAAGTGACTCAACGAAGCCGACATCATCAAGCAGTGCTCAAGAAGAAAATAATATAATGATAACAAGATATTTTCCAGATTTTGACCTGCATACCTTACTACAGACAACAGTAGGAGGAAATAGTATTTTAAAATATTACGAAAGTAATAAAATACTAAATAACACTAAAAGGAACCAGTTAACTGACATCATTATTAAACACATTTATACCTACACAGTAAGTAATTTTATCATTCCTAATTATTTTAAAATGACATAACAAAGCTTTTTAATTTATTTTTACTTTTTTCAGCAAAATAACATATGAGGAAGATAATATTCTTGCTGCTAAAATATTGACAATCTTTCCAACGGAATCGATTGGTATATATTATACAAGACCAGTATCAAAAGGCCAGTCACTGACTGGCAGATCTGTGGCTGCGAGAGGGAAATTAGTTGACAAGGTCCGCAACCTAATTTTTAAATACGGGGATCGAAAAAGAAAATCCAGTGTTTCTGACAATGAAGTGGAATTAGCCAAGAGAACCCATGCTGCATTCACAACATTATAAGTCATTGATTCAAAATATATTTGTATTAAATATAGAATCTTTGTATAAACATAAAAAGTTATTTACTTCATTTAAAATAAGAACATCTTGACTCAATGCAATTATTCTATTAACAAGTTTTATTATTGTTGAAAAAAAAGTTTATTATTTAAATTAAGTATATTTTATTTAAAGCTAAGTGGCTTATTTTCTATAAGAAAATAACATTTTCTTGAAACAATACGACATTCTAAGCTTATACTAAGAGAATCGTCGACTTACAATAAGAATACTAATAATTCTTGTTGAAAGGTAAAATGTCTTAAATCAAATGAAATTTTCTTCATTCAAGATATTTTATAATGTCAGTTTATGACATTTTTCTCCTTTACTTAAGAAAATATTAGTTTCCATATATATGAAATCACCATGATCTTGGTTTAATGCAATTTGCTTTCATGCAAATATTTTTTGCTTATTTTGAGAAAACCGTTTTATGTGTGTAGCCACTTTGGATTCGGTGGAGATTTCGGTGTTCTATAATAAATAATAAATAAATAAAACGTTTATTTGCATTAAACATGGTATACAAGGTGGTATACATGGTATACAATACATGATACACATGGTATACATGGTATATAGGATTCATTTTGGTAAGTGTGCGAGGGAATTGTATGATTTAGTTCTCCCATCTCCGTTCCACTATCGGACGACCCGTCGCATGGCGAGTTTCCACTCTTACGTCGTTAACATCACTACGATTCGGACGAAGCGTTTCGATTCCTCTTTCATACCGCGTACATCGAGAGACTGGAACAATTTGCCAGCGGCGGTGTTTCCATCGCACTACAATTTGAGTGTCTTCAGGCTAGAGTGAACAGGATCTTAATAAACTAGCACACCTTACCATCAATGATTGCATCACTGCTTACCATCAGGCGGTGTTGCGGTCAAGCGCTAGTTTAAAATTTATAAAAAAAAAGAAAATCATGGTCGCCAATGCCCTGGTGTGAAGGACCGCCGGACCTTTGCAATAATACCAAGATTCCTGGCAGCCACTTTGGGTTTGGACTCAATGAACCGGCCAAAATTCAGGTTTCAGGAAATCTCCATTCTTAAAAGCTGAAGGCGTTCGGTGCACACCAAGGATACATCCCGAAAAGTAAGAGCCAAGGTAAACGCGCTCCTTTTGGCGTTGAATAGACACGCTTGTGTTTTGGCGGCCTTGAATGCCAGAAGATGGTTTTGCCCCGTTTGGAGACTGCATGTAGTGCAACACTCGTAAGCTCTACCATAGCCTCTCTTTCAGACCGGATTGCTTCCTTACTAGCACTCGGCAGATATCTCTCCACAACTGTGCTGTCGTCTGTATACCCAGATATCGGGCATCAGCAGATAATTGATATGCAGCAGGAAAAGAGCTGCAGAGAGAACAGACCCTTGAGGAACACCGACATTAGTCGACATGGGCTCCAATGAGCATCCGTCAACAACAACTCGGAGGGACCTTTCAGTCAAGAATTTTATTACCCAGCCAGTCAGGCCAGCGGAAATGCTATATGCTAGAAGCTTACTCAGCCAGTGTGCCATACCCGGTCGAAGGCTTTCGAGACATCTAGAGAGACGGCTATCGCTTCTCTATTCTTAAGGCCTCGTCCCACAAGTGAATGATATACATTAGTAGGTCCCCAGTTGACCGATTGAGGCGAAACCCTTACTGTCGATCACTGAGGAGGTACGAGATCACTTACCTTCCAGGTATGCAAAGAGGTAAGAGTTCAATACAGGCTCCATAATCTAACGTGTTCACATGAATCATGATAAAAATGTGTCAGCTATGTCCTTTACTTGATAGTAACGAATTGATGGATTCCGAATCCGTCAATTCTGGCGTCCCCCTTCGGTCGGTGGACTAATACAATACGTTGACTCACTAGATGATTTATCAAAGGTTTAGGTATTCACAGGCCTTACGCAAATGGCTTTTTTTTGTTTCAAGTCATTGATTTTTCTGCAATTTCTTGTAATTAGCAGTGTAATTTTTGTTGCAAAAACACGTCTAACCTATTAGACCAAGTCTTTTGAGAGTAATTACGATTACTCCTAAGGCAGGTAAAACCAGGAAAAACACAAAAAGACAAAGAATTGTGTGAATTGTATCATCATCATCAACCATTTTATCGCTCCGTATCGTCAGGTTTACTCAAGATATTTTCCTTCACCTTTTAATCTGTAATTTGTGTCCAAAATATACTTAGAAAGTACATATAACTTAGAAAAATCACATTGGTACCTTCCTGACCTGGAATCGAACCCGCACACTCATACTTTGAGAGGCTGGTGTTTTAACCACTAGGCCACCGCAACTTGTGAATTGTATACAATTAAAAAATGTTAGAGATCTTTTAAGTCCGCTGATTACCTACTTACTCATTATTTCTACTAAGTGGAGAGGAACCAAGTGTATACATATATAGTGGTAGGTAGGTAAAAAAAAAAGAAAGTTTTGCAATAATAAAAAAATGTTCTCCAGGTCCATGTATTTTTAAAACACCTTTTCAAAGTACTCTCCACTAACCTCTATACAAAGTTTCATGCGTCTGAACCAGTTTTCGAAACACTTTTCCCAGTCCGCCGCAGAAACCTCGTTTACAGCCTGTTCGAACGCTGACAGCGCATCATCCGGCGACGAAAATTGTATCCTTTTGAGCTGATCTTTTATTTTTGGGAATAAGAAGAAGTAACACGGTGCTATGTCAGGGCTGCAAGGAGGGTGACCCAGGAGTTTGACCGATGTACTGTCCAGGAAGTCCCTCGTTTTAATTGCGGTGTGGGCGGGCGCATTGTCGTGGTGAAGCAGTAACAGCCCTGTGTTTGGTCGCTTGTTACTCACAACAGAAAAAACTTCTGTCAAGCATTTGGTAGTATACCATTCAGCGTAAATGCTTCTTTGGTTTCGTAAAGGAATTGACACCAAGTAAAATCAAAATCTTGCCCCGCTTCTAGATCGCTTCACTTTAGTAGGCGTTGATTCGTTTTGAAACACCCAAACCGACGACTGGCGCTTCGTTTCTGGATCGTATTGGTAAATCCAAGACTCATCACCTGTAACGATTTCGTAAACACGCTGAGACAAGCCTGCTTCAAACTTTTATATCATATCACGGCACCATTCGACCCGTGCCTACTTCAGCATCGGTGAGATTGTGCGGTAACCAGTGTGAAACTATCGTCCGCAACCGAAGATGCACATTCCTTTTTTTTATTTTTATTTTGTTCCGGGGCAGAAAATCCTCAATGGATGCCCGCCGTCCTGGGGTGGGCGACAGGGTCTATCAGACTACTTCTGACTAAAAACCACCCCGGTGTCTCTTCTGTCACGTGCGCGCGGTACCGCGGGAGTCCATGATTCTTTCGCGGCCCCACACTCTCGTGCCCGACCCGGTCTGTCCGTACCTCGCCTCCGCCTCGAGGTGCATCGAATAGGGGGCGGGGACTTCCCCATGTCCCTCGCTCCTGACCCATTCATGGGGGCTGGGCGTTGTTCGCCCTTCTTCTGCACCCAGTGCGTCTTCTGCGGTCCGTGAAAGGAGTTGAGATCTTCTTCTCCCATTCCGCAGCTTCCTTCTCCGACATCATGTCCTCGCAGAATGACACCACCGCGTCCCACAATTCTGCGCTACTGCCGATCTACTCCCGATACTGCTGATCTGCGCTACTGATCTTCCGTGCTACTGCCGGCAGCGTCAGGTCACCTCCTACTTCATTTGCGAGGACACGGCGCTGCTCCTCCCAAGTTACACACTCGGAGAGTGTGTGCTGCGCCGTGTCCTCCCCGCATTGGACGCAGGGGTGGCACCGAGCGTCCAGCTCCCTATCTATCCGACGCAGGTACTTGCCAAAGCAACTGTGCCCCGAAACTACCTGCGTCACCCTGAACGACAGGGAGCCGTGTCTTCTCCCGACTCAGTCGTCGAGTACTGGCTGGATCGCCTCGACGGTAGCGAGGCCGGTGAAAGGGCGCAGAAGCCTTTGCAGACCAGGACCTGACGGAGCTCCCCTCGGCGCAGCTCGATCTGCCGCTGCACCGGACTGGAGCCCGCTCTTCCTCGCGCCATCGGTACAATGACGCGAGTACTTTAGCCTCTAGGTCCCAGGGCGGGGATCCGGCGAGGACAAAAGCCGCATCGTAGGAAATCGTGCGATACCCGCGGACAACCCTGACGGCCATCGCCCTCTGCAGTTTACGCAGAATGGCGAGAGTTCCGGCCGTCAGGTCCAATGCCCACACAGGGGCCCCATATAGGACCATGGACCGCACAAGATGCACGTTCCTGATCCAATCTGCAGTTTATGCTGAATTTCTTGGTATGCAATTTGTCTATTATCTTGGATCAAACTTCACTGTTAGCACGTTTTCTTCTGTAACAGTCGTCAAATGGCGATCACTTCTTTCTTCTTCCCCCAAAGTTAGTCGACCGCGCTTAAATTCATTATACCACCGACACACGGTTGCCTTAAGGGCCTTTATTTTTGTTTGGGATAGAAAATCATCAAATGACCTCTCCTGCTTTGGGCGGAGCGGAAGGGCGTGTCAGAATTTTACTGACTAAAACCCACCCGTGTTTCTTCACTTGCCTGTGCGCCAGGGCCACGGTTTCTTTTTTAACCAACCCTGACCCTGACCCAGGAGGCCGTTGGGCCTGGTCCTTACCGGGCGCTGAGCAATGGGCAGCTCTCCGCCCGCAAGCCCGCGCCTAAGGTGGCCGGGAGTGGGTGGGTGGCCGTGAGGGTGCTGGGATTCCCGCTCCCTCACGCGCTCCGCCTCCTCCTTTGCTAGCAACACTGCTTCGCAGGAGGTGACGGCCTGCCATGCACTCTCGCTCCGGACCATGACCTGGACCAGGGCCGGACGCAAAAGATCGCCTCCGATCGCCGCGAGCGGTGCTCCAACCAAGCCCGGCAGACCTCCACCGTATGCTCAACTGTGTCCTCAGGGCGATACACACAATGGTGACACTCTGGCGTTTCCTCCCATCTTATCCGGAACAGGAACCTCCCGAAACAACCGTGTCCGTTGAGGGCCTGCATCAGGCGGAAAGTGAGGGAGCCGGGGTGCCTCTCTAGCCAGACAGGTCCGCCCCAGGTGTCACCTTTTTTGGGGTTACACCCACACAATCTCTAAAAAATACCTAAATTGTTAGCACAATTGTTTATAAATCGGGGCTTCCCGCAAAAGACCCTGACGCTGTCGTGGGAGATTCCCCGTCCCATACTCGAGATCGTGAAGTATGTTTTATTTGGTTGTCATAAATAATAATTGTTAAACGAGTATTATTCTATAATGATAGATAGTTAAAAGAAGAAAATATATTTTAGAAACATAATATCGGCTGCCGGCAGAAGTTACCACCCACCAGATAAAGTCTTGCCGCCAAGCGATTCGTGGTGTTCCGGCATAATGACTGGTGAAGCCGTATGGAGGATGGGTCTAAGCAGTTTTGTTGCGTTGTGTGCCGTGTACAATGCGCCAATTGTTGTTGTGTCGGGAGTTTGGTCGTGGAGGGTAGCGGGATTCGAAGCACGGTGTTTTCCGCTGATTCACGGTGACCGCAGGTACTTGGGAGCCCAATTAGTGTGCCAGCCACAGACGGAGGGCTGCCCCGCCAACTGCGAAAAATCCCAGGGTGGCTCCATCCTGCCGGTTGGAGACCGGACGGCATAATGGCGATTCCAGGGGGGATTCCGGCGTCCCCGCAGTCTCCAGACCAATCTCCCTCTGGCGAAGTATCGTTGGTCATGTTGTTGGGTTTAACATTCCATCACGTCACTCAAATGCCGTCTTCCTTCCTATTCACTCAGTTTTAAAAATGAAAAGGCATAAAAAGAAAAGTAGGTGTGCACAGCGGACGCACGTCCTCTCATTTAAAGTGCACATCTGTCTGTAAAAGATCGCTCTTAGCGATAAGACCGCCCATTGTAAAATCTTTATATTTATTTTCTGTAATCTATATGGTGTACATAATAAAGAGTAGGTATTCTAATCTATTCTCTCCAACCAGTTCGTCGCTCCGGGGAAATTCAATGCTAAGACTGGCTTTTTTCATACACACAGGATCGACTATGCTGGTTGAGAAGCGCGTAACTTTGCGCTATTAATGGACCTTTCCCAGCTGGTAGGACAACCGAATAGGGTGCTTAATGTATTTGGTCATACCGCCAATTGTTTGGACCTTCTACTGACCACTAATCCGGACAGATGTGTTGTAATAGTAACCTCACCGTTAGGACCTTCAGACCACTGTCTGGTGAAGTCTGTATCGTCCTTCACCCCACTAGATTGCGACTCACGTGGTAAACGGCGAATGTGGCGATACAACTTTTTTTTTAGAAGTAATAAACTAGCGCTTGACCGCAATCCCGCCTGATGGTAAGCAGTGATGCGATCATTGATGGTAAAGCGCGCTACTTTATTAAGAGCCTATTCACTCTAGCCTTGAAGACACTCAAATTATAATGTGACGGAAACACCGTCGCTGGCAAATTGTTCCAGTCCCTCGATGTACGCGGTATAAAAGAGGAAGCGAAACGCTTCGTCCGGGTCGCAGTGGTGTCAACAACGTAAGGGTGGAAACTCGCCGTATGACGGGTCGTCCGATGGTGGAACAGAGATGGGGGAATTAAATCATGCAATTCCCTTGCACACACACCAGAATGCATCCTATAGAAGACCGAAAGGCTGGCTACTCTACGCCTGTGCTCCAGGCTACCGTTTCGAGTTAAGTCTGGGTCGCCAATCAGCCTCTTCGCACGCCTCTCCACTGAATCCAAAGTAGCCAGGTGACATTTCGCAGCACCAGCCCAAATGTGGCTGCAGTACTCCACACACGAGCGGACCTGTGCTTTGTACAACATTAGAAGCTGCCCCGGTGTGAAGTACCGCCGGACCTTTGCGATAACGCCAAGTTTTCTGGCAGCCACCTTGGCCTTGGACTCAATGAACCGTCCAAAGTTAAGGTTCGAGAAAATCTCTACTCCCAAAAGCTGAAGGCGGTTGGTGCACTCCAAGGATACATTCTGAAAGTAGGAGCCAAGGTGAACGGGCTCCTTTTGGCGGTGAAAAGACACGCCTGTGTTTTGGCGGCATTGAATGCTACAAGATTGGCTTTGCCCCATTCGGAGACTGCCTGTAGTGCAGCACTCGTACGCTCTACCATAGCCTCTCTTTCGGACCGGTTTGTTTCCTTACTAGCCCGAGCTTCCGGCAGGTATCTCTGCACAACTATGCTATCACCTGCATACCCACAGATACCGGGCATCAGCAGATCGTTAATATGCAGCAGGAACAGAGTTGCAGAGAGAACAGACCCCTGAGGAACACCGGCATTGGTCGACATGGGCTACGATGAGCATCCGT
This sequence comes from Sesamia nonagrioides, assembly GCA_017933935.1. Classification (NCBI taxonomy): domain Eukaryota; kingdom Metazoa; phylum Arthropoda; class Insecta; order Lepidoptera; family Noctuidae; genus Sesamia; species Sesamia nonagrioides. The sequence goes on along the minus strand of JADWQK010000835.1, from coordinate 668,738 downwards.
CGACAACAACTCGGAGGGACGGGGACCGTTCAGTCAGGAAGTCTTTTACCCAGCCAGCCAGGCCAGCGGAAACGCCGTACGCTGGAAGCTTACTCAAAAGGCCAGCGTGCCATATCCGGTCGAAGGCCTTCGAGACAACAACTCAGCAGATTGGGATGAGATGCACCACTTTTTTGCGTCTTATCCCTGCCAACTGGTCCGCTTCTCTTCTGACAATCCGTCTAGCTGTGCGGACGATATATCCGATGTGGTGCCTCAAGCTTATGAAGTATTTTATCCCCTTAGTGATATTCAAGCTGAACAGCGTAGGCACACGGCATTGATCACCTGGGTTAAAGCCCGGGACCACAGAGCTCCGGATATTAGCTCAAAGAAGCCTTTGATCGTGCTGCCAAGTCCTACAAAAAGTCGTTTAAGAAAGCTCGCTCCGACCGCATTACTCATATTGGCAATAAGCTCTCAGCGCAGCCACCCGGTAGCTGGTCTTTCTGGTCCTTTGCCAAATCGGTCGAGGCGAACTTCTGTTGGCCCACACTGCCTTCGCTGGTTAAGCCTGATGGAGCACTGAATCATATGGCGAGAGAGAAAGTAGGTCTTTGCATCTTTGCCACAATTCGTGTCTTGAAAACTAGGAGTTCTACTCCACCTAATTTTCCTCATTGCGAAACTTCAATGCCGGAGGTTCGCATTGGGAACAAGGAGGTTCTGAGAGTACTATGTCGTCTGGAAGTGAATAAGGCTAGTGGCCCAGATGGTATACCAGCGATTGCTCTTAAGGCATGTGCGCCCGAGTTGTCTCCTGTATTGACGTGCTTGTATCGCCTCTCATTTAGAACAGGTATAGTGCGCAAGTCTTGGTAGCTTGCCAACGTGCAGCCGGTTCCCAAAAAGGGTAGTCGTGCCGATCCTACCAACTATCGGCCGATTTCAATAACCTCCTTACGTTGAAAGATTATGGAGCGCGTATTGAACTCGCGCCTTTTGGCTTACCTGGAAGGTAAAGATCTCCCCAGTGACCGACAGTACGGGTTTCGCCGCAATTGGTCAACTGGGGACCTACTAGTGTATGCCACTCATTTATGGGGCGAGGCCCTCGAGAAAAATGGGGAAGCGATTGCAGTCTCTCTTGATGTCTCGAAGGCTTTCGATAGGGTATGGCACGCTGGCCTATTGAGTAAACTTCCAGGATACGGTATTTTCGCTGGCCTGACTGACTGGGTAAAAGACTTCCTGACTGAACGGTCCCCATGTCGACTAATGCCGAACTCTGTTCTTGCTGCATATTAACGATCTGCTGATGCCCGGTATCTGTGGGTATGCAGATGACAGCACAGTTGTGGAGAGATACCTGCCAGTTTTTTACTTTCTATGGGGTGACACCACCAACTTCCGCCCCGGATGCCACCCAAGCTAGCTACGCCACTGCCAGTAGGTTGTCTTATCAAGAGAATGTACAGCAATATTAATTTGTTTTTGATATTTAAATACCTACCTATATACTTAACAAATTTCAATTTGAATCTGCAAAGAAAGGCTCATATTAGTTCTTCACTCTGAAAAGCCTCCCTAAATTTATTCAGCGTCTACGTCCTAACGGATACAAGAAAGATAAATCGTAATACGAATGAGTTAGATTCTTAATAATCAGCAGGAATCATCGCTTTACCGTAAAGCGAAATTTCTATATCCTTACGTAACTTTATTAAATGATAACAGGAGATAACCGGCACCTCAGAATTAATTAATCCACTCAGAGATTGCATCTAAAAGCCGCTGCCCCCGCGCACCCCCCTCCACCGGGGGTCGATCCGTTTCCAGCCACTTAAACTTCACGCGGCGCGCTCCTAGCTTCCGTTTTAATTACAAAATTAATTCAAAATGTAATTAAAGTTAACAATAAGGCAGCAAACAATTGAAGTTATTTATGTTAGTTTATGCTTTATGGCGAGTACTGCTACGTTGGAAATGCGATTTACTTAAGAGCCGATTTGAATATGCTGACTTTATTGTTACGTCTTTAGCTGTACCTATAGGCAATGTTACACAAACAATGATATGTGAGACGGCTAATTAATATAAAAGATATATAAGCATATCAATATATTACTTAAATGTCGGTTTTTCATTTAATAATGCCTCTCTAGTCATGGTGACCTAGTGGTTTAAACACCAGCCTCTCAAGTATTAGTGTGCGGGTTCGATTCCAGGTCAGACAAGTACCAATGTACTTTTCTAAGTTATATGTACTTTCTAAGTATATCTCGGACACCAATAACTGATTAAAAGGTGAAGGAAAACCTAGACTTTAAGTCTGAAGTCGCCAACCCGCATTGAGCAAACACGGTGATTACGCTCAATCCTTCTCTATAATATGAGAAGAGACCTATACCCAGCAGTGGGACTTCTCTAATACTTTACCGGTACAGGCCCCACATTATTATTGAAAAAAGACATATTCCGAGTTTTATGCTTGCATGCGACCTGTAGATACGAGTGTTCAAGCTAAACCTTTATTTCAGTAAAGGATTAGGAGATGAGCCGCATCGAAGACTGATCCATTCAACGCTATACAGGCAATAAAGCTCTGTTGAAAAGCACTTAACAGGATTGATTCAGACCATTTACCATTCTATAAACAAACACAACCTTTCCATTATGGTAAATTATAAAACCTTTTAGCAAATCGAAATCGAAGAAAAAGGAGCGGTCTGCTTTGACGCTATTGGATATTATTATTTAAATAGGTTTGGTATCTAGCGCTGAATTCATTTAATAGCTTTGAAAATACTCTGCGGATATTTACAACTAACTAAGCAACCATAACTTGATTGAATGCATAGTAGGTTATATGCAACAGCATAAAAGCTTTGAGTCCTTTTGTATCTTAAAATTTACTTTATTTTTATATATGTTACGGCTAAAACCCGAAGCGCGGCTGCACTTAGTTTTAGCCGGTTAAAACTAGGTGTAGCCACATACTCTTGGTTAAACCTAGTACGAGGCAATCCCTGTTGGATAAAAGTAAGACACGCGCTGCTGATGCAGACGCTCTGAGTCACACTCTGTTGACTCTGTACTACTAGCGGTGAACTACTGCAGATCTACACCTGCAGTATCTGGCGCTCACAACCTGCAGAGGCGCGTGCCTCGCTACGCCCTCCACCATGCGCCGCTGCTGCATATGCTGAGTAATGAGTGTGACGCGGGGCGGAAGTCGTGGCAGGGCACGCACATAAGTGTTATCCAACAGGGATCCGATATCATTCCGGCTGAACCTGAATGATGCTGATCCATACGTCATGTTCGTGAACGGACGCCGTCAGAGGGGACTGGTCATCTCTTAGCTGCCACGGCGTCTTTTAATTTCTGAATTGATTTTTGTATGTTTTCCGTAATGGACGCTCTCAGCGTACAATATATTTCTGCATCGTTCTCACACGGTTGATTTCAACATGAATGATGTAATCAAATATTTGTAACAATAGCTTGAAAATTTAAAAGAGTGTCCATAGAGTTTCTTGCCCGTTCTTCTCCCTAAGTACCTACTCTTCGAATGGGCAACTAGCTTCATCTTATTGACTGACCGACCTTCTGACAATTCAAAAGTGCTTGTAACTGGTTTATTTGAAATAAATGCTTTGATTTGATTTGACTGTGGAACACATCTGTAAGGCATCTCTCAGAGCTTTCGGCATAGACATTAGACATATACTAATGGACATGTCGTACTCGTATAATCTGTAGTAATTTTTTTGGTTTGAAAAGAGTGAGAGAGATGGCCTTTGCTTTCTGTCTAGCACTATCTCTTTCCTCATAGATGATTGATGACTTTGAGAGAGATAAACATAGACGAAACTTCGTTTCCTCACTTTCTTTCGGAGTGCCACAATTCTTATCTCTAAGGCATGTCCATTAGTATATGTCTATTGCTGTTTGGTACACATATTATTTAATATAATGTATATTTATTTATTATATATCTATAGTTCTATACTAATATATAAAGCTGAAGAGTTTGTTTGTTTGTTTGAACGCGTTAATCTCAGGAACTACTGGTCCAATTTGAAAAATTCTTTTTGCGGTCAATAGCCCATTAATCCAGGAAGGCTATATTATATAGCCTAAAGCCTTCCTGGAATAATGGGCTATTCAGCATGATGGTATGTAGCCTATATACCATCATGCTGCAATTAATAGGAGCGGAGCATAACTAACTCTACGTGAAGTCAAAGTCAAGTTCAAAGTCACTGGCGGCCGCTAGTATTAAATAAAGCAGAAGAATTTGTTTGTTTGAACGCGCTAATCTCAGGAACTACTGGTCCAATTTGAAAAATTCTTTTTGTGTTGGATAGCCCCTTAATCCAGGAAGGCTTAAGGCTATATAACATCATGCTGCGGCCAATAGGAGCAAGGCATATCGAATCCTAAGCGGGTTAAACCGCGTGGTGCAGCTAGTATTATTTAATTTTACATTATTTCATAACCAGTGTCGACATCTACAATATTTTCATGTAACTAAAAATAATTGCACGCGAAACCTGCAACTCTACACGCTAGAAGAAAGTAGCAACACTAAACATTGTGTCAGTCAGTCAGGGTTCCCAACTTAGGGGGTTTCCCCCCAGATTTAGGGGGTAAATAAGTGAGATGGGTTTTTTTTAGGGGTCTGAAATTCTTAGGGGTATTTTCAGGGACATTTTGACTCTTTGTTATTTTTGAAATTTACTGTATTCTTGCCTAGTGACTGCTGGTCCGATTTATATTAAATCGAAATAATGGATCTTGTGTAACATTTAATCCATCCAATAAAATGTTAAAATTCAATATCAATATGTATGATTAAAAAAAAATCTGAATCTTCAGATGAAGACGAAATATTTAATGTATTAAATTAAAAAAGGCTTTAAAGGCTTTTTCAGCGTTGTAGTCTGGGGTCCGCTTTACCAGTCTAACTGCTGTTTTGGCTAAGCTTCGATATTTTCCATGAAGCGACAGCCGTCTGACCTCCACAAGCCGAAGGCGATATCTAAGCATTGCAGTTAAACAAATTGTTAGACTTTTGAGGGCTCCAACAACCCGTAACGACTGACACTAGATGTTCGTATGACAACGGATTAACGTGCTTTCCGAGACACGACCAGACCACTGAAAATATTCATATTCATGCATACAAATATTATGCAACCGCACATTGAAACATATTACAGCACCTATATGATTTCTAAATCATTATGAATTTATATGTATTTTTAGGGGGGAAAATTAATGAATTAAGGCGATTTTAGGGGTTTTTGACACAAACTTTAAGGCCGGGCCAGACTGTTTTAAACAAGCTTCCAACAGGGGTCACCTTGGTGGGAGGTTTGTGGAGCCCACGGTTGGTGTTTGCGTCCACACTGTTTACAACAAGGCTCTCACCTCAGTTTGTTGTTGATTCTTTATTTGGAAGCACGCGTTGCGATATGGCTCCTTATTTAACTAAACTTCAAAAAGTTGGCGTGGCATTAGCACTTGTGTGCGCAAGTGAGGAGAAAAAAGAAAAAAAGAAAAGAATTTGGATGAAGCGTTGGCTTAAGGAAAGAATGAAACTTAGTCATCTAAATTTAGTGAATCTACTTGATTTTGGTGACCTGCGCAACTTTCTCAGAATGGAAAAGGAAACATTCTATGAGTTATTAGAAATGGTGAGGCCATTTATAACTAAAAAAATACGCATCGAGGAAGGCTGTTTCTGCTGAAGAAAGACTTAGTCACTCTCAGATACCTAGCCTCTGGATCATGTTATAGAGATCTGAGATACAGCTCTATTATCACATGAACTATTATCGGAAATCATTCCTGAAACTTGTTGGGCAATTTACAAAGTTTTAAAAGAAACAATAAAGGCAAGTTTAAAAAAAAATATTTATTTTCTGAAAATCAACATTTCCTTCAAAATTTCACCAGCCGGACCCTCTGCATACATTACTACCTGATTATCAATTACGTTTATTGGCGAAGTCGTTGGTTTTGTGGAGGGCGTAGTAGTTTGTTCCGAGAATTGTGAGGAATAGTGTACGGGTGATTGCTGAGGGTGTTGGGTACCGGGCGATTGAGGTGGAGGTAATTGAATATGAAGCGAGTTTGGGGAAGGCAAAACATTCGGTTCAGTTATTTGGGAAGAATGTTGTAAAGGTGACTGCTGAGGATATTGCGAAAGAGAACGAGGTGGCTGTTCAATGTTAACAGAGTTGTTTGAGGAGGAGGAAGCACTTGATGGAGTTATTTGGGTAGTATGTGGTGTCTGGATATGAGACGAGGAAGGGAGGGACTGGATTTGTAAAGGGAAACCTACCGTAGGTGAATACACCATTCTCCTAGTCTGTGGTGAAATTGATGAAAATGTACAATGATCTGTTTATCCTTTTTCCCGCGTAGACGCCATTTTAGCCGACTCAGTTCGTAATACGTGCGCGCGTAACGTGCGGATGCAACGATTGCTGCTGCGCAACTGACCCTGTGTGGTTTACAACATGCGTTTACACTGTGGAATACGTGTTTACAACGGCGAAATGCACACGCGGTTGGCAGTCAGTCTGGCCGGGGTTTTAAACCCCGGCCAGACTGTTGTAAACAAACCCTCCACATCGATCTCCACCGGCGGTTTACAACAGTGTAAACACTTGTTTGCAACAAACATTCGTTTGACCTTCAACAACCTCTGTGGACGGGCGCGCGTTGCCAACCGCGTGTGCATTTCGCCGTTGTAAACACGTATTCCACAGTGTAAACGCATGTTGTAAACCACACAGGGTCAGTTGCGCAGCAGCAATCGTTGCGTCCGCACGTTACGCGCGCACGTATTACGAACTGAGTCGGCTAAAATGGCGTCTACGCGGGAAAAAGGATAAACAGATCATTGTACATTTTCATCAATTTCACCACAGACTAGGAGAATGGTGTATTCACCTACGGTAGGTTTCCCTTTTCAAATCCAGTCCCTCCCTTCCTCGTCTCATATCCAGACACCACATACTACCCAAATAACTCCATCAAGTGCTTCCTCCTCCTCAAACAACTCTGTTAACATTGAACAGCCACCTCGTTCTCTTTCGCAATATCCTCAGCAGTCACCTTTACAACATTCTTCCCAAATAACTGAACCGAATGTTTTGCCTTCCCCAAACTCGCTTCATATTCAATTACCTCCACCTCAATCGCCCGGTACCCAACACCCTCAGCAATCACCCGTACACTATTCCTCACAATTCTCGGAACAAACTACTACGCCCTCCACAAAACCAACGACTTCGCCAATAAACGTAATTGATAATCAGGTAGTAATGTATGCAGAGGGTCCGGCTGGTGAAATTTTGAAGGAAATGTTGATTTTCAGAAAATAAATATTTTTTTTAAACTTGCCTTTTTATTGTTTCTTTTAAAACTTTGTAAATTGCCCAACAAGTTTCAGGAATGATTTCCGATAATAGTTCATGTGATATTATAGAGCTGTATCTCAGATCTCTATAACATGATCCAGAGGCTAGGTATCTGAGAGTGACTAAGTCTTTCTTCAGCAGAAACAGCCTTCCTCGATGCGTATTTTTTTAGTTATAAATGGCCTCACCATTTCTAATAACTCATAGAATGTTTCCTTTTCCATTCTGAGAAAGTTGCGCAGGTCACCAAAATCAAGTAGATTCACTAAATTTAGATGACTAAGTTTCATTCTTTCCTTAAGCCAACGCTTCATCCAAATTCTTTTCTTTTTTTCTTTTTTCTCCTCACTTGCGCACACAAGTGCTAATGCCACGCCAACTTTTTGAAGTTTAGTTAAATAAGGAGCCATATCGCAACGCGTGCTTCCAAATAAAGAATCAACAACAAACTGAGGTGAGAGCCTTGTTGTAAACAGTGTGGACGCAAACACCAACCGTGGGCTCCACAAACCTCCCACCAAGGTGACCCCTGTTGGAAGCTTGTTTAAAACAGTCTGGCCCGGCCTTTAAGGATAAATATTTTTGAGAGTTGGTACCACTGCAGTCAGTGTCAAGTCAATGTCAGTTTGAATTTGGGTTTACAATACATAAATACCAACTAAAATTATATATTACGGATAAAGGTTAAAATATTTATGATACCATGCCTTCTACTAGGAAAAAAGTTATCAAAACCGTGTACAAAGATGAGGATAGTGAAATGGAAATTGGAGATTTTAGTGATTCGGGATCAGACGCGAAATTTTCTGCAGAAGCTGAATCTAGCTCTGAAGGAGAAGCTAACTGTGTAGCTTCTTCTGGAGACGAGTTCGACAAGAAAAGCAAAGTTAAACCAAGTGTTAAACGTACAAGAAATGTTAACCCGACCGCGAGAAAGCCAAAATTTGCGCAAACATTAATAAAAAAAATAAACGAACAAACGAGTGCCGGCGATGATAATGATGATGGAATTTCCACACCACAATTCTCCGTCAAAGACCTCACAGAGGCAGATAAATTATTGCCTTCTTTTCTTAATTTATCAGAAAGTGGTAAGTTTTGTTGGTGTGTGACAAAAAGCGTACTTGTTTAACAGGTTTCAACACGTTTAGGGTTTGTCTGGGCGACAGAAGCATTTCGGTTAAATTGATGTGATTTACGTGTATGTTTCAGAAAGCAGTGAGGATGAATCTCCAAAACGATTGGAAAACACCATTATTACTTCAGTTGTGCCTATTGACCCTGACAAAGGCTCTGGTAGTGATAATGATGTTCACATGGAATATAAAGATGTAAGTACCTTCTTATTGTAAAGATCCTCTTCATACTATATTCTAAAAAATAGATTTATTAATTAATAATATTTTTGTAGATTTAGATAATAATATATGTAGGTACTTAAAATATTTTTCTTATAAGAAAATAATCTGACCTTTATTTCTTACTAGTGGCCAACTGCAACTTCGTTCGCATGTAGTTAGTTATTTAGCTCCGCTCCTATTGGTCACAGTGAGATGGTATATAGCCTAAAGCCTTCCTGGGTTAATTGGCTATCAAACTCAAAAAGAATTTTTCAAATCGGACCAGTAGTTTCTGAGATTAGCGCATTCAAACAAACAAACAAACTCTTCAGCTTTATATATTATCAGTATAGCCAAATCTATCCTAAAAAAATGGCTGCTGGGCCGGACTTATGACAAAACAGAAAGTTTACTCTGCTCTTAATACCCACCACACTTTCTGATGACATACACATGCGCACACACACACACACCCTCTCAAACTCAAATACACACACACACCAATACAAACACACACACACACACACACCTTAACTGTTTTTTGGATGTTAATTTATGTAGTTCCTCTATTTAAACTATCTTGTAAGGTTTCAAATTGTCATGTAAAACTGTCAAATAAGAAACCAAAACTAATATATAAATATAACTATTATTAAAATTTAAAAATAATAATAAAGCATCCATCCACTGATTAATCGATGAATGTATCCAATGGGAATCTTTCCTGCTCTAGCAGAACTTACCTAGTAACTATGTGTAGTGTTGTATAGATTATATTAGATTGCCTTTTGTGGCCAACCTCGATGGACCCCGTGTAATGGACCCTATACAAATTTCCATATGCTTAATTAATTACTGTAAACAACTGATTAATTAGCAAACTTTACTGGAGCTCCTTAAATTAATTCTTACCAGACTTCTTTATAAAATATATAATATATTAAGTATAGCATAGTATTGCTCAGGCTTATCTTATGGTATTCAAGATTAAATGATTATCTTATGAACAGGTGTGGTCAAATAATATCCAAGACAACAGTGAAGAAATTGCTAAAAAGGCATTTTTGGAGCTTGAACAACACAAGTCCAAAGTTGAAGAGACTAAAGCTTCTCTTCACAACTACACATTGAAAGCTAATATGGAAAAAGAATCAGATGTTAAAGATTTATTGGCAATGGGAGAAGAAGCAATACCTGATGTACCTGAACCAGTTAAAGTAAAGAAGAAAAGTAAGTTGAGAAGAAAGAAAGATGACAGTGACTCAGAGGAAATGGAAGACTGGGAGGAAGTTAAAGGTATGTAGCAAAATACAAAATGGATCTGCCCCTACCTGTAGAATTTTTATTTCTTCTTCTTCTTCCTGTGCCTCTTCAATCCTGAAGGTTCACCGTCAGTTTCTTTAATTTTTATCTATTGTAAAAAATTACTGAAAATTATGATGCACTAAAAACTTTAAGAAAACAACTATGTTCTACCTTAAAAAAGAAAACTAATGCTTAAATTTGTGCTTTTGGCTTTTGGGCATTTGGGCTGTGCTGCTAAGTGTCACCTGGCCACTTTGGATTCAGTGGAGAGGCGGGCGAAGAGGTTGAATGGTGACCCTGATTTAACTCGAGACGGTCTCCAAAGCGTAGAGCACAGGCGTAGAGTAGCCAGCCTTTCGGTGTTCTATAGGATGCATTTTGGGGAGTGTGCGAGGGAATTGCATGATTTAATTCCACCATCGGACAACCCGTCGTACGGCGAGTTTCCACCCTTACGTTGTTAACACTAATACGATCCGGACGAAGCGTCTCGCCTCCTCCTTTATACCGCGTACATTGAGGGACTGGAACAACTTGCCGGCGGCGGTGTTTCCGTTGGACTACAATTTGAGTGTCTTCAAGGCTAGGGTGAATAAGCTCTTAATAAACTAGTGCGCTTTACCACCAACGATTGCGTCACTGCTTACCATCAGGCGGGATTGCGGTCAAGCGGTAATTTATAATTTTATTTAAAAAAAAAAAATTGCCGACTTGCTGTCCTAATATAACTTGAACAAATGAACAATCAGGTTTGAGTGTTTTTTCACTAAATTAAAAACCTCAATTTTTCAGAATCAAAACCAATGTCTCAACAAGGGCTACAACTCTTTGTTGAATTCCCTGAGGCAGCATGCAGAAGGAATAAAAAACTAGATGTTGAAATGATCGTAAAACGAAAAATGAATAGGGTTAAAAAAGAGTATCAAGTTTACATGCATAAAGTACATGTTCTATGTTGGTTAGGTCATGGTAATTATGTCAGTAGAGTGTTGAATGATCAAGAGCTTATGGCAGCTGTACTCTCTTTGGTACCATCCAAAGAATGCTATCCTGGAGAGAGAGTAGACATCAAATATGTTGAACAGATTACAACTTGGTACAAAGATAAACTAACTCTACAACAAGATAAAAATGAAAACAAGTTCAAACCAAAAGCTCCATCTCTTAAAATTATATTGTTAGAACAAATTAAAAGAAGAGTTGTAACAACTAAGAAATATTTAGTTTTTATATTTGTCACTATGCTAAGAGCACTCGGACTTCAATGTCGTATTATGTTTAATTTCGTAACATTACCTTTAAAACCACCGAGCTCGGAACTGTGTTCACTTTCTACAAAGCCAAAAAAAGAAAAGGCAGCCACTATTGATAAACCTAAGTCACCAACCATTAAGAAAGGAGATAAAAATTATGAAAAGCAAAAGGCTGGTCCTTCTAATTCCAAAGTTAAAGCTAGCAAGCAAAAAATTCCTCAAGTAGATGGGAATGATGACAGTTTTATTTACAGTGATGATGATAATATAATGCAAGTTGATGGAAATGATGATATTAATCCCAGGAAAACAAGATCTGTAAAACGAACAAAAATAAATGAAAATAATGTAAAGGATAATGATAATAGATCTGATAATGAAGATGTATCACCACCAAAAATTGCCAAAAAAAGAACCGGTCGCGTATCTCCCAAGCCAGCTACGAAAATAGACGAAAACCAAATAGTTATTGGTAATAAACTTCCACAGAAAGGAAAAGATATAAAGGTAACTAAAATTGGAGATGGCAAAAGCGCAAAAAAAGTAACTGATGTAATTGTTAAAGAACCAACCAAAGGCTTAACTCATGGACAAAAATCAAAAGCTGAAAATAGTAATCATTTAGCACAAGCAAATGATAAAACTACTACTACCACTCGAAACAGAGCACAAAGAACTAATAAAGGATTATTAAACACAAATAATGAAAAAAAAGAAAGTATACCAATAATAATTGTGACTGATGAAAATGCAGAAGTTGTAGAATGCAAATATTTTGAAGAGACCAAAACTGCAGCGAAATCTAGCCGGCTATCACGAAAACGTTCACAAACTATTAATCCTGATGGCTCACAAACTACTAACAAATTTGAAGACAAGGGCAAAGTGGTCAAAGCAAATACCAGACCAAAGAGTGCCCCTGGGACTGCTATAGAAAAGAGCAAATATTTTGAAGAGACCAAAACTACAGCGAAATCTAGCCAGCTATCACGAAAACGTTCACAAATTATTCATCCTGATGGCTCACAAACTACTAACAAATTTGAAGACAAGGGCAAAGTGGTCAAAGCAAATACCAGAACAAAGAGTGGCCCTGGGACTGCTATAGAAAAGAGCAAATATTTTGAAAGTCAAAATAAAGAAACAACTCCTAAAACATCGACTAAACAAATAAAAAAAGAAATGAAATCCGAAGACAGTCAGAGGGTGAGTCATAGAGATCTTGTGAAAGCTAAGAAAGGGAAAGGTGATGTTACTGAGGATCTGGTAAATATTATTAAGAGTAGAATTAAAGATGCTAAATTGGAAGCAAAACAAGGGAAAGTGAAAGGTGAGATTTGAAATAACAAACTGTTATTTTATTTTTAGTCTCGTACCAAGAGTCTCTCTTTTTCGAATGATTTTATTATTCTCTCTTTTTTCCTCTTTTTCAATCTGCAATCACCCTCTAAGCTTTAATCAGATCTGTTCTTTCTCCACTTGTCATTTTTTTTACTGTTCACACCCAGCGATGCATCATCTCATTATTATATTAATCAGTGTTTGTTAGATAAATGCTATTCATTCGCATTTAACTCGGATGACTTTAAATGTCACAGCATGTTACGTTATTGGAATATTTCCATGTACTATTCCACAGCCTCCTTAATTGTTAATCATTTTTATTGCCTTATTTTCTATATATCCAGTATTTTGCAATATTAGAGTGCTTGCTTATTCCCATAGCTCTGTATCATCAATACAGGCAGCTTTCAGGATACATATATAGAAGAGACGTTTATTTTTCAATCTTAGTGGTGACTGCCTGACCATTTTCGATGCTCTTTTGTATATACCTAAAATTTTTTACATGGTTGCACAATTAAAAGATCATGAATCTTGCTTGTACTACTATTAATGTCATCAACAACCTTTTTATCGTCCCACTGCTGGGCACAGGTCTCCTCTCATACAGAGAAGGATTGAGCGTAATCACCACGCTTGCACAATGCGCGTTGGCGATTTCAAACTTAAAGTACAGGTTTCCTCAAGATGTTTTCTTTCACCTTCAGTCATTGATGTCCAAGATATACTTAGAAAGTACATATAACTTTAGAAAAGTTACATTGGTACTTGCCTGACCTGGCATCGAACCCGCGCACTCATACTTGAGAGGCCGGTGTTTTAACCACTAGACGACCACGACTCCACGACTATTAATATACTTATATAAAATAAAAAAATTGTTTTAATTAACCATAAATTTAATTTTTTTCTATATGTATGTACTTTCACCTCCGCCTCCGTTAACCTCCGCGTCCGCGGAGGTGAGACTCGTCGCCTCCGCGTCCTCATTCGCCTCCGCTAACAAGCCTCCGTTACAACCCTACTATCGAGTCTGTTAGTTTTAGGCCATAAATAGTCTTTATAAAAAAATGGAAAAGATATTAAACAATAAGTGATTATGTTTTCAGGCAAAATAAAGAAAGAATCTGACGAGGATAGTGATTATTTACCTGTGGAAGATCCTAAAAAACGCAACTCTGAGAGTGAAGACGAGTTCAAACCTATCAAAATTAGTCCCAAGCCCGGTCCCAGTCGCCGCATAGACCGACGAGTTCTCTCACCTGCCTCCAGTGATGAGCCCAAGATGAACAGAATCGATGTGTGGTGCGAAATATTTGTTGAAGAGCTAGAACAATGGATTTCTGTAGATGTTATCAAAGGGAAAGTTCATTCTTCTGGTGATCTTTATGTAAGTACTAACTTTCCGCCCGCGGCTTCGCCCGCGTGGAATTCGGTTATATCGCGCTTTTTAGATTTGCCTTGGGAATATCAAATTTTTCCGGGATAAAAGGTAGCCTATGTCCTTTCTCAGGGTCTAAAGATTTTCTGTGCCAAATTTCATCAAAATCGGTTGAGAGGTTTGAGCGGGAAACTGTAACAGACAGACAGAGTTACTTTCGCATTTATAGTATTAGTATGGATTAGCCCACGGCATAGCTCGCGTAAATGCCAAATTTCATGGAAATCTGTACAGACATTAAGACGTGAAACGATATCATGCTGACCAACCAACTGGCTCAGACAGAGATACTTACACACATGTAAAATTAGAATGGAGATCTCGCCGCCAACTGTTTAGATCAGACGTTTAGTTACTGCCTAGCCTTTTAACTAAACGGCGGCGGTACAACTAACGGACCGAATGATATTCAATAAACTGTAATTTAGGTTGGAAGCCTAACTTGTCGCAATAATTAAGCCAGGGCGCCCCAACCAAATAAATTGAATTATTACTGTGATCAACCGCGTGTGAGCCGGGAGAGCGAAACGAGGCGAGAACTACTTACAAAGGCCAGGTGTTTGACTAAACGACTAATTTAACCAGTTGGCTCCAATATATTCACAATAAATATGCTCATCCCTACTAATATTATAAATGCGAAAGTAACTCTGTCTGTCTGTTACGCTTTCACATCTAAACCACTGAACTGATGTTATTGAAATTTGGTACAAAGACAGAGTTGACCTTGAGAAATAACATAGGATAGTTTTGATTCCGAACTTTTGAAGAGTTCTCTTGGAAACGCGATATAACCGAACTCCAGGCGGGCGAAGCACAAAAAAAAAAAAAATATATTTTCATAAAAATTGATCTTATTAAATCAGGGCTCAAATTATCCACTGTTGTTGTTAAGTATGTTATTTTTTCCACAGAATAGTGCCACTCACCCTGTATGCTACATCGTCGGTTGGGATAACAACAACTACCTGAAGGATTTGACTCGGAAATACGTGCCGCACTGGAACACAGTGACTCGCAAGCTTCGTGCAGAAGCACCGTGGTGGAACCAGGCCGTTCAACCCTGGCTAGGACCAAAGACTGCTAGGGATAGGGAAGAAGATGAATATTTGGACAGAATGCAGCTAGAAGCACCTTTACCCAAGAGTATTGCTGAGTGAGTAACATCATAAGAGTTTGGTAATTTAAGCAAACATGCTATCATGAGTTAACACCAGTATTTTAAGTTGTTTTTTAAATCCTAGGACTCCTTTTTTTTTGTTGTTTGGGATGGGAAATCATCGAATGACTTCTCCCGCTCTGGGCAGAGCGGAAGACCGTGTCAGACTTTTACTGACTAAGGTCCGTATTACAGTACGTCACTCAAACTCAAGCTCTACTTAAGTCTCGTTTCAAGCCTTTTGATTGGTTGAAACTAGTTTTAAGTAATGCTTAAGCAGAGATCAATGCTTGAGTAACATTCTGTAATACGGACCTTAAATCCACCCGTGTTCCTTCACTGGCCTATGTGTTAGGGCCACGGTTTCTTTTGTAAACAATACGCAACCCCGACCTAGGTGGCATCGTTTTTCGTGGATGTGCCGACATCTCTTTGAGACGCGCGTGAAACACAACGCGCTGTTGACTCGGGCCTGGTCCTTACCGGGCGGCGAGCTGCCCACTGCTCGCTGTCACCGCTCGCAAGCATGTGCCTACGGTGGCCGGGAGTTCGATGTTGTCTCCCGACCAGGGCTCCTCCTGTGGCGGCTAGAGGCGTGAGGGCGCTGGGATTCCCACACCCTCACGCGCTCCGCCTTTCACTGTGTGTGGGCGGTCGGCCTCGGGTGCTAATTTCATGTCATGCACGGCAAAATAGCATGAGTATATATTCAGACCACGTATTGTATGCAATTTTATAGGATGCGTGACTTAAATACCTTCATAAGTTATCTTATAACTTGTAAATGAGTTGATCGCACGCACTATCTTAATTTGATCTTTTTAAAATAAAATCTAATGACGTGTTACTATTCCTATAGATACAAGAACCATCCACTGTATGTGTTGAAGAGACATTTGCTGAAGTACGAAGCTATATACCCGGCCGATGCCGCTATTCTTGGTTTCGTCCGTAACGAACCTGTGTATGCCCGGGAGTGTGTGTACACGTGCCGGTCTAGAGAAACGTGGCTCAAGGAAGCTAAGGTTGTGAAACTAGGGGAGGCACCATATAAGATCGTTAAGGCACGCCCTAAGTGGGATAAGGTAAGTTATCTTCTCGGTAATCACCACTTAAATGTTATAATAACTGTGACATGCACTCTGCTAGGGCAAGCTTCCCAGCAATGCATCCCGAAACACGTGTCCAGTATTTTTAAGTAAAGAATCTGTGTACAAAATTTAAAAAAGATATAATAAAAAACCAGAAAGTTATGAGCTTGCTATTCTACTTAGTTGTCCCAACAAAAATATGGTCAAACTCCGCAAATGCGGGCGAGCGCGGGCGTTGACCTCTTGCGTCAGCTGTGATCTATCATAACCGCTCGGTAACCACTCTGCGGTCTCACTCTAAATGTATTTGGGAAAAAATATAACATGGTGTAAAAATGATTGGAATTGATTCAGTTGCTTATTCTGAACAAACTGTATTCAGGTTTCGCATAAACAAAACATAAAGTTGTATAAAGGTGAAATACCTTGGTGGTTTTACCCAGTAAGAGTCATAACCCTCTGCTACCCCCACAATGGAGGAAGTCCATGAGGATTAGCACCGCATTACTAAACAAAAAAAAAAAGGTTTTTTCTACTCTCTTTTTTTTTCTATTATTTCTTTTCCTTTTTCCTTCTCCGGCCAATCTGTCACACACGTGCGCGCGTGAGTAACACGTGCAAATATAAATGTAAATTGTCTAATTTCTAAGACGTGCCTCGGCAGTGACAATACCCGTTTTTAGGCACCCACTGTGTGTCAATCTTGGCCCAGCTGTTCTGAACTCGCCTGGTCTCACTTTAGCTTCAGACTTATCGACGATGACCTATCTTGGAGCGTTATGTTGTCATTTCGATTGGACAGTTTTACCAAGACAAGTTCTTTTATTATATTTTCAGCTCTCAAATACAGTCATAACTGATAAACTTTTGGAAGTATTTGGACCTTGGCAAGTGCAAGATTATGAACCACCAACGGCAGAGAATGGCGTAGTGCCTCGAAATGCATATGGCAATGTAGAACTCTTCAAAGATTCCATGCTGCCTAAAAAAACTGTTCATATCAAATGTAAGTTATGTTTTTTTTTTTTTATCTAAACGCTGTCTACAGCATGGCTCCTCTAATGGCGACTTTAATTCAACACACGTATATACTTACAACGTTATTTTTTTTTATATTCGAAACACGTGTCCAGTTTTTTTATGTAAAGAATTTATGTACAAAAATTCAAGAAGATATCATGAAAAATCACAAAGTTATGAGCTTGTTATGTTACTGGTATACACCGGCGCGGCGCGGCGGGGGCCCTTGAACACTATGATCCGCTGTGAACTGTATTGTTGCGCTCGGTTACCACACTGCAACATGTTTATTAAATATATTGGGAAAAAATATAACATCGTGTAAAAATGATTGGATTCGATTCAAGAGCTCGGTGGTAGGCCATAACATCCGCTGCCGGCAGAAGTTACCACTCGCCAAAGTCTTGCCGCCAAGCGATTCGTCGTGTTCCGGCATGATGTCTGGTGAAGCCGTACGGAGGACGGGTCTGAGCAGTTGTGTTGCGATGTGTGGCGAGTACGATGCGCCAAATGTTGTGTCGGGAGTTTGGTCGTAGAGAGTCTCCAGATCAATCGCCGTCTAGCGCAGCATCGTTTGGTCGTGTTGGTCTTGGATTTAACATTGCATCACCTCGCTCAACTGCCGTCATCCTTCCTATTCCTAAGTTTTTTTATCCCGCCTAATTTTCGATCCCGTGGAAATATCGGTATAGAGAAATGTTGTGCAGGGCTCATTTGCCTACGTCACGGATCCTAAAATCGCATCAATGAAATTCGCGAGGTAGTTTTCATATACGAATATATGTTATAATACGTTGTTATAATATGTTGTAATACGAATGTATGTTATATTGGCGCCGATTTTCTTGTTCACAAACTAAGCTAATTCTTAAGTTAAATGGACCCTTTTCTTTCTATTTCATTAAGAAAGGGATGGAAGATAACATTTTAGTTTAATCCTGTCAAATTAAGATATTTTATATTTACGTCACGTGCGCACTAATTTGACAGGTCTAAAGTAACATTTTATCTTCTGTCCTTTTCTTAATGAAATAGAAAGAAAAAGATGCACTGAACTTAATAATAGATTAGTAGCCAAGGGCTGTAAGGCATCAATTGCAGCCTGAGATATTTAGTTTATAGTTCGAGGGTGCAATTGATGCTTACACCCGAGCCAACTACTCTGCTTTACATCTTGATTGTGAGGTAAGTAGAAAAAATCGGCATTACAAGAATAAAATATTGTTAATAGCTGCTTCAGCTTCCATTTTCATTGAATCGGGAGTGCAGCTTATATCTTCATCACTTGCAGAACTCATGTTTTTTTCGTAATTAGCACGTACTTATAAAAAAACCTAAAAACAAACGATATTTGAAGTAAAAGTTTTCTATGCCCGCCTTTATTTTTTTTTTTTTTTTTTTTAAGAACGCAATTGAGCTTCGCCATTCGATATTTAAAATTGATGATTATTAGGTATAGGTACTCAAACGAAGACAAGGCTGAATAGCGAAGCGACTTCTTTTGTCATTAGGCTGAATGCATGATGTCCATTGCCAGTATGATGGTTAGATGTACGGACGACAGCAGATCAAGCTACCCGAAACTTGTCAGATATTCCCAATCAACCTTAGTGGTTTAGAGGTAAAGTTGAAAATCGAATAAAGAAATATGACAGATTGTAGTAGCTTGATGTGCTGTCGCACAGATGCAAAGACGCATCTAACATTTTTTTCCAAATTGAGTTACATGCATATTCTAAATCAGTAAAAAAAATGGCATACACCCATTGATAAAATATTAAACTAAGGTAGATATGTCACTAGCGCACTAAAAATGAAGCGTACAAAAGGAAGTAAGTCCTGTATCTCGCTTTAGTCACTCTCGAATCTCGATACACTCGTAAAAACAAACGACAAACACTAACAGCGCAAACGACAAACACTAGCCATCTTTTTCTTCTCTGTGCTTTAGATTGCGCCCCATCTCACTCACACTGTACCAATGTATGCCGAATAAAAATATGCATGTGTGCTGCTGCTGTGTTCGGCACATTTTTTTTGGTCAGTTTGTTAGAATATATCGTATCTGTTTAATATTTTATCAATGCATACACCAATATTTTTATATTTCGCATTAAAAAAAAAATGTTAGATGCGTCTTTTTTCCTTATGACGGCAGAATAGGAGTAGAGCAGTAACAAAAAATTTTGCGAAAACGGGAGCGAACGCGGACGTACATATTGCTCCCATTATTTTAACAGGCCCATATAAACTGAAGTTCACGCGGATGGATTCCCGGGCATCAGCTAGTTATTATTATTTATTTAGGTTCAACGCATCACGTCTTTGTCTTTTACACATATGTTTTAGCCATAATTTTACAGTTCACTTTCATAGAAGTCTTACTTAGATAATAATACGATTTCACAGTACCTAACCTGCTAAGAGTGGCCAAAAAGCTGAACATAGATTGTGCGCCTGCGATGACTGGGTTCGATTATAGCGGCGGCTGCTGCCACCCGGTGTTCGACGGGTTCGTCGTGTGCGAAGAATTTGCAGAGATCATTACTGATGCATGGGTCAAGGTAAGAAATAATCTTTGACATTATCGCATTACAGCCTTATAACCCGTCGCCCGATATCAAACACAAGCGGATGTGTTTTTTTACGCATCTTTGTATGTAGGATAAAAGTATCCGATAGACTTTAAGTATTCAGCCATAAGGCTGCTTCGAGAATAATTAATATATTCAGCCAACATATTTTTTCATCAAGGATGAAGATATGTTGGCTGAATATATTTAAAATGCTTGAGTGCGTATCGACAGTCAGTCGCGTGTTAGTAATACGCCAGGATTTGTATAAAAAGAATACTAATTTTAGACTTCAATAAACAATGTCTTCAAAAAAAAAGTAGCAATTAACATTGCTTTTTTATTATTCAGGATCAAGAAGAACAAGAACGCAAGGAAAGAGAGAAGATAGAAACAAGAGTTTATGGAAACTGGAGACGCCTGATCAGAGGGTTGATGATTCGTGAACGGCTTAAGTGTAAATATGGGTTTGAGGAACCTAGCACATCGGCAACTACAAAAAAATCTAAAGGACCGAGATTGGTTGTGAAGAAAAAATCATGAAAATAGTCTTACACTGTTTAATTATTTTAAAGTTACAGCTAAATGCATGGTAATAATAATTATGTTACAATACAAAATGCCCAATAATGAGTAACTGTAATAAGATTACTAGTTACATTGAATATGAGAATTGTGTACATCATGATTTGCATGATAATAAAACTAACACTACTTTCTTTTTTAGAAAGATAAGATTGTTAATTAAATTTCAATTAATTATAATTTCATTTAGTTTTATAGTTGTTATTTTTATATTTTAATATTATTGCCCCATACTACCTCATTATTACAATCATCACAAGTTATTCCAGTGATATCTACTATCGAGTCTATTTATAATAATTGTGATAAAACTAGCATCCTAATTTCTTTAAATATACATGATGCAAAACGGTTTTTTTTAAATGTGATTGTACTAAGTAATTTCAATAAATAAAATTTGTTTTTTTATTAATTGGTTTTAATATGTATGAACTAAACTTTTGATATTTTGGATTCATAAAAAAAAACACTAAATATCGTATATTTATTTAATAAAAATTATAACTTATACAAATTTGGTTTAATATAATAATAATAATGCAAAAAGCTGCTTTAATCTTTACATTATCCTTTTAATATGTTTTCGTTAGATATATATATAGCAAAAGCTCCAAAAGCGTAATACACGTAGTGTTCTGGTTAAAATTTACTGTAGCACAGCACACGTGCATTGAGTAAATTACAAAGTTATGTACAAAAATCTTTGGTGTATAAAAATATGTATAGACACTTCAGATCTTATACATAAGATCTGGTCGGTCGAAACGATTACAATTATTTGCAATCTTATCCGCGTTTACAGGATAGTTTTTTGTATTGCACGTACCTTCATATCACGTATGATAACTATAAGGTACGTATAATCACAATGCCATTTATTTATTTTTTTTAGTTTTTCTTTTTTTTTTTTTACTTGCGGTTTAACAAATTATTTATACCTCTTACATAACTACATTAAGTCTATTACCTTATATACTACAATATTTTATAACGAAATATGTAAACTAAGGCCCCAGACACATTTTGTACCAACATCACAATTTGTACAATCATTTATGAAAGGAATATAACCTTAATTTATACTTTCGTAACAAAATGTTTGTTCTCAAAGGCTCTATTACCATTTACTTTATTAGTCTCATTGAAAGTAGGTATCAACCATTACTAAAGCCAGTTTAATACATGGTATGATAGTCCGTCAAGCTAGGTAGCAATATACAATAGATTAAATTCCTTTCATGCTACCGTTATAACTAAATGGTTCCTATAAAGACCAGCTTCATAGTCTATTTTATGCCATGGTTAATGTGCCTGCGCCCATACCGAATCCTACACCCTTAGGACCATAGTTCCTGCCGTAACAACTTCGGCAGTAAATTTCTCCGTTAGGTCCATCATTTAAGTTGGTGGAATCCTGAAACAAAATTAATGACAATCAGTGGAGAAAGAATCACGAATCAAGAATGTTAGACGAATGCATAACCTCTCATTGTCTGAAATCGTTTAAAGAACTGGGGCCCTAGCCAATGTAACATCGCTTCCTAGCGAAGCGAAATCGAATACTAAACCAACCAATGGCAGGAACGATTGACCACGTGATTTATCGCGTCGCGTGGTCAATCGTTCCCGCCATTGGTTGGTTTGGTATTCGATTTCGCTTCGCTATGAAGCGATGTTACTTTGGCTACACGCACTGGCTTCGTAGCGAAGCGAAATCGAATACCAAACCAACCAATAGCGGGAACGAATGACCAAGTGATTTATCACGTCACGTGGTCAATCGTTTTCGTTACTGGTTGGTTTGGTATTTGATTTCGTTTCGTTGTGAAGCGATGTTACATTGGCTAGGGCCCCTTTAATGCCAATAATATGTTCATTAGCTACAAAAATATTCCTACATAAATCGTTTGAATCAACAACACTAGACGCTTAAATATTGTTACGACTGGACCTTATGTCGATGGCATAAGGTTCAATATCGCGTGACATGCAGTGTATCACTTTTAAGCCCTATATTCCCAGATCTAGACATCTTCTAGGTGCAATATAAAAACGCATTGCTAGACTTAGGATGGCCTATCGAATGGTACAGGTCTCAACAAAGTGTCGACATCGAACTTTCCAGATACCCGTTTCCGGGAATTACCGTAGGTACTTACTGAATGACCTCGAAGTTATGCGGTATTATTATTACACCTAGACGAATCTGGAATGTTCGATCAGCTGACCTATATATAGCGCCGTGACGCCGGCGCAGAGTCAGTCTGCATTCGACTAGGGATACGAGAACAAGCGACAGATAAGAAGCGATAATTGAGAATACCTACTGCGACAACTGTAACGAGAACTTTGAGTACTACGTGAAGTAACATCTGTAGTGTAATTTTGTGTTCACGACACGGACTTCGTGGACTTAAGAGAAGACTTCGGTGCGACATAAGCTACGTTCTACTTGTCATTGCCTACTACCGTCTGTACCCTCGTCATCAATAAACTTTGTAACCCTTAACCGGCGTTTTATTAACCCTAGCCCGTAACAATATTTTCATCTGCCTAGCAGATACAGATAAAAATTATATTTAATGTTGTGTTATTAATAAGTGCCAGTATTTTACATGGAGCTGAATATAGAATTAATTAAATTGCCTTGTCGGTCTAGTGCTCGTAAATACTACTACTGGGGATAACGTCCTCGGTTTCCCATCAGAAATTACTGGGTAGTAAGCCGAAGTCTGCATTTATGTCCGGTTCTCGGTATTAGGTTCGTCTCTCTGGGACTAAAACTGACTTCATTTTGAGTGTAGGTACTATGCGAGCGTATATACCTACTTAATATCTCTGTGTAACCCTTGAGGTAATGTAGGCGTGGGGTTATGTTGTATAGAATCATTAGCAAACTAATTGATGATAATCATCATCATCAACCTTTTATCCTCCCACTGCTGGGCACAGGTCTCCTCTCATACAGAGAAGGATTGAGCGTAATCACCACGCTTGCTCAATGCGGGTTAAAGTCCAGGTTTCCTCAAGATGTTTTCCTTCACCTTCAGTCATTGATATACTTAGAAAGTACATATATCTTTAGAAAAGTTACATTGGTACTTGCCTGACCTGAAATCGAACCCGCACACTCATACTTGAGAGGCTGGTGTTTTAGCCGCTAGGCCACCACGACAAAACCAATAATAAAAAGTGAAACTTTGTTTTAAAAGCTTGTTATCCGAAATGTTATTAAAAAAAATACAAAGTTGTGCGTTCCATAGCCCCACTCGATATATAATGCAAAGTTATGCATTAGACGTCGTGTTTTATTCTTTTGTATGTGAAAAGAAAGGGAGAGCTTGCAGAAATTGTGAATAATGTTGGAATAATGTTACTTCAACACGTCATCGTAAATGTCAACCGATATGTCATACTATGTGTCAATGTCAACACTACACGTCAGTGAATGGAATTTGATTATACGAATTGGACTAAAAGATATAACGATAATTATTTTGTACGTTAAAAATCTTCTAGACTTAAGTGATACAATACATATTGAAGATGTTTTCATTAGCGCTGCTGGGGTGTTTTGCTACACTCTTTTTACATATTAGCAATGCTGAGTTCTCAACCGAAGATTGTGCTTCTCTTGGATTTATCAAAGCTAACCTGTTATGTTCTTCCTGTGATCAATTGAAAGATTTCGCTTTAGAGCAACTTGTATCTCACTGTAAGGAATGCTGTCATCAAGATGAAACTGCTCCGAAAGAGAAGAAATATGCTCGTGCTATACTAGAAGTCTGCACATGTAAATTCCCGGCTTATCCTCAAATCCAAGCGTTTGTGAAGAGTGACAGACCGGCTAAGTTCCCTAATCTACAAATTAAATACGTGCGAGGCCTAGACCCAATCATCAAATTGCTAGACAAGGATGGCATTGTTAAGGACACAGTGGCTATAGAAAAGTGGAACACAGACTCTGTGGAGGAATTTTTAAAGACTCATCTTGAAAATGAAGATGATGATGAACATGACTATTTAAAAACTAACAAAATCTAATCAAAATATTAAAATTAAATGTGTTTACTTATTAAAGGTGTATGTATTTTTATTATTTTAACCTTCCTGTCTATACTAATATATAAAGCTGAAGAGTTTGTATGTTTCAACGTGCTAATCTCAGGACCTAATGGTCCGATTTGAAAAATTCTTTTTTCGTTGGATAGCCCATTAATCGAGGAAGGCTAAGCTATATAACATCACGTTGCGACCCTACCACCCAACCTACACTACCTAAACCTATACGTATGAAACCGTGTGGCGCATCTAGTTTTGAATAAACTTGAGAAGAGGTACTTACAAGAGATCTATGGCAATCCGCACATGAGAAGCACCGTTTGTGCCATGTGCCATTCTTGGAGTTTTTCTGTTCAGCTGCGTAGACTGGGAATCCACAACGGGGGCAACCCTGGCCCTTAGCTGCCTTTTGCCCAGTGAATGGCATCTGCTCCATACTGTAAAATTATATTGCACTTAGTTTTGGACTATTTACTACCACAATAAGTTTCCAGAATAAAATGTATCTAAATAAGTCTTAAAAAGAGAGCAATATAGGTACAATGTTATTTTTCTTTTATACAAAACCTGAATATAGCTTGTTCAGAATAAGCAACTGAATGGATTCCAATAATTTTTACTCCATGTTTTATTTTTCCCAAATAGATTTAGAAATTGTTGCAGTGTGTTTACCGAGCGCGCAACACAGGCGCTCCAGACAGGCCTCCTCGCGCCGCGCCGCTGTAGGCGCGCGCGGGCGAGCGGTGCGTTGATCATATTTTTTTTTGGGACAATCAAGTAGGTACCTAACAAAACAAGCTCTATAACTTTGTGGTTTTTCATAATATCTTTTTGAAATTTTGTACATACGATTAATCATCATCATCTCAGCGTTAATCCCAGTCGCATCCGTAGCTTTTCAGCCTTGGAGTCTAGGGTCCGCTTTTACCAGTCTAACTGCTGATTTTGGCTAAACTTCGATATTTTCCGTGAAGCGACTGCTGTCTGACCTCCACAACCCGAAGGCGATATCTAAGCATTGCAGTTAAACCAATTGTTAGACTTTTGAGGGCTCCAACAACCCGTAACGACTGCCACTAGATGTTCATATCGTTTTGTTAATTTTGTACATAGATTCTTTACATAAAAATACTGGACACGTGTTTCGGGTTTCGCATAAACAAAAAATATCGTTGTATATCTGTGTCTAACAGTTGAGCAATGGGCGAAAAACTTTCTAAAATGATCATACTCTTCTTATTATGTAATAACTAGCTTTCCGCCCGCGGCTTCGCCCACGTGGAGTTCGGTAATATCGCGCTTTTTAGATTTCCTTCGGGAATATCAAATTTTTCCGGGATAAAAGGTAGCCTATGTTTTTTCTCAGGGTCTAAAGATTGTCTGTGCCAAATTTCATCAAAATCGGTTGAGAGGTTTAGGCGGGAAAGCGTAACAGACAGACAGACAGACAGACCGACAAACAGAGTTACTTTCGCATTTATAATATTAGTATGGATTACTTATAGACTTACTATGTAATGGGGGGCTCTGAGTCACAAGACACGAGGGTTGGGGCGTGGCCGAATCCGAATCCTTTGGGTCCGAAGAGCCTAGCGTAGCAGGCGCGGCAATGGATCTCTTTGTCAGGGCCGTCGCAAGCCAGCATCGAGTCCAGAGGCCGGTGGCACTCCGCGCAGTTGAAACATTTCTTATGCCACATCTGTAATAATATGATAATCTATACTATTGTCTATGATACTAAAAAGAGGTAAAATTTGTTTGTAGGGGGTAAAAACCGGAACTGCCGGCATACAAATATTACGCCGTTATGATATCAACAGAACAAAGACAGTCCTTCAGGCCTTCAAGCTTATCATACAGATTAATCAAAACCGAGATTCGTACCAAATGGAGGGTGTTTTATAGACAAAAATAGTCTAAGCCAACCCATGAAAAAGTACTCTGTGGCCAACCCATCTGTCATTTATACTGGCCGATGGCTATACA
Organism: Sesamia nonagrioides; assembly: GCA_017933935.1. NCBI lineage: Eukaryota > Metazoa > Arthropoda > Insecta > Lepidoptera > Noctuidae > Sesamia > Sesamia nonagrioides. The sequence goes on along the minus strand of JADWQK010000835.1, from coordinate 642,161 downwards.
GCCACTTCTTTAAAGTGAGCTGTTGTTTTGTCTCTGATTGACTAGAATTTCGGTATTAAGAGTGGAAAAGGTCGTCGAACCATAAGTAGGTAGGTACCCATAGCTCGTACCTATGTTCCGTCTCATCATGTATAGAACCAATATTGGTTAGATTATTTTTTCTTTAATTAAAAACCTCGTGGGTGGGTTTACAAACATAAACGCACATACACAAACATTCCAGTCCCGGAACAACTACTTTTAGGTCATACAAATATTTGTTCCGTGCGGGAATCGAACCCGCGACATGCAGCGCAATAGTCATACGCTTAACCACTGCGCTAACTGTGTCATCAGATTGATTGTCACGTTGCTCGACGCTATAACAATTAATTGCAGTAGGATTATAATAGGATGCCATTAACTTACCGTGCCCTTAGCCAGTTGCTGTTCAGCGGCGAAGACCATGCCACCGCAACGCGGGCAGCCCTGTCCCTTAGGTGCCTTGATGGAGGTGGTATCGGGGTTGTAATAAGGACGGTTAGCAGAAATCTCCTCTTCGCTGTAAACGAACATTGCAATGTTATAAAGATATCTGTTACATTCTCTCTATTTAATGTCGAGAAACTTTTAAAATCTAAGTAAGGAAATCTATTTAAAAAAAATACCTCAAGCCATCTGTCTGAAGGAAACCGGAGCCACAGGCAAATCCGTAGCCATGAGGTCCCCATTTCTTGCCGTAGCAAGTCTTGCAATAAACATCGGAATCAGGTCCGTCGCAAGCGATGATCGAGTCCAAAGTCTTCGTGCAGTCGCGGCACTTGAAGCACTTGCGATGCCATTCGCGACCTTTGGCCAGCACAAGCTCAGCAGCAAACACAACACCTCCACATCGGGGGCAACCTTTGCCGGGGGGCGCTTGAATTGCAGCGGTATTGATTACCGTTGTCTTTGGTGCTTGGTCACTGTAAAACAAATTAAATGTTCGGTGTGCTTACAGCTATACAATGTGGTTACGTACTTTACAATAACTGTGTTAGGCATTATACTTGGTGTGTGAGGCAGGTTGGCAAAAACTGAAACAGTAGCGAACCATTTATGATCGAAATAGTATCATGTTGGAATTTTCTTCGGGAAAATTTTCCGACCGTTTTTCTATTTGATTTGTGATGTGACAAGAAAATCCTGTCCTATACACCTAATTTTATTAAAATTAATTCGTCAATGTAACCCGTATAACAAGATAATCACTACCGGAGGTTATTCACCTCACAGCTGATTTCGTGCGCTCAGAATCACAAAGAAATCGGTCACCTTGTGTTTTCTGGAAAATCTTTTACTCATATATTACTAACTATATCACTCTGAATTCGTGCTTTTCGATTTTGCCAAGCCGTCCCACACGCGCAGTATGTAGAATAAGTATACAAAGTGGTGATGACAATACGACAATAAATTAAACATCTTGTACCTCAACACATTCTCAGTCTACCCATAAAAAATCATAAAAATATATCCATTAGTTTAGTCACAAGAAATTATTTTGCATTTTTCACATTTTCTACATGATGTACATCTTGATAAGGAAGCGGTTACAGGTCAATTGATGACCGCCGCACCCAGCGGTACTAAACTTTAATAATAATAAAGAAAGTCGATACAGGAGATCGCGCTGTCGCCGATCGGAGGTCAGTGAACCAATATTTTAAAGGAAGATCTATTCCGTTTGCAATTTTATGTAATTTAGTTTGTTAGAATTTTTATTTTTGATGCTAGGTTTTTTCTACGGTTTAGGATTATTCCTATGAACTAGCATTGTTCGTGTTTTCATTTATTGTCGTATTATCGGCACCACTCAGTATAGCTTTGCAAGATTTATACCTACATGCCAAAGGTATTAACGTTGTGGTCAGTGGATGATGCTTTTTATGTTTAGGTATGAAATTCTCGATAAATATTGTGTACTGTACTTTCAGATGAGAGAGATTTTTTTTACTTTAAACATTTTACCTATCCTATTAAATAGATATCTTCCAGAATATCCTATCTGGGTACGTTGCTTATGTAGGTAAAATTTGTGTAGATTTTTCATAATAATAAGTAATTCAAGTAGGTAAGCCTTCTGCTGCTTCTTGTGCTGTTACTTCTGCATTAACTATTTATACTATGTGGCCAACTGCCTACCTAATTACATGTTGCATGCGACTTTGAAAGGTATTTAGATTACCAAACGTCAGCTAGTTGGCTGGCTGTCGCTTTAGTTCTCATCCACCTTAACGGGACGTTGCCCACTAAACAAGACTTGAACTTTGTAAACTCAAATACCTCTAATTGTATGGTAATAAGATTGGTATCATACCGCTCCCAGTTTAGCAGTAGGCCTATTAATGAAGATGTTAGCGAATCTGCCACAGATTATATGGTGTAAGCTCAAAATGTGCGGCTGGTCTCGAACGATATTAAAATTAGTCCGATCGAGAGCGGAGAGCGCGTTCTATTTTCATATTGGCACGTTGCCATCTCTTGTTTGTATTATAAGCTGTTTTTATGAAAGTGACTATGCGATGGAAATAACCTAAACCTGTCATGTAACCCGAGAAGTATACGTAATGTTACCGAAGCTTCTGGCGAAAATAACCTGCGCAAAGTGAAACGTGATTGTGGGATTGAGCAATGAATGTTATGAACGATGATTTCTTGAACACTTGGAAAAAAAGTAAAATTGAATTTGCTAAAGCAGTCTATAAGCAAATAGGGATATTAGATGTTTCGGTTATTCATGAAAACTAGGGACTTTACAGTCCTATAGACTGTCCTTTGGGATTCATCGGGGTCTTGGTGAAACTCTAATAAGTATTATACCTTTGCCATTCCAAGTCCTTAATATCACACATAAGACCCAGGCTTGACATCCCCCCATGTCCTACACCTCTTGGACCAAATCTTTGTGCGTAGCATCCTACAGCAAAAGCAAAGCGTTATTATTGCATCTGTAGAGCACACAGCGATCCACGCTTAAACATTTTGTGTTTCAATAATTATAATATTTTCTTTGATGCATTGTGTCAAAAGCTGTGCCCTCGCCAGATAAGTCACACGTCCGATCCTCAACCGGTTCTTACCCATTGGCGTAAGGGTCACTCTGCAAGACACCAGCTCCTCCTCCGTAACCATATCCCTTAGGACCAAACTTCTTCCCATAACATACTACAGAGAAAAACATTAAATTAAAACCACGGAAACAAAAAAAAGGAAATGATCATGCAAAACAGTTAATAGAGTTTGTAATCACTCACAATATTATTTAGAGCAAGTAGGGACTTAGTAATATTTGTTGTTTATGAATATTTTAACTTAGGTTATAAATAGATTATGGGAAATGAGGATAAAACCAACCTTTGCAGTAAATGTCTTTGTCTGGGGCCTCGCAACAGTTTGTAGAGTCCAGGCCTTTTAAACACTCTCCGCATTTGAAGCACTCCTTGTGCCACCCCTGGACATACAGTGAATAATGAGGACACGTCAGAGCATGCAGGGAACATACTAGCCTAGGGGATCACTCACGTTATTACAATGATACATGATGTTATGGCATATACAAAACATATTTACGGGTAGGATATTTGTTTGACACGTGGTAGATACATAATTAATCGTTCAAATACCTCTACAGTAAATATCACCATCTGGCCCATCACAATGCATCATTGAATCAAGGGTCCTGTTGCAATTTAAGCATTTGAAGCATCGCCTGTGATAGCCCTAGGGCACAACATTTTACTTATATTTATTTGCGTAACTAGCATACAAAACATATTATATTTATATTACTTTCTTTAAGCATCTAAAAGCAGCGCAAGCTTCCAAATAAGCATTTTAATGTGACGGATTGCACTTAAATGACATTTAATTAGTTGTATGAAGAGCAATAGAATCTTACCCGTCCTCTAGCTAACATCTGCTCGGCGGCATATACGTAGCCGCCGCATCGTGGACACCCTTGTCCAGGTGGCGCCTTGGCGATTTTACGTGGCTCCAAACAAGCTCCGTTAGTCCTTACGCCATTCCTGCATACATGCCGCAAATCAATAAATGCTCAACAATATTCAGACCAAGCAACAGGTGACAGAAGAGTAGTTAAAAGCCTCTCAGGCACCGGAAGATTCCGTGCCTCTACATTCTAGTATCGGCCACACGGATTGCGGCTAAGCAGTAGATGCCGGCGGCGCACCTCCGCCGTAATGGGAGAAGGTAAGAGCTCCCGGCCGCCCGCTCCGCATCGGCCTTGCTAAGCACTACACGATATATCGACATAGAGGGCGCTTTCCTTATCCCATCACATGTATTTACTATGAGTTAAAGCTAAGACGAAAGCGTTAGCTGAGGGTTAGACAGAGTGTAAGTAGCGAGGAAAGTTATTCAACATAAGTTCGTCTCGGTGCATGCCATCTAGGTGCGTCTGGAGCGTTGCTAAGCCAAGGCTACAAATTGGTTTCTCACCGTGGCTCCTTCTTGTGGGGGCACGCCCCGTTGGGGAGGAAGGGATCGACAGGTCAGGAACGCGCTCGAGCCGGCGCGCGCCCGGCTGCGCACCGCGGGCACGCGCGCGCCTCGACCGCGCTCACGTAAATATTACTAACTCAGGGTTGGCAGTCGACTGTTTTATTTATTTGTGTTCTTTATAAATAATAAATATTACCGATGAACAAATTAAATTAAGCGATAGCGAATAAATAATCCTAACTAGAGTAATTTAAAGTACAGTAAGGCGTGCGTTCGCGAGGCGTCGCTGGAGGGCCGAGATGTGTGTCGGCGACCCGCAAGTTCTGCTGGAAGGCTGCTCGCTCAATTCCTGTTGCGACATAAACGGAGACTGGTCATGCACGTGTCAGGCGGCGCGTAATGTACAGCCAGCGCGCGCTTACTACTGTATAGTATGAGTATATGTACACGCGGTTAATGTGGTTACGCACGGGCCCGGAGGCCGGCCGTTGGTGCGGCCTTAGATAAGGAAAGGCCCTCAGTGACGCGGGCGGCGGGAGATCTAAGTGGGATGGTACTTACGCATTTTCTGCGTTCAGGTGAGAACCAGTGTCCATGGACAGGCAGCCAGCACCACCGCCAAAGCCGTAGCCTTTTGGTCCGAATTTCCGTGCGTGGCAGTTTTTGCAGTACAGTTCACCTTCGTGGTCTGCGGAGTTGGTGGAGTCCAGCAACTTCTGGCACAGACCTGGATAACATAAAGATTGATCATAACTTATGAATCGCACTTTAGTTTTAAGCTTGCAAAATTACAAAATACCTAGGTTTATCATAGCTTTGTTTCCACCTTCTTATGTTATTGTAATAGTAATTGGTGAAGCCCCATTGTATTAGGCAACTACCCTACCTACTTGGTAAAATTGGTATACTTATTATTGTTGGTACCAGCGTATCAGATGATACCACACTTGAATCAATAATAGCCTTTCGACTAAATAAACACAACCTATTGGAATAATATGGAATGTTTTTGTAAAATCTGATGTAATAATTTCATTTAAATTTTTGTCATAAAATAAAAAACAAGGGACGAAAACTTTCTTTACAGTATTGGGTTTTTTTTTCCTTCTTTTGGAGATAAAAATGTATGAACAAACTAAAGTTTTTATCTCAGTCAGTGAATTATCTCATCATCAGTGTAGTCAGTTATTTAATTTTTTTAATTGTTTATGCAATTAAATATATGCGACTGAAACTCTTTAAGCAAAGTCTTTTAAAATTGTTTTTTACAGATCCGCAGATTTTTGGCACCTGATACAGTAGGTAGACTTATCAATTTCATACACCTTCGTATATTTCTAGAATATCAGAAATCCCTATGTTTAATATATTATTTTCTAATACTTTAAGTAAACGTAGATTGTGTTCATCAACTTACCGCACTTGAAGCACATTTTGTGCCATTTGAGTCCTCCGGCGACTCTCTCCTCTGCTGCGTATACTGATTTGCCGCATTTGGGGCACTTAGGGTTATCTGCTGGTTTGAAAGGCATTGTGCTCGCTTAACTTATCCTGAAACAAAATATTTCTACTTCAAACAGTAATCCACATAAACCACAAACAGGACCGGGGCGACGGGCAAGCGACTCAAAACTTGGCTTCACAACGGCGATGAAATCCCAAATCCACTTTTGAAATCACCATTCATCCGTTCTAGTTCTCTAAGATCCACTTATCACTATTTATGTAGTAACACATGTAGTTAACACGTTAAAATATTATTCGGATAGGCTGTCAACTTTTATTCTAAATGCAATAGCCGTTGGCCTCAGTCCAAGTCGCCTGCACCACTTCAATCTCATCTGAACGGACACTATGTTGCTCAACAAGCACGTATATCGGGCGGCTTCCTGCGAATGCAACGAACGTGCGGTTGAAAGAATGTAGCGAAATATGGAACGTTGGGCGGGCGGCGAGTGGGCCAATGCGCCTGCGCTCCTAATTTGGGGCGTTCAGGTAAAGTTACGTCGCTGGAGCGTGCCGATGCAACTCTAATAATAGTTTCACATAGAGAAGACTACTATGTTTCACTCGCGGTTAGGTTATACTATTCAATAAGATTAGGTTAAATGTCACTTTCACTGGAATAAAGACCTGTTCGTAGAAGTCGCTGCGGGATGGAGTTCCCGTACGCGTATACAGTTCAGGGCGTAGATGCCAAGACTGCGGTGCGCGAAGTTCGAATGATGCGCGAGGGCAGCGAGCGACCGTAGTCTATGTGCGAGTTGCACACGGCCCCAGTGGGGGGGAGGGGAGACGGACGCCACCTTCGCCTGCGCTACACCCCCATCTGCCCCACGCACACCCCTTAAGTACAAGTACTCTAGTTCTTCCTACACTTTATCACTATTTTGGACTTTTACTATTATAGACTATAAAATAAAAACACATTAAATTTTTTTCTAAAAAGATTCCAATGAAAATTCTTTGGTTAAGTAGGTTAAGTATGCTGTTAGTTACTGCTATAAAGTGCAATCATTAATTATGTAGAAAACTAAAGAATACCTATTAAGTTCTTGAACTCTGTTAGTTAGTTAGTTGTTATTCTGTTAGTTTAGCAATATAAATTTAAATTAGGTAATACATATTTTAATGCTATCTGTTACCACAATTAGGAGGAGTTTGTGTCAAAAACTATGCCCAAATTATCCATGTAGTATATACTAAAAATAAAATTAGCAACTAAGTAAAAAGCACTTCACAAATACCGCGACCCACTACAACATGCCTGCGATGCATAATCGCACGAATAATAAAAAATAGACATGTCCTATATTTACACATAAATCTTCAATGGCCTACTTTTAGTTTCAGTGCCGACCTGTCATTTTTTCTTATTTCCTTAATACCTAACCATAATTTACAATTTATTATATGAGATGAAATAACTCAATAGTTTACATATTTCATTGGAGAAACATTTCACTGCTCCATTCGCTGATTTTATTTAGATTGGGTTTGTTTCACAGTTTTCTGGTTTTCAGCGTTTAATTCAGGTACTTTTTGTTTCCTTTATTTACTCCGCCCCCGCCCCCCACAGATCTCTTAACAGTCCCCCTGGCGGATTTTGTCTGGAAGAAATACTGACTGGAACAACCACGCAAATGTGGTATAAATTATAACCTTCCCTCTCAATGATTGTGGTTTGAAAGGAAGAGTAGGTACATTTTTTTTTTTGTAAGGGCATGCTTATGCGTATCATTATGCGACCACAATAGATCTTTCTAGAAAATAAGAACATGAACCTTGGTGAATTACTAAGGGAAAACATATTTTCGTATGTAGGTATTTTTTACATTGCTCATAGAAAAATAATTAGATCTTGGCACACCTTATACGGCACAATATGACGAGTCATTTCAGACAGGCGTTTGAAATCTGTTCCGTAATACATACAAACATAAATCAGTGATTATTCACCCATATGCTTTCATCATCGTCAGAGAAAGTTTCACATACTATGTAAATTCAAAGCTCGTTAATCATACATGGTGATAATGTTATCAAAGGGCGATAGCCGAGCAGCATTCATTCGGTTAGTAGAATCACTTAATAATTCATAATTTTATGATGATAATGCAGTAGGAACATTAATTCAGGATATTTTATCGATCTCCGACTGCTTCGCTGCTCTTGTAATTTCAAACTCCACTGAACCTATGGCCATTCCTAGGTTAGGAAAATTGTTATGGGTATTTCCATCAGGCATTTCTAAGTACAGCCCGGAGTTTGGAAGTCGGCTAGATGATACCACTGTGGCTCGGTAAACACGTTATGCCGTTGGTCCTGCGCCTAATATCTCTCTGGTCGTATCGGATTACTTGCCGTCTCATCGGACTATGAGAGTGAGCATCTGTTTTCGCACACATTTTGTACTAAGTATATGTAACATCTTCCACGCTTAGGCTGGTCTCAGTTGAAGTTGGCTGCTATGTCCGAAATACGGTCTGGGAGAACATTTTTTTTTATATCAATGTGTCTATCTATACCTATAGGTCCTGTAGGTAGGTATATATTCTGTTTCTGTTTTATGCGAGTGCCTAGCCTATGTATATTTATCCTACACTTGTCGATCATCCTACGGATAGGGATATAAGGCAATATTATAATACCTACTATTCTAAATTCAACCGCCTGTATCTAACCATTTGATAGTGGTATTCAGGATTCGACCTCCGTGTATAATTATATAGGTATAAAAGTACCGAACCATAAGTGACACAGCCATGATTTGGTTAACCAATTTAACCGATTTTCAGATTTCTGACGTCGAACAATACATGCACTGGGGTGACTAGAAAATAGAGGTTTATTGGCTACGGATAAATCATTTACCAATGACGATGTTCAGTTCCATGTTGTATTATAATAAATACCTACTGTGGAATTATGATATGAATTATATTTCATGAACTTTACACGCTCACAGAAATATAAGGTTGTTATAACTAGGTAAGTACTAATCTATAACAGTATTACATGCCGTTTGCAATGCTTGCAAATTTTGGGCTTGCTGATAATATCAATGCAATTGCATAGTTATAGAAAATGTATATAGCTAACTACCTAGTGCTTGTAGGTAATAGTAAATTATAAGTTGCCAATTAAATATGCTTTTCTAAAAGAAAAAGCTTTCGCATAAAAAAAATATTTCCATCAATGCAATAGACTGAATCTAGATACTAAATAGTAACCGAACACTAGTTAAAATAACATTCGGCATAAGTGTATTTGTTGAGTTAATAGTTGATTAATTACAGCCAGTTATAACAGGGTGCCAGCCCACCAACCGGTTGCCTCACCTGTACTGCAATATCAACCTCGGTCGTTTCTTATTCATTATGAATGTAAACTTTAATTTAAAATATAAACACTGAGTTAAATAACAATCTACCATCAAACTGTCTATTTATTCCATCACGCGTAGCATGATCACCATAGATATGGGTTTTGCCGACAGAAGAATAGACAAAATCACAGATTGTAGACAGATTTGTAAACATATCTACCATTTTGTCTATCCTATCTGTCAGATTATAGACAGATCTATCAAGAAATCTATCATTTTGTCTGTTCTATCTATCTATTGATGGTCATATTATAGACCCATGTTGTCGACGGCAGAACACAGACAGAATGACAGATTTCTTTAGAAATTAAGTAATGGATACTCATTAACTTACTTCCGTCGTGACAACCCCTATCTATGGTTGTAGTGCTACGCGAGCAGATGAGTAGGTAGATATTTGCTACAAAGTTTTTACATAAACCGAAGACTGCTGTTATGTATCTTGCCACCAACACACCTGAAAGAGTGCCCAGCGAGATTTATTAAAATATTAATTTAGCTTGATAAGCGTCATCTTCTATTTTCGGGCTGGAATTCAGTGTAAGCCGTCTCACCAGACACCGCTCAAATTCTGCACTCAGACCCGTTCTTTGGCAACAAAATTAGTGTTACCATTCAATGTGGTAATGCTGCTACTTCGTTGAATGGCAATGCTAATTTTGTACCAAGTCCAGTCTTCTGGACTGAGACTGAAATCCGGATGAGAGTAATGTTCAGCAGTACTTCAGCTATCCTTTTGTTTTTCTATTTACCTATGTGTTTAGTTGAACAGTCATTTACTTTATTACCTAGTGTAAATATATAGTTGTATACTTAATAATTATTTATGAGGACTTTAACTATAACTACTTAAATTAGTCATTCTCGACTGAATACAAATGAAACGCTAAGTAGATCAGTAGTATTTACTAAAACTTCAGGGTTCCTCTTAGTATTCAAGTCTTGAGGCATGAGGCCTAACAACAATTAATTAAAACTAACAAGAACTATCCTATACGACAAAATAATGAAAGTCTTATTATACGTTTGATTACAACTGTCTAGAATAACAAAGTTTTAGACGAAAATACTTACTTCTATGTGAATGATATATGAACTCGTAGAAACATTCCGAATCGGGCATCATTGGACATAAATATATAAATGTGAATCATGAATTTGGCAAGCAACATCTGTCCATAACAACGTCGGCAATGAGCGGGTGCCGCGCGAACGAACAAGTGATATTGAAGTGTAAACAGATGGATGAATATTGTAGAGCGAATGAGCAGAACGAGCATGGTGAACAGTGTACCCAGTGCACAGCAACACCCTCACAACGTACTCATACCGACAGAAATAACAACAAATATACCTACTGGTTATTATGTTTACAATTAGTTCAGTACCGTGTCACATTGTGGCATAAGGTTGCTCTTGCCAACTTGCACCTGCCCGTCTATTAATATTTTTTCATAAAAATAACTTGGTCAAAATTAAACTCCCATGCAATGATTTAATCCTCACGTGTAAATGAATAATTATATTGTTTATAGATCATGACATCATTGGGGATATCTGTCGATCATTGCGGTGTGCGAGAACGTTGACGTATTTGGAAACACATCAAGATTAATATTTAGACAAACGTAAACAAACCCTTCTTTTTCCTCTTTTTTTTTTTCGTTAACAGCATGTTTGTAAACTGTTAAAGAATAGATAATTATGACATGACGTTGTAAGTACATACCTACAAATGTTATTTTTTGTTAATGCGAAACCTGAATATAGTTTGTTCAGAATAAGCAACTGAATCGATTCCAATCATTTTGACACCATGTTATATTTTGTCCCAAATACATTTAGAAATTGTTGTAGAGTGGTTACTGATCGGTTACGATTGATCATAGTACTTGCTCGCGCGCCACAGCTGATGCCAGAGGTCAACGCACCGCGCTCGCCCGCCCAAGCGGAGCGTTGACCATATTTTTGTTGGGACAACCAAGTAGAATAGCAAGCTCATAACTTTGTGGTTTTTAGCGGTGCCTACAACGCAACATGCGAACAACGCGTCATAGTGACGTCACACGAATTCTAGATCTCGAAATCAGAGTTTACCGTGCAACCATTACCGTGCATACAACCATTGGGCAAGTGCCCGCCAGACATAACACCCGTCTGGTCGGAATATCCTCCCTTTTCTATGGAGGATGAGTGAGCTTTACACGCTGCTCCTCATACCTCCACACTGGTGACCCCGTCGTGATCCCGACGTGACCCCTATTTAATCATCACGAACCGAACCGATCCCTAACTGATCCCGACGTGATCCCTAATTGATCACCTAGAATCGAACCGATCCCTAATTGATCCTCACGAGCCGAACCGTTCCCTAATTGATTCCGATGAACCGTACCGATCCCTAATTGACCCCGACGTTCCCAAACCGATCCCGACCCGATCCCGGTCCGATCGACGAACCATACCGACCTCGACCCGATCCCGGTCCGATCTCAACGAAAATTCGAAACCCTCCGCCGGAGGGGAGTAATGTAGCGGTGCCAACCTGCCTACAACGCAACTTGCGAACAACGCGTCATACTGACGTCACACGAATTCTACATCTCGCAATCAGAGTTTACCGTGCATTTAGCATACATACAACTTGCCTATTTCCCATTGGGCAAAGTGGCCCGCCAGGCAGTTCCAGTCTGGTCGGAAGATCTCCCCTTTTCTATGTAGGATGAGTAAGCTTCACACGCTGCTATTCATACCTTCACAGGTTTTTCAGGATATCTTTTTGAAATTTTGTAAATAGATTCTTTACTTAAAAATACTGTACACGTGTTTTGGGTTTCCCATAAACAAAAAAATTTTGTTGTATCAGGCAATTGTAACTATGCTTATTATTATTTATAGATTCCCTCAGAAACAGTAGCGGCTTTACCAATGATTGAGTAGGCTTGAGCTCAGGGTGGCGGCCCGCCGTGTTAGTTCTACTTGATTGAGCATTGATTAGCTCAGACTTATACCTACCCAAAAACTATTTTTAGTCTAATTTAACCCAAAATTATTGGATTTGGACAACTAAGAATTTTAAAGGTACCTAACATATCAGCCTATACGTAGAAAAAGTATAAGCTTACTTGGATAATTAGAAAATCCATCACAGCTCAGAGGCCCTAGCCAATGTAACATCGCTTCCTAGCGAAGCGATATCGAATACTAAACCAACCAATGGCAGGAACGATTCATCACGTGATTTATCGCGTCGCGTGGTCAATCGTTCCCGCCATTGGTTGGTTTGGTATTCGATTTCGCTTCGCTATGAAGCGATGTTACTTTGGCTAGGGCCTCTGAGACCCTGCGAGCTGTCGCAAGATACCATCCATACTAATATTATAAATGCGAAAGTAACTCTGTCTGTCTGTCTGTTACGCTTTCACGTCTAAACAACTGAACTAATTTTATTGAAATTTGGTACAAAGATAGAGTTGACCTTGAAAAATAATATAGGATAGTTTTGATTCCGAACTTTTGAAGAGTTCTCTTGGAAACGATATAACCGAACTCCATGCGGGCGAAGCCGCAGGCGGAAAGCTAGTGAATTATTGTAATAACAAACCAGAATGATTTAGGTGAAATAATTATTCGTCATTAAAATTTTGCTGAACCTTGAAATTGGCTTATTTATGATAGAATAATTTATTACGGAAATGTTCATAAAGCTCTTTCATCCAACCTATTTGCTGTTTAATACCACGAAGAAAATCTAAATGGACTTGAGAATATCTTACTCCAGGTAGTTTCAGGTACATACTTCCTTATTCATAAACGTTGCTTAAAGTTAACTATTGATGAGCGATTATTGAAGACATTGTTGAAGTTTGCACATCACCTAATTTTAATCATCGTTTATGAATAAACACTATGGTGTTTAAGGGGTGATTAAAGTAAATTGACGTGCAAGAATAGTCACCATATCTTGCTTATTTAGGCCCTTGGTGCCGCTCTATCGTTTGAATTTCCCTATTCCTCTATATGAGTGGGTCTAAACGCATTTATACATATAGGTACCTATGTATGTGGACATTTATTTCACACATATAATTATGTTTCCTACAAAAACAACCGAGCGTTTTGCTTGTTTCATTTTATAGATAAGTACATAGATAGGCAGTAATAGTCATCCAACTAAGGAAGTTGACAATGAACCGTTCACGATCCTAACCATATATATGACTATGGGGGTCAGTACGTTAGAATCAAACATATGTTGCATTATACCAGTTTATGATATAAGTGTTGGTGTTATTTTATTAATCTAGCATTTGTATTCATTATTTCTGTGACTGGATACCATAAATCATATTTTTTGTTTCCGCAGTGCCAGAATTTTCTAAATTTAATTTTAAAGAATTGATCACACAGTTCTTTTGACGCAGGTAGCGAGTTATCTAATATATTAAACGCAAGTCTGAGGACATGGCTATTTTCGCACTGAATTTTATCAGGGGCGACATAAATTTTATGGCCGTGAAATGCTCATCGAAAAATTTCTTACGTGAAAATTCTACGTTGGCACGTTTTCAAACATGTCCGTATCTCGATCGCTCCCCTTTGTGACTCGTCATGTTTTATCGAACGAGTTAAACACCTGACAAACATAATTACCTCATAATATTTACAATGACAGGTCTTAATTGCCTTACAAATGCCTGGATTGAATGCAAAACAATGTATCTGCCTCTGTTCGCTAATTATCCTCAGTCGCCAGAGAGAAAATTCCGTGCGAAGTAATATATACTCAATATAGTGTCTTAGCAACAGCAATAAGCTAACCTTTTGATTATACCCTATTACATCTTCTAACATAAACGTGGTCTAGATCGATCGATGAGTAATATTATTGTTGAAAACAATTTTTTGTAAGCAAAGTAAAGTTTTTGTATAAAGGAATGTTAACAATCCAGGATTGTATAACATTCAGGTGTTTATGAGTCAATCGGCGATGGCAGGTGTGGTGGCTCTCCGCTCTCGGCTCTCCATGGAACGTGTGGGCGATGCTAAAATAAAATGAAAACCGCAAGCACCTCGCGAGTGTTACTCATGAAACAGAAGTCATCGCCGGCCGAGCATTACTCATGCTGCTGCCGTGGGCAGCCGAACTCCCACGCAAGAGCAAAATTTCATAGGTACGAACAGTTTTAGACGTTACTTCTGCTGAAACACAATCTCAACAATCAGTCTGCTTGTGCGCGAGAGATTGCGTCTGAAACGATAGCTAGACGTTGTGTGCTTATGTTCTAATCTCTGCACATTCCTGGGTAATAAAATCTTAAATTATTTTGATAAATCAATATGACAGAATTCACTAAAAGTAAATCATTTGGCAAAACCAACCAGATCGTACAAGTACCTACTGCACATAGAATATTTACAGTTTACAGTAAACATAAACAATAGATGGAACAATTTAATGTCTGAAAACAAATTCTTGGTCAATAAATCGTGTAGCAACAACGAATTAATTTACATTGTCATGTAAGTATTTTCACTTTCATTCGGAGTTGCTGTTTGTTGTTCAGTTGCACGCAACCGTTTGCTATTTCTTGTGTCGTCATTTGTATCTAGACCGCGTGTTATTTTGTATTTGGGTACAACTATTTTTGAAAAGATTCGCTTACTGTGATCCTAAATTTAAATAGGCCATTAGTTGTTACCGGCTACTTACTATATTTAAAATTATTCACAGACAGATCGGTGGCGCAGTTTGTAAATAACTTTAAAGACGGCTGCTTGGTTACGTCACCAAGTTTGTGTTTATTGCAAGATGCAGTCGTTTCTTAAACGAAACATTGATAGCAGTTGATGGATGTGAGCATATGAGTTCATGGACCTAGGTACATGTTACACGTGGCAGTGTAAACTAGGTACAGGTAATTTGGCAAGTATCTAGCAAATCTGTCAATTCCTAGACTTATTGACTAACGTCCAACTACCCAATGTCAGTTGATTTCTTTTTTACTTAAAAAAAAAAATACAAGTAGACAATTCTTTGATCTTCTTGACCTAAAAATGATCACAGACAGGGATTATTTACCTATTGTTATTTATTTATAAGTAGGAATGCCAAACCTATGTACTTCAGAATTTTCTTTCAAAATTGAAGCAACACGTTCCGCGTCTGTTATTAAAAAAAATACGTATTTATTATTCATACTTAGGTATGTTTGCAACTATTGCTTAGAAACTATATTATGTTTAAAAATAAATAATATTTCCATATATTAGTGCCAGCTCTCTTTTCAAAACTGAAACTGTAATTTATTATGCGTGGACGCATAAATTTCTTTCAGCGAACTAGAATCATAACCTAGTTGGCAGATGCAGTGATCTAAATAAATTACATTACATAACACTTTTTTCAAGATCAAATAACAACTTCATTAAAATAAAAAAATAAATACACTTCCTCCTTCGTAAGACGATCGGATGTAGTTGGCACGTGAAAATGTCGCTCAAGATTTTAAATTATTTTTTATTTTATAAACACCGCATTATATGATAAAATGTGTTCCATAGCATCATGTTTTCTAATACCTCAAGGTGAAACTCTCAATTTATTTAAACATAAATTTGTTAGAAAAACACAGGACAACTAAAAAGATTTAGAATTTTTGAAAAAACAAAAATCAGTATCTAACCCGATTGTTATTAATAAACGGATTCATTGACGACTTCAATTAATTCACGCTTGTAATACTTATGATTGCGGCACAGCGCTGACTCCGTAATGATCTATATAATTTACCAGTTTATAAATTCCTGTAATAAGCTAGCAGAAGCCCACCTCAATACTTCCCTTTGTGTGACGACGCGGTACGTTGCTATGCGCGGCTAGTAAAATTTACTACTAATAAAACAGCTATTTTTGGCTACTCATCTACTAGAATAGAATGTTCCGCAACAAATATTTCCTGACTGTTGCAATATAAGATTCCCAGCTTGTTTAAATGTGCATTAGGGATTAGTTTCTAATGTTATATATGGTTTCAATTAATATTGTGAGGCGAAAATTACCTTTGTTTTATTTTACGGGAATTTGGTAACGTTATAGGGGAACATTAGCGGACTTTCAGAGTCTTCTGCTAGAATTAGAGTAAGAAAAGTGAATAAAAAGTTTGTTTCCTGTATCGTCTGAAAAGCTGTGCGCGGACGCAGCATGGACACGCCTGCCGACCGACTCTATTTCGGTCGACAGAACGCGCGGGCGGTGGCTCGCCGCTGGAGTCCGATCGTTTCTCGGAAAATCCAGATTATAGAACACATCGCGTAATGCGGTAAGAATACCGGCTAATATAATTAAACTTCGGGGGAAATACATTTTTGTACTTTACACTAACACTGCTTTGGTCCACAGCTCTCACTACCTAACTGATTTCTTAAGTGCATCCTTAATAATTATACCACCAATAATCCTAAGAGCATCAATCATTTATACCAAACATTTGTTGCATGGGGAAATTCAACTCACTCGAGCTGAGCTGCTGAGTATCGACAGCATTATAGTACCGAACTTGTTATTCTCCCGTTTGGTCAATCAGTCTATTTCAGAACAAGTAGACCGCGCCATAAAATGAAATGGCTCTCAATCCACCCGTAATTTCCCGATATTTTAATTATAACATAATATTAGAAATGTATAGATTTCTTTCAGATCACCGTCATGGAAAGTTCTCGGGTTCTCCGAGAGTCTGGGAGCAGACGGGTTCGTTGACAGCACCTGGTGACGCAGCTGGATGCCTGCCGAGTGCGTCATATCCAAAATTTGACTTAACCATTAGAAAAATAGCTAAACTATTTGCGTAGGAACCCGAGCCAACAATACCTTACCTAATCACACTGATGATTTCATTGTGGCCGCCAGGTAGAGCACGAAAGACATACATTAAAACTCGCATCAAGAAACTTATTTCTTCTTTAACTGCTCAAAATTGTCATTTACATTAATTCGAATATGTACCTACATAATTAAAATCTGTTTCAGTAGATAAATTTTGCTAATTGGCCAACAAATATTTTATGAATAATGGTCCACCATTATTTTATTTTAGGTTTATAAATATCTATCCTACCTATTAATACAAAATTCCGGCAATTAGTTCAAGACAGGGCACATTAAAGCGAAATGGATGCCAATTTCAATAGAAATAAAATATTTATTATTTTTCAAGAAAATATTGTGCTCCATAAAAAAAGAATCGTAGAGTTTGGTTGTGAGGAAAAACGGTGTTTTATTTAATTTCCTTACCCATTCGTTAATGTAAATAACTTTCATAGCAGGTATGTGTACAAGTATTCGGTTATTTAATCTACTACATAATTTATGTACCTACTGAGTGTACTTTTGTAAATCGCATGTCGAACTTATTAGCACCTACTTACATTAAGTAACCGTAAATTATTCAATATTTCATGATTTTCTAATTTAATCGTCATTGGAAGTGTTGGTAAACCGATTAATCTTTTTTTATTAAATGCATTTTACCTGATTATACGGAATTGCGTAACAGTAGGTATCTATCCAAATACTGTGTGTTGTTGATCAACGTTAAATGCGTTTTTTTTTTTATTAGTTGTAAACTAGTGCTTGACTGCAATCCCGCCTGATGGTAAGCAGTGATGCAATCGTTGATGGTAAAGCGCACTAGTTTATTAAGCCTATTCACTTAAAAAACTTAGGAATAGGAAGAATGACGGCAGTTGAGCGAGGTGATGCAATGTTAAACCCAAGACCAACACGACCAAACGATGCTGCGCTAGAGGGAGATTGATCTGGAGACTCTCTACGACCAAACTCCCGACACAACAACATTTGGCGCATGGTACCCGCCACACAACGCAACAAACTGCTCAGACCCGTCCTCCGTAGATGTTTTGCAGATTTATTTTTTCGAATATAGGTATATGACACAATGGATTCTTTATATCCTTCAAAATAATAATTGCGATTGAAAATGTGTTGTAGTGTGCCGTAACTTAAAGTTTTAGATTCCTTGTTATGATTAACCACTCCTACGATTCATATGACTGCATACATTTATACATTTATTACATGTATGTGTAGTCCATTGGAACAGTACCTAATGTATAATTAAGTACTGTTCCAATGGACTAGCAGGCTTAAAATATTCCTTAACATACATTAGTCAGAATTAATATTACATAAGTATCACACGAATGACTGAAGGTGAAGGAAAACATCTTGAGGAAACCTGGACTTTATAAGTCTGAAATCGCCAACCCGCATTGAGCAAGCGAGGTGATTACGCTCAATCCTTCTCTGTATGAGAGGAGACTTGTGCCCAGCAGTGGGACGATAAAAAGTTTGATGATGATGATGATGAAGTAAGTATCTGTAAATTGTATTTCTCATGATTGTGCTTAGTAGGTAACTAATTGCATAATACACAAACTTTATCAATGGCTTTCATTTTTAAAGTTCATCAATATCACCTGAAGCAATAGATTGGCAATATCCTCCAAAATGTAACTAAGTGGGTTAGTTACATTGTCATTAATAAATCTGTTGCCCTTTGTTTATAATGGAGTTTCATTACCAATAGCTGGTATCATATCGAATGGAATAATTTCAGTCTAAAGATATCAAACTAAACAGATTCGATTCCATTATATTCAGTTCCTGGTTTAATACAGATAGGGTGAAATTTGCATACAAAGGAAACCTACTCACTATTTAGTGCATTTAGTCGGAGAGCAGCAGCGTGGAGTCTTTGTTCCAGCTTGACGGTAAGATTCGCCCCCTTATACTGTTATACATGGTATTCAAGCACTGACGATATGTGGGTATACTTATAGATTCTCTTCTACGAACCCTTGTTTTTGGGTAGAAAAACATCAAATGACTTCTCCCGCTCTGGGTAGAGCGGAAGGATGTGTCCGACTTTTACTGACTAAAACATTCATTTGCCAGTACCAGAGTACAGGCAAATGAATGTTTTAGTCAGTAAAAGTCGGACACATCCTTCCGGATATATTTTATAATACAATATTTTGGCCTCTGGGCCATGGTATCTCTTTCGAACAACACGTGACCCTGGCAGGTATCGATCTTAGTGGACTCGTCATGATGTGCTGACATCTCCCTGAGGCACGCGTAAACAGAACGCGCCGTCGTCTCGGGCCTGAGGCTTACCGGAGGATGAGCCATTCTGTCAAATCATCGACGATAAGAATTTGTGGTACATGTATTTAAACAAAAAAGTTTGTTCCATGATGGACTCTGGCTTACGCTGTATTGTTAGTTAAAAGGGGACTCAAGTGCCGAGGAATTTGTAAAATAGGTATTTCAAGAAACTATTGCCATCGCGCTTTTAATCTCTCCCGGTAAAGTGCAAAAAGGACAGTTGTAGCTCAGGCTGATTTTAACTACTTACAATAACAAGACAGATCTCAACTATTTTAAAAGTGTACCTACCTATATATTTTCTTTTTTGGCAAAAACTTATCACGTTTGTCTAATAGTCATCAGAACATCACGGTAAAAATGGGTTATTTGTAGCGATTTTGAAGTATCGTACTTCTTTTATTAATTAAGTTTCGGAAAAAATCAAATGATAGAGGCACGTATAATCACGGTGTAAAATTGTAGAAATAAGGTGGGTGGACCATGGATGGCCACTCTAACGAAAAAAAGCTTATAATTCGTTTATTTATTGGATAAATGAAGGAAACAAATTATTAAGTAATACTTTGTTTTATTGTCTACCGTATAAAATCTTTTTTTTTTACCTAACATTAAACAACATTTATTAAATTCAAGTTTTGTAAAGCTCTTCCAAATGGCTTTGCATGGAACACGGCTCCAAACAAGGCCAATATACATCTGTCGTTAAACTTAAAAATAGGGTTGTAACATTAAATATATCCGCTTTTACTAAAACTACATAATAAGCTCTATTATTTAAGCGAAGCATTAAATGCTCAATATATTTTTATCATCTATAAAAAACTCTACGAACATTACTTGAACACCATTCTATAACTAAGAATCTATTAATATAAATTATTTAAAAATATTAGTAATGAGTATTATATTGGCCTTAAATAACTTGCCATCACGTTTTATTATGAAATTACAATCTTTTTTTTAATAAAAAATGGCCTTCTTATGGGTCCGTTCTTTGTAAGGCCAAAATTGATAATTATGATTACAACTTTGTCGTAAATTATAATAAATAATAGATACTACAAAGTACTATAATTATAACAATTTTTCATTATGTATAACTAAAAAGTAAGTGTTCATTTGTTCAGGATTTGTGAATGTTCCATAAGGTTCCTTGCACCATAGCAAGGCCAACCGTCCAATTTTTGATAGGCCTTATAAGGAACCAAAGGCTTTTCTAGGAACACTACCAATATTTTAATCTAAAATAAGGCAAAGCTATGTTTTTTTTCTTTAGTACCATACACATGTACTAATATGACAATACACAATAAAAAAAAACATGAAATAATAAGAGGCTATTGACTAAAAATTTACAGTTTGTTGTGCGCGCGAATAACAATTGTAACGTCGACGACCGAAGCCTATGAAACGTTGGATCTCACTGCCACAATAACGACACGATCGACACGCCGCCACGTTTGTGGCCTTTAGTTTGTAGGATCCTAGTGTGTAGTAGCAGGAATATGTATTTAAATGTCAATTACTACGATTTTTTAATAGTTGGCCTTCAAAGGAGCATGGCCTTCCATGGTCCACCCACCTTAAAATAATTGCCCTCGCATTATCCACGAAGAAAACAGCGGAATACGATTGTATAGAGAAAGCACCACTAGAGTTCCCTCTTAAGTATTTCTACATAATTGATTTGTGTAAGTATATAGTACCACCGGTATAAACATCTTACTCAACCCATTCCCAGAATACTCCTAACCTACCAAACAGAAGTTTATTGTATCGGAGCCAGAAATAATTTAAAACGAAAACAAAAGCAGTGCAGAAAGAGATAAATGTTATTGGATTTAGCGGAAAATATGTGTCGCTTTATATATAATTCATTGTGGCTCTTTTCCTTGTAAAATCTATTTAGATAAGTACATTATGACCCTGGCTCCGATTCCCTTGTTCAAAAACTAAAATAAGTTTAAGTTCAGTGCAGCTTTTTCTTTCTATTTAATTAAGATAAGGATAGAAGATAAAATATTAGTCCTGTCAAATTAATATACTAAATTGACAGTTTAGACTCGATTTAACACATGGCTGCTAAAATACGTCAATTTACGTCAGGCACTGACTAATTTGACAAGGATTTAACTAATATGTATTTTCTGTTTCTTACTTCATGAATTAGAAACTAAACTTAAATTTATTGTAGTTTGAGAACAAGGCTATCGGCGTCAATGTGTGTTGCCGTAAATAGTGTAGGTAAGTAGGTAGAAATTACGTTAATAACCGAAAAATGACAAAATAAAATTCTAAGAAGAAAATATATCTATACTAATATATAAAGCTGAAGAGTTTGTTTGTTTGAACGCGCTAATTTTAGGAACTACGGGTCCGATTTAAAATATAATAATAAATTTTGCGTTGGATAGCCCATTAAGCCAGGAAGGCTTTAAGCTATATAACATCACGCTGCAACCAATAGGAGCGGAGCATAAAAAAAACAAAACATTTCGAAACCTACGCGGGTGAAACCGCGAGACGCAGCTAGTCGAGCATAAAATAGGTGAGTAAGTAGGTACGAATTAATCCAGTTGTGAACAGTTCACGCTGAGCTGCATGATGCCCACCGAGATATTTAAGAAGACTACGTTTAGAAAACAAATGACTAACGATTTCAAGGGAAAAAAAACGACAAATTAATTTTGTTAAGGAAGAGTCACAGTTTAAAATAAGGTAATATTCAACAAGGAGATTGAACGAGGAGAGAGAGAATATTTATAAAATAAAACATGTAAGTAATACCTAATTCAATAGAAAATATTTAGTTGAAGTTTCCTTTGTTACCATTCGATATCCTACCTACGGTAACAAATTATTACCAAACGGTACTTATCACTACGGTAACAAATCTCCTTGAGAAATGGAAAAAGGCTTGGGTTTAGTTGCGAACAAAAGTGAATAGGACATTCCATAGTAGTACCTAAGAATCTAAATATTTGGAATATCCATTTAACATAAAATCACGCCTATAATCCTGGAAGGGTTAGACAGAGGCTAATAACATGTTTAGCATGTTTCGTGTGTAATAGCGTACGGGCTACTTTCTATTATTACTTACATTTCGATAACTACGTAGGTATTTAATGCGCTCAGAAAATCACTTTAATTAGGTTGGGATATTTACATATCATTAAGGTCCCTGGTAACTATTGGTATGTCAGAAGTGCCGAAGGTAACAACTTATTTTATGATAGGGTCAATTTTGTATTCCCGTACACACATTGCTTTCTCAAAGAAACGGATTTTGTAAAAGGTTTATTATAATAAGCCGAGCTACTAACACTCCAAGAGAATTAGGACTAGATCACACAAATGTCAAAATGGCGGAAATATAGAAGAAACAGTATAGTATGCATGCTGTAAATTCTAACTCACCAGTCACTTTTCAGTCTTTCAGTTTCTCGTAGTGCTATCTATCGTATGAGGACGTAAACTAAATAGAAAGCCGGAGCACTACAAGCTAGTAGCTCCATCTGGCGTAACTAAACAAAAGTAAGGAACTACGGACGCACATGTCGCCATCTAGTGTCGGAGCACCGGACAGCGGTGCTGAAGGCTCCGCGGCCGGTCTCCGACTGAACCTTCACTGAACCGAACGGCGAACGAAAACCATTCAAACCTATTTTGAGGTTTCGGCCTCGTTACCCGTTACGACGTTGGTTGGTCGTTATTCTCGTTAGTCGTTACTTTCATTGTTTTTGCACACGGCCACCAGACGCCGCCGCTGTTCTACGTTGCTGCGAACTATTTTCGTCTTAGCGGCGTTAGTCGTTAATTTAACGACGCAATATGTCTTTACGTAGTTAGCTCACTGGGTCGACGTTCTAATTTTGCATTCGTTTTAATTTCGGATATTGATTATGTTGTCTATCAATTCTTTTCGAAATTCTAACGTTAATGTTTGGTGTTATTTATAAATGTTATGATTGAATGAGTATTTAGCTGCTTAAAAAAACTTTAATTATTTTTTTGATTAATCCTTTCAGTTCTTTTCGAAATTTTGACATTAGTTAGTTTAAAAACTAAACGAATACATACACAACCGTACATAGATAAATAATATTTTTTTTTAATTAATACTAAACTATTAATTAAAAAATAATTATTTATCTATGTACGGACGACAGCAGGTCAAGCTAGCTTTAATGCTTAAGCGAAAAGATGAAAATATATTTTATTAAGAAAAGGACAGAATGTCAATTTAGACCTTTCAAATTAGTGCGCTCCTGGCGTAAACTGGTTTATTTTTAGATGCTATGTTTATAATCGCGTCTAAAATGTCTATGGAGTATCTTAATAGAAGAGGATTAAACTAAAATGTTATCTTCTATCCTTTTCTTAATGAAATGGAAAGAAAAGGATGGACTTGACTTAAAATTAGTTTAGTTTGTGAACAAGAGAATCGATGCCACTCTGAAGAAAACCTACTCATACGTAGATATTTGTATAAAGAACATACACTAT
This sequence comes from Sesamia nonagrioides, assembly GCA_017933935.1. Lineage (NCBI taxonomy): Eukaryota > Metazoa > Arthropoda > Insecta > Lepidoptera > Noctuidae > Sesamia > Sesamia nonagrioides. Next base: position 618,090 of record JADWQK010000835.1, on the reverse strand, counting down.
CTTCCAAGATACAAGACTAAGGTATTCTATGTTCTATGTTATTGGTTTGGTTTCCGCACTCAGTCCCTCCAGCGGACCATTGTGCGTGGACCATAGCGGCCTTTGGCGGTTATTAAGCCCATCAGGTCTCCTAGCCTGTTGAGAACATCTGTGTAAGATCTTGGTGCTCCTATGGTTTCGTTTCTAATTTGGGTAACGCCTGTACACTCGAAGAGTACATGCGCAACTGTCTCGTCAGCCTCTATGCAGGCTCTGCACAGAGGGCTGTCTGTTATGCCTATTGTGTGGAGATGCTTATTCAGCAAGCAGTGGCCCGTGATGATCCCCGTCATCAATCGTAGGTTCCTCCTATCCAGGCGCAGCAACCTTTTGGTTAGCCTGTCATCCAGGGATGGCATGGCCTCCCTGGACTGCCTGCAGCCCGGTGACGAGGACCACCAAATCTCCGCTTGTTCGTAGGTATGCTTTTGTAGCCATCTGCGTATTAAGCAGACTAAGGTATTTTGTAAGACATGAATACAGTAATACAGCGGGGTAATTGTGTAACACACTATCAGTAATCATACTTAGGTTTCATTTTGTCAGTGCAATAATACTTGTTGTGTTATTTACATGGTTGAGCTGACACATTTTTAATCATATGGGGCAATCGTTTGGCAATACACTTCTAAATTATTAAAATTTGTAGTATTAGTGTATTACGCAATCAAGGTGCTGGCTTAGGTAATATTCCAGACACTTTTCAGTACATATAAATAAATTAAAAGGAGCTAAAAAGTCATTTTAATAGTGCCCACGCATGTAAACAGATGGCAGCACTGAACACGTTAGCTTAGCACACCATGCAGATATTAAAATATACAATCAAAACAAAACAACATATGTGTTTAGGGAATTTATTTTTAAACAAGAAAGGCTATCCGAGAAAACAACGTTAAATAAGGTAGAGCGGTTACAAGGTAACGCGGGGTGCATTCGAACTACCAACCCTATAAATTAGAATAAGGTTGCAAATAGTTTTGATTAGGATTTTTTTTATAAGTGTCAAGTGTTACTTTAGTCAGAAGCCGAAGATGTTCTAACAATCTAATTTTAAAAGAATCTAATAGTTGCTTAATTCCCCCATTAGGTTTAAACGTCTAAAGTACAATAGATTAAATATAAATCGAAATACTTGTACTTGAGCCAAGCACGTTTTACAAATCTCCTATATTTTACATGATTATCGACTTTTACATGCTAGCGATTTATTAAGAATTCCTATTGCAGCATATTTCAATAGAATCACTAAAATAATATGCATATTAACTTGCTATTTCGAAAAACCATTAAAAAGTCGACATTAATTTTACTTGATAGCCCTACAAAAAAAAAAAGAAACGTGGATGAAATCCAGGTATTAAACACATTTTGTGGAATTCAGCCAATGAATAAAGATGAGGCATTTGTCAACACAATTTTGCGTATTTTAACTTGGTACTTTTCAAATCAACTGCATAACACATGTATTATAATACTTACTTTCAAGTATGGACTACGTATAACAATATGTATCAAAAATTATATCTATTAGAAAATTAGTTTACAGTGTCTCATATTTCATTCAAATCATAAATATCTAAACATAAACACAGACATAAAGAAACTGTTTACATTAGTAGGACGTAGCATTATTACTTGTATGAAAATCGTCTATCTAGAAAAGGTTGTTAACAACTTCCTTTTAGGTGTAAACAAGTCGTTGCCTAGCAACGGTTTGTTTACCTCTATTCTATATCCAATTTGGCTTTAATATAGGTATAAATTACTAATTACCAAAAATTGGTTTAAATATTGATATGTGGTTGTATATGGTTTAAATATTGTATAAGTATAATACAATAAATTATAGGCACAGTCAGAAGATATACTTGTTGCTTGTTGTCTGTAAATAGAATCACTAACATGCCATTTTACGTTTATTTAACCAAGTCTTAATTTATTGTTTACATTGTGAATTTTTTACATTAAAGTTATTCCTAATTATTCTTTTCTAGAAGCTGTGCTTTATTTTAAATGTTACCTATGTCAAAAGTGTTCCTTTTTTAAAATTATTTTTTAGTGTTCCCTAGTAAACTAAGAATAGTTTCGCCAAGCCTTTCTGTCCATCCGCAGATAATCTCAGTGACAGCATAAGAACGCTGAAATTTGGTACCAAATTAATCACGCCGACAAAGCTTAGAACTTTATAAAGACCTAGGAAAATTATTTTGAACTTGATAAGTTAAATACTTTTTATATAATTTTACGAAATAATTTTTGAACTAAGTATGTTATTTAACCGCATGTGCAAGCAGGTTTTTTCATATTTATTACCCATTAGTTTACATATTTTATTACCCAGCAGATATTTTATTACCCTTCTTTCAAATAAAAAAATAAATTATTTCAATCCGTGCACGTAATCCAATATCATCACCGGAAATCCAACATGCATCCCGTCTCGTTTGTTATATTTACCCGTCTAGTTTATATAAATTAGTAACCCAATTCCTCGAGAGATGGCGTTGTACTACTTTGGCAGTTAAGATTTTAAGAGTTAAAGCGGCTTCGGGTATGAGCTAAAGAATATTTAGAACATATAACTCTTTTTTTAGTTATCACCATCCGTTGGGCCCGCTTTAACGATTGCGTATTTAGTAAGTCTACTCAATGTAATGTTCCTTCGTGGTTCGACTTTAGTCATGTATAGTTTAATTTTAAATAACTGGAAATTACACAGGTAAGTTTTATCACGACTATATACCTATTTTTAAATTTTAAAATATAAGCAACAAAATATATACAGCCTCCGTTGCGTAGCAGTAGCGAACGCGGCCGCGATGCAAGGAGGCGCGGGTTCGATCCCCGCACAGTGCAAATATTTGTATGCATGAATATGAATATTTGCACTGGTCAGGTCGTCCCTCGGAAAACACGTTAAGCCGTTTATCCCGGTTGCCATACGAACATCTAATGGCAGTCGTTTCGGGTTGTTGGAGCCCTCAAAAAGTCCAACAATTGGTGAGCTGCAATGTTTCGATGTCGCCTTCGGGTTGTGGAGGTCACACGGCAGTCGCTTCATGGAAAATATCGTAGTTTAGCCAAAATCAGCAGTTAGACTGGTAAAAGCGGACCCCAGACCCAAAGCTGAAAAAGCTTCGGATGCGACTGGGATTAACGCTGAGATGATGATGACTCAATGTAACAAATAGGTAGCCGATTTTTTAAACTTTTACATATGTATTTTCTTCCGTGTTTTCCGTCCAGGCAGTCGAAACCCTACACTGATAGCCCGACATACTCTGAGCCGGTTTTTATATAGTTTTAATAAGTTCGTTGAACTAGTCTGATGTCTAAAAGTCATAAGTTTTTCTTAAAGGGAAGATGATTAATTCTAAGCTGAGAGATTTGTACAATTGTAGATTCAGAGCCGTTTTTAACACAGTGGAAGCCCTGGGCGTATAAGAATTACCCCCTGTGTTCCTAGATAAGTAAAATTCTAAAATTGTCAATGGGTAATTCAGAATACTTATATTTTGTTAAGACTAGTTTGTCTCTAATATTCTTACAATGTGTAGTGTCAAACACACACACACACACAAACCCTTGTCCGTTAATCTTTCTTGAAGCATTTAATGCATAGAATACGAGTAAGTACCTACAGACGGCAGCACATCAAGCTTCTACAATCTGTCAGATTTCTTTATTAGATTTTAACTTTATCTCTACAACTTTAAGGCTCAAGGTTGATTGGGAATTTTTGACAGTTTCAGGTAGCTTGACCTGCTGCCGTCCGTACGTGGCCCTACGTCGAGGTTGAGGGCTGGGGCCCTGACAACTTACCCAGAGTCCCAATCGACAAGGTGCGCCTAAACAGGGCCAGTCTGCCATTTTTATAAATTTGTAATTCCAACACGATTCCATTCTCATTTATGCTTGACAGTCCGCAATCTGCTAAATTCATAATAATCGATCAATTTATCTCAGTCGTCTCGTAATGGAATGGTGATAGAATGTTGCCGTATTGCCATTATTATAAATTATTTTATAAAAACTAATACTCGATTTGAACATTTATTAATATGGAGTGGAGTGCCAGTGATTGACCACTGAAAAGTCATAATGGCGCGATTTTGTTAATAGCTTACGAAGCTTGCCAAAATCAATCATTATGTGATCACTGATAGGCCTATTTTTATAACAGCCTGAAGACCCAGGTTGGCTACTCAGCTGCCTTGTCAAGCATTCTTGTCTTGATGTTCGCAATTCCGTGCGCAGCCGCATGTGGCATAATAATAATTGTGGCTATATTATGTACAATGGTTCACACAGAAATCGTAATTATTACGATTTCTGTGACGGTTCATATGTAAAAACCTTTGTGCGAACCGTGAAGGTGTTGTTAGATATCGTACTGAGATATGAGTAAGTAGGTATGAGGAAATTTACAGTTTTATTTAAAAATATCAAACAAATTCCAAAAATGGGCAATTTCGTTTAATTTTACCAAGTCCGGTAATTTTAGCAGCAGGAGCTGTCATAGACCGGGGTGTCGATAAATCCTAACTTACTACGTGGGATTTAAAAATACTAGTTTTTGATCAAACTGATATTTATTACCCCACTTTGATTAAAAAGTAACTAGTATGTTATATTAAAAACTGGGGTATACAACTGTAAATAGCAATAGCATTTTAATCTTGATACATACGTAATAATAAATCGGATTATTGATAACTTTTTGAGAATGTAATTTCAGTGCCTAAGGCTGAGGCCGCACTACGGTAAAACCACGGCGGTTTTCAATCGCGTGAATTTGTGCCCCTAGAAGAGTAATGCAAGCGGCCGCACCTGCGTTTTTTTCCCGCGATTATTTTGTAGCAAAAAAATCAGTCGCAGGAAAAAGCCGCAGCGGTTTAACTGTAGTACGGCCTCAGCCTAAGTGTCCATTTTGGAAACAGACAGGGTTTTTTATAAAGTTTTGTATTAGGTACAAGGTTTGACTAGCCGAAAATAAATGGAAGGAAAGCGCTTTATAATAATGGATATTTCGACCTGATAGCTGTAGTACCACAAAGTAGGTAACTAAATAGGGCCCGACCCATATTTAGGTACCCACTTTGTGGTTTGTACGAGAAAATCGTCACTTTAAGCCCCGGTTCCGAAGGCCACGAAACACGTAAAATAAATCATTAGAATGGCAGATAATAAGAATAATAAGTAACATCAGCAGTTAGACTGGTATAGCGGAGCCCAGACTCCAAAGCTGAAAAGCTTAGGATGCGACTGAGAGTAACGCTGAGATGGTGATGGAATAAGAATAATAAATATTGTAGTTCTGGACTAAATGTACGGCCATTTGCTTTAGAGCTACAATACATTATATGTATATTATTTATATGTATATAGTAATCTCTTTTTTCCTGAATTATTTTTAGTGCGAAAAGTCGACAAGGACAACCACCCACTCCGCCATATACGGCAAGATGAGCAGACGACATTGTTGCCATCATAGGCAAAACTTGGTAGAAGCTGGCACAGGGACATGCGGATTGGCAGAAGAAAAGAGAGGTCTATGCCTAGCAGTGAATGAAATCGGGGTGCGATGATGAAATTAAAAATATCAATTGTATAATATTCGTGTTAATAAATAGTCAGCGGCCCACTTTAGCCCTGAATCAAAAGAGTTGGAAGGAGAGAACTTTGCCCAGTAGTGGGATGACTTAGACTAACACTATCAATCAATGTCATGCCTGATATAAAAGAACATAGTATAACTGCCTCAAACTAGTAACAGGTATCCTCAGGATACCTTCTTTGAAGTCAGTATCAACTACCACTTTTCAATAAGTTATTCGTGTCAAAACAACTAACTCCAGGCACCCTAAATAGGTACAAGTTGGGAACAGAGGCCGCGTGAACGTAGCACGAGTACTCCGCTATCGTAATCGTATCGTAAACTTAGAATTCAATATTTAAAATTATTATGGACCATATTGGGAACAGCAAAAAAGGAGGGAGAAACCTTTGAATACTTAATGGATCAATGTATGCGTATTATGTAATTGGGTGAAACCGCGGCCTCTCCAACAAATAAACTAACAGTCACTCAGTCTACTCACTACTGGACATACACAGATCTATCCTGCTGCGCCACAACACTCTGCTATATATGTTCCGCATCCAGTCTATCCCAGCCATCTTTTTGAGATCGTCAGTCCATCTAGGCGGACGTCTTTTAATGATAAAAGAGCTATAGCTCTTCTAATCCTCTTTTTCTCCTGTATCGTGGGTGCGTTTACAAACATTTATATTCACTTACACAAACAGCCAAAACTGTAACTACCTTTAGACCATACAAAAATTTGTTCCTTGCGGGAAACAACACGCAGCTGTTGATTGGGGATGCAGATTACCTGTTGAGGGACTGGAACAGTTTGCCAGCGGCGGTGTTTCCGTCTGACTACAATATAAGTGTCTACAGTTTGCCAGCGGTGGTGCTTCCGTCAGACTACAATATGTATACAAGTGTCTTCAAGGCTAGAGTGAAACGGCTCTTAATAAACTGGCGCGCTTTACCATTAACGATTGCTTACCATCAGGCGGAATTGCAATCCTGCCCGAAACTAGTTCTAAAAAACTTCTATTAATAGTACTAATTGAAGGAAATGAGTTAGTGGTTGAATGCATTGAGTACCGAAGAACAGGATCGTTATTTCGTAATTTCTCAATGCAAGTAGGAAAAACAGAAAAAATGACTGCTTATTAAAACAATGGCCATGTTCATGAAAAGTTTTCTTAGTAAATCATAAGTGACCTAAACACTTAATAAAGGTTAATGATGCAAAGCGTGTAGCTACTGACATTACTGGCGAGTCTCCAATGATCTATGTATATATTCGCAATCATAAAGAAACAACTTTTTACAATAATCCTCATGTTCAATGAATGACTTGCTCGATGATTTCTTTCAATCAGCTGTCAATGAACTGTATCAGCTTTTAATGAGTTCAAAGAATTAATGAACTTCTAATCTCACCTTGAAAAAAGAAGTCAGGATGTTCGGTTACGCGTCTTCTGCTTTTTAGTTCACCGCCCCTTGCTACAGTTACATTGTTGAGCTTTGTGCCCATAACTCAACACCAATTTCCACTACTATCTAATATATACATACATACATATAGTCATAGATAGAGCGGGCTCTTGTTTCAGCTCTGAAAGTGCTTTCAAAATTACTCTTAACTCCTTTTTTGTATTCCTTTCGTTGAACAGTAATTTTCCGGATAACCGCTTCGAATACTTTTAAACAAACTTTCATGAATCCATTTTACATTACCTTACTTACTTTTGTTTCAGGGCAGTGCGTGTTTATGGGATGGATGCAAATACAAGCTCGATGTGAAGTGTAAACCCAATTATCTTGTAAGCTTAGATAAGTAGTGTGATTGATTTATGTACATATCTATGTAGGTAAATATAAGCAAATACTTGTATTTTTTATAAAACCATATAATAAAATGGAAATAAATAATTTTATCTTAATACTAGGCACTTATGTACAAAATCATTTTGGCGCTACATGGAGTGTATTTCACGAACCAATTGCAACAAATTGCAAGGTACTACATTGCTAAATTACAGAAGATATAATTCCATATCACGCATGACTAGATATTCATAAGGCTAACAGTCTCACATTAGCGTCCATTCATCTCAGTTTTGTACAAAAATAATAATCTTAATAAATAATATCACTGGATGAAGGCGACTCGCTCACTTGCCGAGCAAGATCTTGCGGCCGGCGCCCATGTTTTGACCTGCTTGGGTGGCGCCCTTGTTAGAGCCAGCCTGGAGACCGATCACGGTCTTTCCAGCGTTCAGGACCTCGTCAGAGAAGTCACGCTTGCATTCGTCAGCGGGCTTGGGTCCTAGGTTGGGGCCGCTGAACTCAGGGTGCCTGTAGGTCTGCATACAAAAAAAATACAATTAATAAAATGCAATGTTAAAAAGTGTAAAAGCTACGCATTAGAAAAAAACACCTGTAGACGTATAAGCTTCCAATATTGCCCACTCGGCCTCAACCAAACAATGCGACCTTGGATATTTATGAAAACTGAGGTAATGTTGCAAGACGCTCAAATAAAATTTGGTTAAACTTGGCAGAGCGCCAACTCCTTAAATTCTAAACGTATCTTAAACCAAACAATCTGTGAAGACATTATTTAATCTGATACTTGGTGAATTCTGTAGTCTATTCCACCGATCGCGCTTATTTATAATAAACGATCTGTGTATGAGAAAATGTATACGTTATTGCGATGTTAAATTGAGCGTAATAAAATCGGGATGTTTACAAGATTATAAAATCGATTGCGTAATACCATATATTTCGAAACTCGTATATTTGTGTGGTATGCAAAATTATGAGGCCGAATTTATGCTGCTCCTTGTCAGATATGATGACATGTTTGGCATTATTATAAGTATTAAATTGAAGAATGCTCACCTCACGGCCGAGAGCGAACAGTGTGTTGGTGACCTGGGCGATGTCCTTCTTCTCCCAAAGGTCGACGGTCTGGAACACGTCGATGTCGGCCACACCGTAAGCTTTTAAGGCCGCCTGGAAGCTAAACGGGACAAAGATATGTTTTTATTGCATAACTGGGAGTATTTGTTCTTAGAAAAATAGGTCACGAAATCGTCACTTTTTTGTTTATTCGGTCACGGTTTTGTCTACAGTTAAATATCTCTTTGTCTAAGCTTACTCGAAATGATGTGTAGACTAACGTGTACCTTCATGATTTTTTTAGAACAATCTGGTTGGCAAAAATTTCACATAACTTGATTTTGTATATTTTTAGTGTAGGACTTACTTGGTAATGTTCTCCATCATCTTAAACTGTCCACCGGAGGTGTTGATCTTAGGAATGGAACCGGGCTTGACCTTGTTCATGAGCTGGCAGAGGACGGTGCCATCCCTGATGACATCTTCGAAAGCTTCACCAGGGGGGAACTTAGCGCCAAGGATGGCTTCGATCCACTCCTGGGCTTCCTTCTCCTGCTCGGGGTTGCGCTTGGAAGCTAACTGTTAATATAAAAAAATGTTATTTAGTAAGTAATTTCAATTTTATTATGGAAGCGCTATGAATATTATATTGAAATTTTAAAAAGCTTTTGTCGATCCTTTTTCTTACAAGTTAGTTATACTAAATTTAAATATTGAAGTATTCTCAAAATCACAAAAAGTTCTGATTTATAAGAAGCGTAAAAAGGTAAATAAAAAGTAAGTATCAAATAGTGCGCTTTGTTCGACTTATGGAAAAACTCCAAACTATATGTTTTTCATCTCGATGTACATCTTCATATTTTATTGATATTTGTCAAATTATTTCAATACTTTAATTTACTGTGAGCTTGACCTTTGAATGACACAAAAACATGAGAGAATAAAATGGGAATATTTAAAATGTTTTTTCTGACCTTAGCGCGGACTTGACGTTCCAGAGACATGGTGTGTGTGTGTGTTGCTACAGTGATGAGGAGTTAGTGCGCTGGGAAAGGCACGGCTAGACTGAACTCCTGAAAGCTGAGTCCACGTATTTATAGCACGCTCATGATGCGCCCTTCTGGAAACTCGTGCGCAGCGCTCGCCACCCGATGAGCAGTCGATACGAAATAGCCATCTGACTCAACAGCCTTTGTGTAAAGTTATTGGAAATATTTGTATGATTTGATAAAATATTTTAATTTTCTTTGAATAATGGATTAGATTGCTCGTATTTTCATTTAGGTACTTAAAACTTTTATAGCTCTCTTTTAAAGCTCTTCCAATATAATGTTCTTTGTTGAAGCAATAAACTATTTACAAAAGTCGTAAATATTTATTTTTGATTAAGTCCAGAAGTATGTTGTATCATTTTATTATTTCAGCCAATACGTCTAGGGGAACAATCACAATAACATTTAGTGTTTCAAGTAAATACCTTTTTGTTTATTATTTTTTTCCTTATTATAAATTGCCAAACTTCAGGCTTTAAAATATAAATTTAGTTTCCTCTAATATAACTGACATACTAATACATTAGTACAGTTAAGTTTTAATCATAATGGAATAAAAAAAACCTGAAAATAAACATGATAAACACAAATGTCTAGCGAACAAAATAAACAGCAGTTTGATTGTGTTGTCCATTAAATTATAAAATAGCGTTATTTTATCTTTCAGCGTTATTTTAGTTTTCATTTTCTTACAAACCACTTATGTAGGTACATATAAATAGAGTAGTAGTGTTTGTAAGAAAATGAACATAGTATTCTTATAAAGAGCTCCCGTAGTACAAACCTTTCCAATCAGATGTTTAAACTCCTCTATGATAATATATTAATTACATAATATTTATTTTTGTGTATGTAGTAAAGTATCTATTATTACTAGTTATTAAAAAAAGAATGCAGCAGTTGGACTGGTAAACCGGACCTCAGACTTGAAAGCTGAAAAAGCTTCAGATGCGACTGGGATTAACGCCGAGTTGATGATGATGATTAAAAAAGGATGCTGAGAAATCATCAATGAACAGTTTTTGCTATAAAGGAAAACTTACTGCTTTCCTAATATTGACTTAACTGACACTTTCACTTTATTGTATGCTTCTCAGCGGAACAATAAGTAGATGGACCAAATATTTTTATTACTCACATGTGCTAACAAAATCAATAAATGAATATGAAAGAATAAAATCAAATAAGTCATATCGATTGTCATGACTGATATTAATCAATTTAGTTTTTCAACATAATTTTACACCTACCTAACGTTTAATAGTAAACTTTACGCGTACCTACGGCGACTTATCTGGATAATTAACGAAGGTAAGTACTACCTGTATAGGACACTTAACAGAGTACCTTCATAAAATAAAAAATAGAACAAAGCTGCCAGCAAAACACGAGTAAAAAAACTTCCTCAAATGTCCATATAAGGCACTAATGCAGTTCGTAGGCGGGCGCTACGCCAACACTGCGCAGGCGCCGCCCACTCGCATTGACGCCATTGAGATGAGAACCCGCTGAGTTATCATTGTCGCCGTAGCCCACGCGTAAGAAACGGATTCTTTACGTGGGAAAATGAAAAATAATATATTTTTACCTACGTTTCAAATATCTCCTTGAAAAAAACATTGTCTGGGAATTAAGTCATTAGCGAAAGCGTCTTTTACGTTATTATGAGGATACTTATTGGCTTTTCATACGAAATTAATCATGACTATGACATGTGCAGTTGTCGAAACACACATTGCCTGGAAAACATTGGCAATGCTAAAAGTATAACGTTAACAACAATGTCTTAGTTTTCTAAACTGCAAGATTTGTATCTGAATTTTATATCTGCTACTCCTCATCACCATCATCATCTCAGCGTTAATCCCAGTCCCATCCGAAGCTTTTCTAGCTTTGGAGTCTGGGGTCCGCTTTACCAGTCTAACTGCTGATTTTAGCTAAACTTCGAAATTTTCCGTGAAGCGACTACCGTCTGACCTCCACAACCCGAAGGCGATATCGAGGCATTGCAGTTAGACGAATTGTTGGACTTTTGAGAGCTCCAATAATCCGTAACGATTACCACTAGATGTTCGTATGGCAACCGGGACCAACGGCTTAACGTGCTTTCCTAGGCACGACGAGCTCAGCACAAATATTCATATTCATGCATACAAATATTTGCACTGCGGGGATCGAACCCGCGCTTCCTTGAGCAGCGGCCGCCTTCGCTGCCGCTACGCCAATTCAATCAATCCTACGCCAAGTCAAAATCAGCCCTTATTACTAGGTTATTTACGATTTCACACTATTGACACACATTTACAATATTCATCATTGTAATCATCTCATTGTCAGGCGAGAAAGACTGCCAGTTTGGCAGACTTTATGTAAGTTAATGTTAATATAGATTTTAAATAAACATATAAATCTTCAAAGTATTATTAAAACTAGAAGTAAGTATCGAGTTTTAGTTGGTCCAAACTGAATATGAATAAATTTAATAGTTGAAATACACTTTTCAAGATAGGTTCAAATGATATAAATTGAAAGCTGTAGATAGGTAACTTAAGTGGCATGGCACATTGCTCGTAGAACCGATGGCCGATGGGGCAGTTAGTTTCTGGAGTGGCGGCCACGTACCGAATGACGCAGCGTAGGGAGGCCCCCAACAAGGTGGAACGATGACCTGGTGAAGGTCGCGGGAAGCCGTGGATGCGGGCAGCACAATACCGATCATTGTGTAAAGCCTTGGGGGAGGCCTTTGTCTAGCAGTGGACCTCTATAGGCTGACGAAGAAGATAGGTACATACAAATATAGATCTGCTGTACTAATCATACATACAGCAGCACATCAGCTGTGATGATAACACATTATGATTTAATTTGATAGTAGGTCCATAATATTTTCAAGTATATATGACATATATGTACAATGTACATATTATGTCATTTCATCCCAGATTTCTGATTTGGAATTATTTAACCGACTTCAAAAAGGAGGAGGTTACTCAATTCGACCGTATATATGTTTTTTTTTATGTTTGTTCGCGCATAACTTCGTCTTTTATGAACCGATTTTGATAATTCTTTTTCTGTTGGAAAGAAGACGTTCCCAAGGTGGTCACATGATAAGGATATCAGGGTTTGTTGGTGGAAGACCAGAGAAAACAAGGGGAACTTTCAAAAATTGCAGGGGCAACTAGTGCATTTCTTAGCATTTTCATTAAGTATTTTAAAGGACTACAATTTAATAAAGGTCTAGAGTAGATCTGATGATGGAGCCGGGAGACAATCGAAGGAACTCCTCAACAATTCACAGCAGCTACCTTATGTTTGTGCTTGAATAATTTGGATTGACAAGAACCTTACACCTAGATGGGTGGTGACTGTCATTAGGGAACTGATAATGATGACAAAGGTCAGATCAGGAAACTCCTGAACGATTTACAGTAGCTCCTGTGTTTGAACTCAATTCATTTATATTGATGAGACCTTTGCACCCATTGGGTTAAAATAATGGTCTGCAGTAAATTTGATAATGAAGAACATAGGCAGTTGAGGGAATACTTACGGGTAAAAATTAAAGTAAACAAAATTACGTCGTTTCCCAACTATATTTGCGTCAGCTTCCAGTCTGACTGGATGCAACTGAATACATAGTACTTTTAACAACTAAAAAGTGTAAAATAAAAACTTTTTTACAACAAAACAACCGACTTCCAAAAACCACTACAAAGTGAAAAATAACTAATTTAGGAAGTCGGTGTCTTTGGTTTTCTACATATTTAATTTATTGGCAACTTCAAAATACTGTAAAGAATAGCAAAAAGAATTTGTGCAATGATTTCTAAGCTGTCACTTTGATCATGAATGTAGACCACGTGGGTAGTGATCAATGTACTCCCTCCCACACCGACATTCCATGCAGTTGCCATCCATTTCTTCAAAAGTTTTGCGTTAGCGTATCTTTCTAAAAGTGTGCACCAAAATACATCGTTTCGTCGTAATCTCGGGAAGTACTGGTCCGATTTAAAAAATTCTTTTTGTGTTGGATAGCCCGTTAATCCAGGAAGGCTTTAGGTTATATAACATCACGCTACGACCAATAGGAGCGGCGCATAACTAACTACACGCGAACGAAGTCGCTGGCGGCCGCTAGTTTTTACCCGACTACGGCAAAGCAAAAGGAGGGTTATGATTTTGACAGGCTATGTATGTATGTATGTATGTATGTATGTATGTATGTATGTATGTATGTATGTATGTATGTATGTATGTATGTATATATGTATGTATGTTCATCTGTTCCCTCGTAACTTCTAAACTACTTATCAGAATTCGACAAATGATATATCATTAGAAGCGTCTTAATTGTCCGCTGGTTATAGGCTATATGGGGTTTCACAAAATCTACTGTGGCGCCCTCTAGCGGACAAAACATACAAAGTAAAAAAATAAAGTTAAGATAAATATGCCGTGTTTGGTATCATTTGAAAGCGCTTTACTTGTACATTTTGAATATATATATATTGCTAGCATTTGCGTGTGACTTTACCTGTATTCATGGACTGATTGCATATAATTCACATCTTTTCGTTCATAGCTTCTTTACTACTTATCAGAATAAGTCCGCTGCAGTACCATTAGAAGGGCCTTGATATTCTGTTAGATAAGAGCTATAAAGCTTGTCACCAAATTTAGTATTGCGCCCTCTAGCGGACAAAAAGTTCTATGTTAATATAAAATTAAAATAAATATACCGTGTTTGGTATCACGTGAAAGAGCTTCACGAGTGCTTTATGCTTGTACATATTTACAAGAATGCTTTAATGATGTTAAATATGAGCGATAAGAGTAAAGCGCGGATCACGGGAACTGTGAATCGCTTTATACAATGTAGAGCAGTGTGAACATTAATAGAATATGTAATGCACTAATGAAAACGACATAAGCTGGGAGTAACTCCACGCGGTGAAGGCGGAAATAGTTTGATAACTGGCTAAAACTCCCACAAAAATGTCCTCTGCACTATATGCCTTCGGCCTTATGTTGTTATATGTGCGTGTAGATGTAATATGTCAAGTACCTAGTTTTTAGTCCTTCAATTTAACTTTTGTTAATATTATGCGCCACAAATACACTTTATCACCAAAATAGTACAAATAATAAAAAGTAAAAAAACTAAAACCCAAGTACGACAAAAAACGAAGCTGAAAAAGTATAAAACAAGATTTTCAGAATACTGAACTGAAGGCGTAGTCACACGTTACATATACCTACCTACCGTAGCACCTTGACAACGTGTGACTACGCCTTACCAAACATGAAAATTTATAGTGAATATTGCTTAAGTACTTCAGAATAGTATTGTATGACATTATTGTCAATTTACAATGAAGGCATCTTGGTAGAGTCTACTGTGTCCGTTTACTTGCAACTACATTAGCAACTTTGTTCAGTTCAGTATTCTGAAAATCTTGTTTTATACTTTTTCAGCGTCGTTTTTGTCGTAGTTGGGTTTTTTAGTCTATGCACTTTACAAGATAGACCTTACGTATTGAGACCTGATGAGAGTTGCCGAAAATTGACTTGAATGGCGTGCAATAGAAGTGGCCAACAGTTGACTGCTGTAGGCTAAGGTCCGGGAAATCGTTAGCTTTATTCCCGAGAAATCAAGCTCGAGAAAATTCGAGAACTCGAGAAATCATTTACTCATCATCTCAGCGTTAATCCCAGTCGTATCCATAGCTTTTCAGCTTTGGAGTCTGGGGTCCGCTTTACCAGTCTAACTGCTGATTTTGGCTAAACTTCGATATTTACCCGTAACGACTGCCACTAGATGTTCGTATGGCAACCGGGACCAACGGCTTAACGTGCTTTCCGAGGCACGACCAGACCAGTGCAAATATTCATATTCATGCATACAAACATTTGCACTGTGCGGGGATCGAACCCGCGCCTCCTTGCGCAACGGCCGCGTTCGCTACCGCTACGCCACGGAGGCTGTCAGGACTATCGGTACAATATTTGCTGAATCCACACACCACATGCCGACAATCTCGCGATCCAAGTCTTGATATACAATATGTAAAGAAAACCCTGTCCGACCCATAAGGATAATAAAGGTTAGGTAAACACTTGACCAAATACGATATAAAATTTTACATAATGATCATAGTAACAATACTAATGAATTTTGAAATAATCCTTTTTTCCCGGGAATTAATTCCAATTTCCCCGACATTTGGTCATTTTTAAAAAAGTGACAACACCGGTATTATTATAAGCGAATAGCGACGCGACCACATCACAGGTGCCGCGTGCCCTGACCCCCGCCGTCCACGGAAGGGCTTGCTTACCGCAATATTATTTTTTTTATGGGGATTTTTTTAAAGTTTAGCCTGTCTTTGTGGGCATTAGTAGAATCAGTTATCGATACCTAACAATACCTTCACGGATCGGACAGGGTTTTCTTTACATATTGTATACGGGATACTTAATTAACCTTCTCGGCTTTAATCTTAATATCAATATTACTCTTAATATATTAATCGCAATCTATAAATTTCATGTAGATTTTTTAGTTACTTTAATAGAATATACTTTTGTTTATAAGTTCTAAATAACCAGGCAAAAATAGTGCTGTCATTATAATTATGAGTCTGAATACTTCTCTGCTTACTTCTGTTTTTTTTTTAAGTTAATTAGCTTATTCATAAGATAAGATCTATAATTAATTTGATTCTTTCATTTGAGAGGAAAACCACTCAATTTGTTGACGTTATTAGAACCAAATAATATGAGAAAAAGTACGTAAATGTAAATTTACGACAACCTGTGAAGACCGGAGAAATTAGCCTCGAGAATTCTCGAGACCCGAGAAATTGAAAAGCTCGAGAAATCATGAACCCTACTGTAGGCTGATGATGATGATGATGGATTTTTATTTATCAGCAATACGTAAATACAATAAGAGGCGTTCTGTTGAGGAAAATTTATGTAGAAGAACATCTGACCCCGACACTTAAAAGGCTGTTTTACCTTGCCCGGGACTTTGCTAAACGACATAGCTATATTATCTACTGGGTTTGAAAAGTAAAATCCTTTAGAAACTCTGATACAAAGGATAAAACCGAACAGTGTTTTTTAGATTTAAAATTGGTAAAGTGGCCTACTTTATCCTTTAGAATTTCGCTTAATTATCCTACTACATTTTTTTTTTTTATATATTATTGCCAACTGTATAATGATAAGACAGAATCATTTGTATTTAAAACTAATAAATTTACTTTTTTGTCCTAATAGTGAGATTTATCCTGTGGCTGATATTTTCTTTTTATTTCAACTGCAACATCAACCGATAAGAGTTCTGCGTTATTATTGCACTACATTGGACACTTTGACTCTATATGTCGTTAAACTGCTTTAAAATGACGGATAATATAAATCGTGCTAGCAATGCAATTGTTAAGTTTAAAGTTGCTAATTCCCATATTTGTACACCGAACCAATGCACAGGGATTATTGTGGAACCTAACACCTATCTTAAAATCATACATATCAGAAGTATAAATAAAAATCTAGACCAGTTTATGGGTATCCATGCTGTCAGTAATCAAATTTGAGTTTGACTTAATTATACTCTCCGGGTGCTGACTAAAAGGAACAGGCCCACCACCATATCTTGATAATTACACATCTCATGATACAACCAACAATCTGACACAAAACGATGGAGTTGTAATGTACTCTAGGAACGGGCTTGGATATATTGTATAGTGTATCTGAACCATCGTTTTCAGGTGCTAATTGCTTGATCTGCTGTATAAAGGATACTGCTATAATTGGGCTTTATCGGTCACCATCTCATTCAGACCTAACCAAATTTTATCAGAGTCTAGAAATATAAGCATCTTATCTAAAATTATTCAAAAACATAGCTCTGATAGGCGATCTTAATTTCGATATAAGAGAGAGCAATAATATTGATCGAAACTGTAGTGACTATCTATTATTAACAACTTCATTGGACACTTGTATCGTACAAGACTTGGAAACTGCCTTGATCATGTTTTAGTAAAATCGAACAGTTCGGCAGAAGTTATCATATTAGACACCTATGTAACTGACCATTTTCCTGTCATTTTATGTGTAAAAGAGAACAAGAAACTGTATCTGGATACCAATAGGATCATAACGCGCCTAGACTTTTCCTCTACCAAAGCAGAAATTAACCAAAGTGATTTTAATTTTACTTTAAATGAAACAGACGCGAATATTGCCACTGTAAATTAATTTGATCTCGGTAATTAGTAATTATAGTATTATAAAGTAGTAATAGTTATAAAGCACACAACTCAGAAACATACTGGTAGGTGAAACCGTATTCTGAAACCGTGGATCATTGGAGGATTGCTTCATTGCATATGGAACCGTGATAGGATGCACCGAAAACAACGTGATAAGACAATTCTTCAAACGACATAAAAAAGGTACCGAAACTTTTTGATTCACTGCTCAGAAACTTAA